>KK120912.1:4517-50907 GCA_000611955.2 Stegodyphus mimosarum | reverse complement strand
AAAGAGTGAAAGTAAAATTCAGTAGTAAAAATCCAATTGTAAAATTCAAAAACAAGTTCCATTTGTAATTATTCCAAAACTTTTAACTAACCACTCATTAAAAAACATTACTATCTCCCCCCATTAAAAAAGTAGTATCCTGATTATGCTTAGTCGAACATCAGTAGCTCATCTTTGCTCTTCCCATGCTCCCTTTGTCTAGCTGAAATGTAGTCTGCTGGTTATGCTCATCATACTACTCTGAATATATGAATATGTTCTTAAGAAATAATGGGCATGTATATTTCACTAATTTTGATGTATGTGTTTACACTGATGCAGCTGTGTATTGAATACTTTTATTCTTGTGAATGAGTTGACCACATAATGTTTTTGTGGCTTTTCACAATGTAGTATGAGTCGAGTCTTTTTCCCTTAAAACATCTTCCACAAAGGCATATCTCCCCTTAGGCCTCTTAAATAATCTGCAGTTGGCCCTTGAATGCTTTGTTGTAACAAATAACCTTAAATAACCATTCTGTTTTAAACTATCAAAACGCTTTATTATACTTATTAAAGACTAAATGTCAGCAGTGTGTGTCTATCATACCTAATATAATGAAAACAAGTATTTATTTATTAGAAAAAAGCATTAATTTTCTGGAAATTTCTTAATTTTTATAATTTTTAGAAGCTTTAAAATAATGTTGTTTAGTTATTCTTATTTATGTTGTATTTTTATCAAACTTTTGAAATTACAGTATGCACCAAAATATACAATATTGAAATGAAAAGGTGAACAAAATTACATTATTGTCATCTGTGAGTTTATTTCTCCTGAAAGGAATTAACATACACACAATGCAGATTTTAAAGCATATCTTGGAACAAGGGTTGTTGCAGACTCCTGCAAAAGGAGATGATTTGCTCACATAATACAGGCACAGTTCTCGGTGGATCTTCACAGTTGAACACACTCTTCATTAACATTCTCTATAAGTAGGAATCAGGTGGTGTAAGATTGGGGAAATGGGATGGGTATGGGAAGTCAATACCATGTAGAATAATTCATCATGGGAAGTTTTCCTGCAGCATGACTAGAGATTCTCAAGTGGTATGGCTGGTCATACTGTCTGGTTGATACAACTGTCTATTCATTTTATTGTACCTTACATGACAGAACCTTCTCAAAGCCTGAAGAAATGGCTAGATCACTAAACCCCTGTAGCATTCTTAGGTAACAAACAGTAAGAGCACTGCCTTGCTCATCGTCAACGAAATAGGGTCCTAATAAACCGTTTGTTCTGCCACATTTTTTAAACTCGTCCACCTTCATGATTGCTTCTGTATGAGCAGAAATAATGCTTATCTATGAAATACTTTTTTCTCCATTGAGAGACCCGTTTCCAACAACAATTGCACAGAACAACTTCCTTTTCACTATTGCGAACACATGCAGCTGGAGTTATGCCCCGTCGCCAAATGCATACATGTGTTCGAGATGCACAAGTTTCATTATGGTATATTTTGGTGCATACTATATTAACTCAGTAAAGGAGAATTTATAAGCAGTTAGAAATAAAGTTTTCTAAAATTAGACTTCAAAATTCTGTGTTTATTTATTATATTCCTATTATTTATTTTATTATCCCTATGTTTATAATGGAAAGAAATAAAGATTATTTTATTGTGAGAAAAATACGAAATATCTGTAATGTTACAAAGCTGGGGATATATTTCTAACAATGTAAAATATTTTTTAATATATCAAGAAAATGTTTTGAGGAAATTCATTAAGAAGCTAAAGTTCATTTGCAAAACATCTCCGTTTAAAAGATATATCTATATGAAATAATAAAATGCAGGAATTTTGATGGCATAGATGTGTTGATCCATAACGAATAGGAATTTGGAGGCAAAGGCAGATTAAATCTTCATTTTTTATATCGGCAGATATGCTGTGGCCACAATCAAGTTGGTACATTAAGTGCATATTTCAAAAAAGCTTACATTTTTGGAAATTTTTCAGTAAGACAGAAGGAGCAGACAGACAGCAGTTCAGTTAGGCCAAATCATTGAAAGCAAGTGCCTTATTTTTGGAATGAAATCTTAATTCATTGGTTCTCAATACATTTTGAGTGTATAGTTAATACTTCTCTAAAATTACTATTGACTGCTTGAATTTCAGTTCCATTTACATCACCAAAATTATGTTAAGAGTCATACTACATTGATTTATCTAGAAATAACGCAATGCAGAGAGAGGTTATTATTTTTAGAATTGAGAAGGTAAATTTACGATGCTAATTTAATCTTTTACATATTCTTTATTTTTCTTAAGTATATATATGATGATATACTATACTTGCAATTAGTTAACACATGTTCTGTATGCCTCAAGACTCGGAAGTTATACCAATGTAGATATAAAATTTATGTGGAATGGAAGGAATGTGACTAATAGTTTTTAAAAGTGTGTTATTTAGTATAGTAATGAGAAGGTAGAAACAAAAAAATGTGAAGACAGTTTCAACAAGTTTTACTGACAGCAGCTCATTATAGCTTCGTGAGCTCTGTTTATTGCATGGAGAATGCTGAACCAGTGCTCTAGCTCTAATTAAATCCATACTGAGAACTTTGTTTATATTTGTTATAAGCTGCAGTATTTTTTTATAATGTATGATAAGCTTACTAATAATTAGTAACATTACTAATAATATCAGCAGCAAATGAATAATAAATTATCATTTGTATTGAGTTAGCCAAGGAGCTTCCAGAATGTAAATGCAGTTAGTTTTTATCATTGTGTAAAGACACAGTTTTTTTTTTTAGCTGCAAGTGTTTGCCAATTTCCTGTCGGTGACTGTTTCACAGCATTTCTGTGTACTTACTATTTTTGGTTCATTTTATGGATTCAATTAGCCACACCCTTTAAATTTTTTTGTTGCATTTTAAGTTCTCTGATTCATTATTAAAGAATACTATCAGAGGATAATTGGTTAGCGATCACCTGAAATTGAGTGGCTTGAGCAACAAACACATTGTAGATTGCTGAAATCTTCTGACAATTATCAGGAAATGAAGATTATTTGAACAAGTAGAGACATTGCTGGGAAAGATACTTCCGTGGTATAAACGAAGATTGTCTTACTTCTGTAATGGTTCCAACTGTTTGATGTTGATCTTAAGTCTGTAACTTGTGTGGCAGATACAGATGAATATTCAAGTGGTCTGTAAATTTTTGTAGGTCAGCTACATTTAACTGAAAATACATGTCCTTTTATATATCCTCTAAGGACAGAAACCCAGAGGAGTAACATTTCGAAAGTCGAGTAACCAGGGAATAAGTCTGATCTGTAATATTCAAATTGACAATAAATTTGTTAAATTTGGAAGGGGAAAAGAGATAAAGGGAGAGAAAGTAAGTGAAATAACTCTCTCATTTATAATTTTTCAAGCATTTGAAAGGTTGAGAACTTCAGAAAAAATTTATGTACTGTTCCATTCTGCTTTGTGAAACAGC
Organism: Stegodyphus mimosarum; assembly: GCA_000611955.2. NCBI lineage: Eukaryota > Metazoa > Arthropoda > Arachnida > Araneae > Eresidae > Stegodyphus > Stegodyphus mimosarum. The sequence continues at coordinate 47,405 of KK120912.1, read as the reverse complement.
AGAGAAACTAGTGCTCGAATTAGGAGACTGTTTCAAAATGTATATCTTATAATTTGTAATCATACTTATGATAAGTGATAAGCAATGGACATCATAGCAACATATTAAAATTTTTGTCAATAAATGAGAAATTGGAAGCAAAAATGTTAAAATCTGTTTTTCTTTTTTAAATAAGTTATTGTGATTTATCTCACTTGTCTGACAATAACATTAGAACAAGTCCACAAATTTCATCATGGCAAGGAGTGCAGGCTTGTAACTATTGTTGACATGGGTCTTTGGCAGTTTGTAGGTGACAGTGCGACTTTGTCCAGTTCCATATCAATTTTGGAGCAGAATCTATATGGGATAAGTCCAATGACATCCCATTTTTCTTTACCACTAAGCTACTCAAGATGACTTTCAGCTCATTATGTAGTTTAAAAGACTCCTCCTAGCACAAATACGTTTATGCACGTACGAACATCCAAGCCTTCTCTTGGATTCGAACTCAGGTTCATTGATATGACAACCAGCAGGGCTAGCCACTATACCTATTGGTCACAAATGCAAAAGTAAAGTGTTGATGAGTTTCAGTGCTTTGGAAGGAAGAGATTAAATTATATATATAAGAAGGGCTGGTCTTTATTCCCTGAGTACTAAGTCATTACATTTACAAAACATTGATTGTTCATGTTCAACTGAACTGAATGGTTTATAGGAATTTTTGTGGATTTTGTCATGTGTTATGTAAATAGGAGCAAATTTCTTTTAAAATACCCCTAACAGAAGCATACCTACTCTAAAGAAGTTATTCATAGTGTACTTTGTCATATTGAAAGTCATTCTAATTTTTTAATAAGGGTTAGTAAATTAAAATATGGATAAGCAATTCTTTTGCTTTTAGGGGGATTATTGCCCATAATTCAGACCTTGTTATTAAAAACTGCTGAAAGCCAAGACTGAAAGGGAAAAAAATGGAATGTGCTTACGGACAAATTCTAAATTTATGTTTCTGAATTATTACTTTGGCATTTTAGGTATATACACTGCTCAGCATTAAAATTGCTACACGAGGGAAGAAAAAGCCATAAGGTTATGTAAGTGTGTGTGGGGAGAGGTACTACAGATGTAGATCTGATATACAAATGACCATTTTTTTAAAGACCTTAAAAAAACAATTAATATCATATGGGAAAGGTTTAAATAATATATAAGACTGTTTGAATTGTATGAGATTTCAGAAATTGTATTGAATGAGACGTTTACACAGCAGTGTACACACAAACTCAGAAATCACTTGAACAGTAATGGGTTATGAGCCAGATGGCCAGCAACAAATGTTCCATTGATACCAAGCTAACTGTTTCCAAATTCTATCATGGTGGAACCCAGATAGCAGTGAATGAATTATCCTCTTCAGCAATGAATCTCGCGTCTGTCTCGGAAGCAGTGACAGGTCGAAAATTTTCCTGTAGACCACATAACCGATGTCATGCACAGGCCTACACAAGAGACCATCATACTGGCCCTACTCCTGGAATAATGATGTAGAATAGCGTAATGATTGCAGGGGGACCCCTCTTTGTTCCTGATAGCTCAGCATTATGTTGATTTGGTCATGAAGCCAGTGGTGTGTCCATTTCTATAAAGTTTCTCATTGATAGGCCACATGTTACTCATGTTGTTATTGATGAACCTACATGGACTTGATGTGCTTAAGTGGTCTACTGCACCTAACACATTTTGACATCAGTAGTAGGCTATTGCATGGGTATAAAAGCCTGTTTGAATGCTTCAAGTGCTCGGATACAGCAAAATATTAAGTAATGGTAGTAATAATTTAATGATTTCATTCATAGCAAATCAAGGCTCATAGCTATTATATTCCATAACGAATAAATTGAGGGAATCTGAATATTCGGTTTTTGATCATTTCTATAATCATTGCATATTTATTGAATCTGTGATTTCTGCAATTTTTCCATCTTTGATGTTGCAGTTTAAAGTGTTGAACAGTGTACTTTTTGCTTTATCCTTCTTTCATTTTTGTGGCTTTTTAAAAATATTTTGGCATTTGTAGACCTGCATATTTCTTTAATCTGGATTCCTTGGCCCCAAATGGGTAAGATCCAGTAGTGGCATATAGGTTGAAGCTGCATTTGTTAGCTTTACCTTTGTTTCACTTCTAGTAATTTGTGCATGGAAATTTTCTCTTGGGAAATGTAAGTATAAGCCACTTTAGTGTAGGAAGTCTTCTGCAGAGCTGGTTTATTAGCTTGACGCTCTCGATATTTAAATAACTACAGCCGAGGGTACCTACTCTATAGCTGTGTAATTCTTAAATTGCTGAACGAAGTAATTAACTTTTTAAAACATATCAGCTATGGAGAAGTTCTAAAAATATTTCAACAACAGATGTAATGAATAACACCCCTTCTGGTGTGTTGGGATAAGAATGCAACTATAGAGATTTCCAGCAAATTTCGGATTTTAACGAGTATTAAAATTCATCTGAACGATTCTAGAATCGATAAAATAGAAATATTTCATCGAATACGAAAAATCTTATTGTTTATGCTTATTGAGAGAACTTCATTACAATCTAGTCTGCTTTCATTAAGAAATTTTTATTAAAGCTACTTTTAAAATAAAATCCATTGATTTGAGTACCGTACAAGACTTCTGGAGAATTGAATGGTAGGTTCTTTGATGGTACTTTGTTTCCTTTGTTTAAAATAGTTGGCTTAATCTTCCTAAGTCGTTTTTCGTCAACACTGGCGCCTGTGAGCATTTTGTTCAGTCTTGCGCGAACTTAAGTTCCTGATTCAGCGTGTCGAATCTTAACACCACCTTTCTGAACGTCGATTATTTTTATAGCTTTCTTAACCATTTGCCAAAACCTTTATCTAAGATCCTGTTTGTGAAACAGATAATAGTGACTTTCGATAACGAAACTGAGCTATCGCAGTGTTTTCCAGCAGCGTTTTATTTTTGTCTTCCTTTTCGTAGTTGCTGTAAATGTTGAGATCTTTGAATGCGACGTTACTTTTTAATGGATATTTTGTATTTTACCTCTTCGGTTTTCATATTTGACCATGCTTACAAGATATCGTTTAAAAATGCAAAAATATAAGTGATTATATGTGTCATTTTGGACAAATGATTCTGATTAGTTACGGTGAAGTTGTTTGTCTTGTAGAGATATTAAAAGAAGCAAATAACACTTAAAAAACTATTACTTTTATGCAACAAAAGAACACAGAAGAGGAATATCTTTTAATTTTTTACAGTGCCTCCTCCCCTCCACACTTCAAGAACAAGGAGACCTTATCTGACCAATCCAAATCCGTCACTAATTAGCGTCGATACCACTGGAAAGCGAGAGAGAATGGAAGTTTAAAAGGGAAAAAATATTTAAGTATGTGTTCTCGTCGCGAATCGAAGCTGGCAATTCTCGGCATGGAACCGATACCCATCCCTTCAGATTATTATATTCATATGTTGATTTTTATTTCAGGTGTAGCAGAAGCATTAAGAGTTTCAAAGCAAAAAATAGTTGTCTATAACATTGTGTTCTATGTGCGAGTGGATGGTGGGTTTGCATGGCATCGGACTGATATTATGATTACGATAGGAATAATCTATTTAAAAATGAATTTCTACTGTTCCTCAAAACCTTAATATCTGCTATTAACTAGATGGGAATCGCATCTATCCGCTTCCCGAAAAAAATGAATTATAAATCAATGCTCTCAGACTCAAATTGTACACGGGCCGAACTAAAACAGCTCACAAATAATAATAATAATGAAGATGATATCGCAAAAGAGAAACGTTCGGATTTATATTTTGTTTTATATCTGAAATAAGTTTGGTATCTGCAATACATTTTTGTTGGTTACACTTTGCTATTCAGATGTATTGATATCTAAATATTAAATTTTCAGATTGGCGTGTATTTAAAATAGTTGCAAGGTGTTTAATTAATCATTAACTAACTTAAAATTAATAACTTAGAATAAATAAATTACTCATATTATTAACTTAAATAACTCGTATAATTAACTTACTCGTAAAATTAAATAACTCGTATTGTATATTACTCATATAATTAATTTAAAATAAATAAATTACTTGTATGGAAAGGAAAAACTTTTGAAGTGAGACAAAACTTGAAAATAAATAATGACAACCTAGTCTTGGAAAAGTATACATGTTTGTATTTAAATAATTATAAACTTCTTTATTTCTTACTTTAGCTTGACACTTGATGCTGTTTCGATTTTGCTTTTCTTATTAATTTTCAACTGTGGAAAAGAAAAAAAAACTGTTCATATATAAATGGTTTGGTTTATTTGATTACAACAAAGCACTCGAGAGCTATCTGCCCAAGGGCAGGGATGTCTTCGTGGAGAACTTTCTAAGGGAAAGTGTCTGGTATATACGTTACATACGGGGAAAATTACAAAAACGCCCCTGCAGCCAGCCCATTCGCGGGATTCGAACGTCGAACCAAACTACCAGTGTTCAGCGGCTTTACCGCTTGGTCGCTAGCGGGCACTCACATTTAAATGTATTCCCAAGCAAAGCCGTTATTCTTAGTTAAAAAATTCGTAATACAGCTTATTTATTTTTTGACAAGTAGGAATAAAAGTTAATGAAATCTCTATCTTTAAATAAGATTTATATCGCACTGTAAATGAATTGCCTCCATTTATAGAATTTCTGCTACATTATTCATATTTGTTTTTAATGAATAAGTAGTTATGTAAATGCGACATGCAAATAACTAAAATCTTGAAATATTTCCGACACCGTATTTGCAATGTACATAACAGAAATGTATTCGCGGGCCTTATAGAATTGCTTCTGGGGCCGCATGTGGCTGGTGGACCACCAGTTCGAGACCATTAATTTTAGATGATACTAAAAAATTACAAAGGAAATAATAGTCAAAACACAAACGTCCGCGAAGTAGGCCATCAAGCTGCCGAGCGGTAAAATCGTTGAACGGTAGTAGTTTGCCCTGCATTCAAATCCCTGGAAACGGATTGGTTGTTTGAGCATTTTCGTGTCTTTTCGCATGTATATTGTGAAAACGAATCAGTTACCGATAGAAAGTAATCCACGCAGGCATCATTTGTGTAAAGCAGGTAGCCATACTATGCTTTGCCATAAACAAAATAATCCGAAACATGTATTTAAACTGCTGGAAGCAAACTTTAACTGGCGAGAATTAACTAAAATGGAGTAGAAAAAGAATCGGTTTTGGTTTAAGAGCACGAATTTCTTAAACTTTCAGCTGTAAATTGTTTCGTACATGAAATTTTATTTTATTAGTCCAAAGGGATTTAGTCCCGAAGGACTATTACTTTCGTTTCGCGATTTTGCGTTGATTCACTCTGAATGCCCGATTCACTTTTCAAATTGTTGCCACTAAATGTTATCGCTCTGCATTAAATTTTAAAAAATGAAAAATCTGCATAAATGTATGCATGTTTTTTTTTTGACGTAGCTTTCTCTTCAAAAATCGTCTGCGTGCGTTGCACGGGAAAATAAAAAGGAATTTTAATTACAGTTCTAAATAAATAGCCAAATAAATGTGAAATTCGTAACAATATTCTCTAAACCTTTAACGAATTTTTCATTAACAAACTCAAAGATTTCAAAGCCAGCAATACCAACGTTGTACAGAAAAACATTTTTATCTCCAGCGCGTGAGAGCGTGTACCGAAATTTCTAAAGATATGCTCAATTTAAAATTATTTTGCGATATTGCTGTTGAACTGAATTTTATGGTTTAAGTGCGAAGAACATGGTATTTAACAAATAAAGGTAACACACAAAATGTTAAATAAACGTCCCTTTGGACGTAATTTAAAATCTGAAACATTTCAGATTTTTATTAATTACATTAACTATTTTATGAAGGAGCTTTATCTGAATTTATGTCTTCTTAACTTTTTTGTATTTTTTTTATTGTAGATGCGTAGCATTGTGACAATGATTAATTAGGTATTTTTTCCCCTAAGACCTCTAATTGGAACCCATTTCACAAAGTTTCTGGGATTGGTGTCTTCAAGTGGATTATTAGTTAAATAAAAAGCTCTGTTGCCAGATTCAGTTTTATGCTTTATTTTCTGAGAACTACGTGATCCTCTTTGTTGACCTTTTTAAGCATCGTACGAATCGCATGGAACTCGAGATCGAGTTTTGGATGACTTTAGCAGGATTCTCTTATAAGGCCTTTTATTAGTGGAAATTGGAGATAGTACCTGCTTTTTATTGAGTTTTTTAAAAAGTATTTTTTTTCCAGCAGAATTATGTTCTTAAGCATGATCACTGAAGTAATTGTAGCGTTGGGAATGGCTATTCATCTCATAAATCGTTTTGAGTGTAAACGAAGTCGAGTGGCGTAAAATCGCTTGCGACGCGTAATTAAATTATTTAAAGTGCTGTATTCTTTTTTATTTCCTGTCGCCTTGAGATGTCTACTATTTCTATGAGATTTTCGATGTAGAAGTGCACGAATTGCTTGTTAATATGCGTTGTGGTCTTCGATGTGAGACGACTTTGAAGGACACATTAGAAATTTAAAATTTGACGTGATATCTGGAATATTATGATTTGAAGTAAACAAGTTATTGAAGTTGCATAATTAAAGGTAAGACTTTAGAGAGTGTTAAACATCTGGACCAAGAAACATGAAAAATTCACCGTGCGTTCTCCAGGATTCGAGCCATGCAGTTTGACATGCTGAAGTCTAGAACTCCAAAACACAGGCAAGAAGTAAAATGTAACTGAAGAGTTTATTAAAAAGTTACGTCTTGTAGTACAACTAAAATTTATCTGAACTTAGCCACCGTTATTTGCGAGATAATAGAAGTACCAGTATTTAAATTTGTGCAACACTGCAATAACTCCAAAATGGTAATCAACGAGGCTTCAAGTATCCTCAATTTCTAGGCCTGTGTGTCAATTAATATAAAAAAAAATCATTCACTAAAACCATACCTGTAAATGGATATCAGCATATATCATGGATCGACTCGGGAAATAAACTTCTTTCTACCGTTTTACCAAAGCTGTCTTTCTAAAGTACACTTTCGCTTATTTGAATTCATCCCGATTCGCCATCTGCTTCAGGCAGATGGAAGGCATCGGAGGTACAGGAAAGAATTAAGATAAAAATAATTTCTTAGCTAAAATTAACCACACAGCTCGAATTTTTTGCATATATTTCATCCGACCAAGGCAGAATATCGAATTTATTATATAGTGCTAGGTCACTTCAAATGCCTTTGGATCATTTTTGCAGCCCCTTTGATAGAATCTTTCGTTCCAAAAAGAGAAGTGAAAGTCCACGACACAAGTAATCAAACGAAGAACTATGAAAATAATTCAAATATCTTTTTTCATTAATTGTTCCTCTAGTGAAAATGATTAAGGTTTTTATTATTGAAAGAATGTTGTAGATAATGGGTAGTTCCTCCGAATTATTCAAAGTTATTAAGAATGATCTATAGTAGGTAAACGAACTAAAAATACAGCAGGGAGCAGTGGCCGGAAATATCAATATGTACCAGTCTGGTTTTTCTCGCTGTCTCGTGAATTCTGGGTCGGTTCGCAGCGTTTCTCGGAACACTTTCTCCTTTGCCTTCCCCATTTTCTCATATGTATGTGTGAGTGAGTGTTTTGTTCCCATGTTTTCACTACCAGGAAGGTAGGGAAATGCTTAAGAACTGTAGAAAATGTTTAGCTTTTTGCTTTATCGAAAGTATCTCTGGGCTGTCGGTGAATATTATTTGATTTTTTTTCAGCCATTGGTTTGGCGCAGATAATCTCATAAGGTTTTGCGCCAGAAATTGCAGAAGGGACAAACAAATTATCTGATTTTATCTTATTATCATTTACATAAAAATGTGCATGTTAATTTGGAAACACCTCGTATATATTGTTAAATATTATAATATATCCGAGGTTACTTTATATTTGTTGACCCTAGCGACACTCTAGCCTAGTTCACTTAACAGCGTTACATCTCATTCAATTTATAATTCAGAATGCACAAAAATTATGTATATCGTCTGAAGAATTATTTGATCGTTGCCACATGTTCTATTCAAATACTGTAATAAATCTAAAAGGACGTATAAAAGAAATTAAACAAGCAAAAAAGAAAGAAAGAAACAGTTTTTCACAGACGATTCAGTAATTCTCATTCAATTAATTCAGTTCTTACTTCGTGACAAGGAAAATTACATTAAAAACTCAAAATATCTATATTAAAAATTGCGAAGTAAATCTTACACTTTTTTTCTCGAATAAATTCCAGAATGGATTAAGCATGATTTAGTTCGCAATAATAAAAGAAGGCGTACCTTTGTTGTTGCGAAGCTTAGTTTCTCTAGACTGGCAGCAAATCCACTACTCTCCTAAGTTTCAAATGCAAACAAATATGGCCGCCATGAGAAAAATGATTATTCTTAGCAGGACTTAAACAACTTTTAAATTGATGATAATTCTACAAAGCTTGCATGCAAGTTAACTAAAGGCATAAAAACCCGGAAGATAATTCAACATAATTCAATCAAGCAAAAAATTCACAATTTACCAACATATAAGAATAAAAAACTGAGCTCACTGAGCCGAATAACAGGGCGCATATATATATGTATATCTATACTTTTGCAACCAAAATAGGAGGTGCACATCCACATGTTATAACGGCCCTATATACAAAATTTCAATATTCCGAGGCTACTCGTTTTTGAGTTATGCGAGATACATACATACGTACGCGCTAACAGGCGCCACCAAAAAGTCTCTTCAGAATCCATTTTAAATCAGTTTTATAATTGTTATGGAGGAAAAGTGTCCTTTATTCTGTCCTTAGGTATGAATGTCACTGAAAAACATCGTTAAATTGCATTCGATAGCTGTCAAAATAGATATTTTTGTTGAAATAGTTTTGTAAAGGTGCATGACTATAATACAGTCTACTCTAATGTAAAACCTGTACTACAGGCTAATGCCAGGGAAACAGGTTACAGGTAATTGAAAAACAAGGTTAATCCAAAATATCAAATTTCATGAATATTGTATGTGTTTATTTCTTAAAAAAATTAGTAATTTTACCATGTTTTTTAGGCTGATTAAATATTTGTCGAATTTCTATGTGTTTCAACAAAACCAATAGGCCAATAGAATTTTAAGAAACGTCATTGCGTAGATAAGACTAATGCTTATCAGTATTAATCTGAACTAATCAGTAACGTTTCTGTTTGTATTAGCGGTATCATTTTCTGCTTCTTCTGTTTGTGTGACTTTCGAAACGAAATCATTCGCAGCACTTAGCATTGAAAGCCCGACTCAGTCTCGAATTGCTGTCGAAACCTTCTTCGATGTTTTGTCGTTCGACAAGTTTGAAAAATTTTACGTTTTCAGTTTTGTTGGCATATAACATCAGTTATTGCGGCGACTTCTTCGCAATAAATCTCCGATTTCTATTTAAATATGTTTTTTATATTATATAAATCTTTGATTTTTACACTCTCTCGCGCACGGCATTGAGTGTGCGTGCGTGGACATCGAGAGTACTTGCATAATTAAGTAAATAATATTTATATTTTTGTTTGAAAAATGTTTAGGAAATAAATTTTTGTGTGGTATAATGAACTTAATATTGTTACGAAATGTCTAGGCGCAGTAAGATAGCTTCCCCGCAAAGCAGGTTTAGGGCTGCCAGAAAATGGCAACGGAAGGTAGGGTTGTCATATTTGGCGAGAAATCTCCCATTTGGCGACAAAATTGGCGTTATGCCATGGACGGGTGGAGAACCTTCTGGAACGAATTCTTACAGGTTTAGCCCAGATGTTGTCGATCACAAGCCAAAAGCTGTATAAATCCTGCTGGTACGCGGAGAGTGAGTCATTTATGAGTCAGCGCGAAGTATATCCAGCTGATAGCCAGTTAGTGAACGAGTGTCTCGTAGTCTAGTGCCGAGCTGTTCGTCGAGTGCATCGAGAGAGTTTCTAAGTGTATCGCTAGTTAGTGCATCGTCGAGATTTATCTTGGAGTGTGTTGAGCTCCCGGAACGACCTAACCGAATCGGCAGCTGTACTGTAGTGTATCGTCAAGTGCATCGCGAGCTGCAGCGTGGAGTGTCTCCAGAGTACGTAGAGTTCGGCGAACGACTTAGCAGAGTCGGGAGCTATACTCTGGTGCTTTGCCGTGAAGTTGTCTCCACCGTTATAGCCTGAAGACTGCGTCGCTGATTGTCTCAGCGTGTTTATAGAATTTCTCCGACGATTGAAAACGTGATTTTGGAGCTGTCTTGGAAAATACTGGCTAATAAATTGTGTTTCCGTGCTTCATCAAGTGTCGTCGTTAATCACTCCAAATCCGCGACCCGTACGTACTTAAAGAAAAACGTAATAAAAAAAATCTGAAAGATTTCAGATTTTAAATTACGTCCAAAGGCGCGTTTTTTTAACGTTTCGTGTGCTACCTTTTTTTTATTAAATATCATGTACTACGTACTCAAACCATAAAATTCAGTTCAAAATCAATATCGCAAAATCATTTTAAAATGAACATATCTTTAGAATTTCCGTAAGTCTCGTGCGCTGGAGATAAAAATGTTTTTCTTTTTCCGTACAGTGTTGCCATTGCTCGCTTTGAAATCATTTAGTTTGTTAATCAGAAATTCGTTGAAATGTTACAAAACATAAAATCGATAATAAAGCAAATTTCAAATTCAAAATTAGGGCTTCCAGATGCCCATATTCGCAGTAGGATTACGTCATTCAAAATTCGATGGCTCTAGGTTTTATCACAATGCGAGAAACATGCATACAATTATGCAGATTTTTCATTTTTTAAAATTTAATGCAGGGCGATAACATTAAGTGGCAACAATTTGAAAAGTGATACGCCGTTTTTTTGTTTCCGACGCAAAATCGCAAAACGAAAGTAATAGCCCTTCGGGACTAAATCCCTTTGGACTAACAATGTTTTATAGTTCCATCTTCAAGTGTTCTGTACCAGTAATTTTTATACCGGTTACTGCCATTTTGCACCAGTAACCGGTACAAAATGCCAAAGGAGATATAAAATGGTGCCCTGTGTATAAGTGAACCGCACATGTTTTTTAATGAACACATAAATTTCCAATTCTACACACTGATTTGTATTTCTCAGCGTCATCTTCGGTTATCAGGCAGATTATACGTGAGTGAATTGCAAGGGAACCATAAATAAGTGAATAACAAAAGTGTCCACTATGAATGTGACAAGCAAATATTACAGAGGAACTCTGGAAATATGTGAAAAGCACATATGATGTACACAGCGCAAAAAAAAGTGGGGGTTCCCCCTTTCTACTCGGCCGATTTAGAAATTCAAATAGCGTTTCTCATGTCTCGAAACCGCGACTTTGGACATATATTACATTTATATATAGCATTGTTCTAACGTAGGAGTTTTGACACAAAAACGGACTTTCTGAAATAACATAATCAATATTTTTCCATGACTCAAATTATGCCAAACTGCTAAGTTTTGTAAAAATCGCACGAGTAGTTTTTAAAAATTTACCTCCTCAGTGTTAATTGAATTTGGTATATGTTTATTAACGTCTCTTTTTTTTATTAAATTGATTTGATTCTTCCTTTCATATTTCGAAATTTAGGTTCATTCGACATAAAATTTGCCAATTTTTTATGATTTATTTTTAAATAGTTTTATAAATTTTCGAAGAAAAAAATTTGAATTATAAACTATTTCGTAAGATATACGTGAATTTACATATTGGCGCTTTTTGAAATTTAGCATATTCGTTATAAGCGATAATAATGCCAAACGCGGTTTACTCACTTTGTTAAAATTATTTGAAAGTATGAATGATGACTTTTTTTCCCGCTCGTGTTACAATAAAAAAAGGAAAGGAAAATAGGTTGCTATAAATTAAGAAGTTCGCCGAGTGCAGGCGCAAAGTGAAAAAAAAATGCGCCAGGATAAATTTTTAAACTTCTCCTTAAATTCGCACCAAATTTTACAAAATTTAATAGGTAGGCGTAATTTGAGTCGTAGAATCGAAATGTGGGAAAATATTGGCATGTCAGTTCAGAAAAAGTCCGATTTTGTGTCAAACACCTATGTTAGAAATGTTTATATATATATATACAAACATATGTAAATGTTTATTTATATATATGTTTATATATAAATCTATGTATATATATATAAATCTAATATGTGTCTTAAGTCGCGCTTTCGAGATATGAAAAACACAATTTGAATTTCGTCAATCGGCCCAGTAGAACGCTAGCTGTAGAACTGTGCCCCCCCTTTTTTTGCACGGTGTACATTAATATACCCATTTGGATATTGTTCAGTATAAATGCATCACAATAACTTCTTATAGCCAAGCTACCACTGACGTCTAGAGTAAACATTTTCTATAAACACAGAATCACAATATATAAAATATTGCTAAATCCTCATTCAGCACAGTCAAAGTCTTGACAGGGTCTCTTTAATAACCATAGGTGTTGCGTGTGAGTGTTTGCTTATTACCCTGTAAATCAGTATTGCCCGTCCAGATCTCAGTGTCTGCACCTGATGTAAAAGTTTTGGATTCAAGTAGTATGTTTGATTATGGTATGATAAAATACGTAAAAGTTGCTCACCACTTTGAATAAATTGTCAAAACAGTTCTAAGGTTGAACTTTGTTGGTTATTAAAATCGCGTGAGGATTCAAGCATCTTGTAAGACAGTTTAATCGGAACGTTATCTGATTTCATGATGTGTTTACATTTATAGAAAAAAAAAGTAGTAGTTATGTGCAAACATGGCTTCTTTTACTCATGATTCGAAGCATGAAAATAGCAGCATGTTTATTCAAGTGAAGATCAAGGCTGTCAGCATCGTAAATGTTATCTGCATGAAATGCGGAAGGAGTGCGTGACTTTTTGGGCGTCTCTCCCTCTTTTGAGGATATGAATTACAAAATCTGATTTTAATTTTTTTATTGTAAGGTCATACATACAAAATGAGACACATGGTCTTTCCGTTGCAAAATATGTATTTTTTCTAGGCTTTCGTACACTGATGTCCATAAATTAAGGATAATGCAAAATCAAGCAAAGGAAGAGTTAGAAGGAAAACAAATTTGACTTATTTGTAAAGCTTATTTATTAAACAATAGGTAAAGAGCAAAAAAAGGTGCTATATGTTTGATATTATTAAAAAAATTAGCGATTTTTTCTATCTGGAGCAAATTACAAAAAAAAAAAAAACTATATACAAAAAAACCAATATTATATGGTTGGTATGATTGTTAATACATTGCATGCCTCCCAGACGATGCAATGGAGTCCGTACAACGCCTAGGCATGCTGAGTATCAAATTATCGATCTGATCTTGGGGGATATTACACCACTCAAAAAGCAATGCTCTCCGAAGTTCCGGTAGACATGTAGGAGGAGGTTGACGGGCTGCAATTCCTCGGCCAAGCATGTCCCACACGTGCTCTACTGGATTCAAGTCCAGTGAGAATGTTGGCTAGTCCATACGGGTGATATCCTCCGATTGAGGGCATTCGCTTACGATGTTTGCACGGTGAGGACGGGCGTTGTCATCCATAAACACAAATTGTGCGCCCATGGCTCCCCGAAACAAACGTACATGTTGTTCCAGAATGACGTCCCGATAGATTTGGCTTGTCATGGTTCCAATTTCAACATGCAGGTCAGTTCTGGAACCCAGAATAATTCCACCCCAAACGAGCACTACTGCACCACCGTAACGGTGTCTTTCAATGTTGTTTTCTTGGTGGTAACGGTTACCTGGAGCTCTCCATATGAAAGTCCGGCGAGAATCAGACTGCAAGCTAAACCTGAACTCATCGGAAAACATCACACAAGCCCACTGTTGCGGTGTCCACAATGCATGCTCTCTACTCCAGGCTAACCGCAGGCGACAGTGAGTCAGTAAGTGGAACGCATCTGACAGGTCTACAAGCATATAGACCAATCTGCCCTAAGCGTCTGTACACGGTCTGCCTTGAAATTGTCGTACCAATGGCTGACGAGACAGGTCTGAGGCTGTGCTCCGCTTGTTTCTTTTGGCAGTAACTGCCAAATACCGGTCCTCATTCGGCGTTGTAACTCTAGGGCGACCTGTGTTGTAACGTCTACTCACATTACCGTGATCTTGGAATCGTTTCCAAAGCCTGGAGATGACATTCTGGGCAATTCCAAGTTCGTCTGATACTTCCGGTTGGGTACGCCCACATTCCAGACGGCCGATAATTCTCCCACGTAAAAAATCATCCAAATGCGTCCTTTGTGTCATAACTATTCGGTTATTGCACTGAAATGCTTACAAAGCGCCTGCGAACAATTTTACTTCTTTGCCTGTATTCCTTATATATCACTCTCTTACACTCTCGTCATTGTGACGTACCATCTGGTTACTTCCTGAAATTTGCATATGATTCTTGAAGATGTGTGCAGTGATTTTACAGGTGATATATTTATTTTAGAGTTCGATTTCCGCGTGACTCCGAATTATCCTAAATTTATTTACATGAGTGTATTTTATACTATCATACAGTTAGAATCAGAGAGAGAATATTGGCGGTTTTGTTTAAAAAAAAAAAAAATCCTTCCACCTCGTGAAGACGGTAATCGAATTCAGTTTTCTGGAAACTGACCGAAGAAAATTTTAATTTGACATTTTCACAAAAGTACAAAGTTTTCGTAATTTTGAATTCTGTTTCTGTTTTATATAGCAATATATTTTATAGATCATTTTATAGATATATTCTACATATCTACATGATAAGTACACTTAAAGAGAGATCTCCATGTTTAGGAATTATAGTGTTTCTTTGTATATTCCCTAGGTTCCCTAGATTTCTCCACAGTAACTTCCACAGGAGTTTATGAATAAATAAATCCTTCATTTCCAAATACATTTATAAATAATTAAATAAATATTTATTTATATTGTTAAAGGGAGTTACATGCTTTTTGCAAGCATATGCATAAATACCCATATATATTTAGTATTTTTCATTTCGGCGTGTGCAAATCTTTAATTTCTGTGCATTCACTAGCTTTTCCGAGTAAAGTAATTTACAATAATTTAGCATATACCAGGATTCTTTGCATAGGAATATTTTTTGCGTGCGTACGGATTCGTGATGGATTGAATGCACAAGCTGTTAAAAAGTTAACAAAAATTTATTCTTTCCACAAGAAATAAATCAAAATGCTGAAATATTTTTTCAGAGATGTTCGCACAATATCTGAAACGTTTAGCAAAACTCAATTCAAAACAGATAAACTAATTCTGTCTCACAGCGAAATCTCTACAGCATTAAGTAAACAAACAGCAATTCGCTTTACACAGCTACAACAACTGAGATGAGGTGTTTCAATTCCGCTTTTATAAACTTTTTAATTATCACTAGAACAATATCGATTTTTCTGGATGGCAACAGTAATTGCGAGATATTCATTTATTGAACATTAAATGCAAGCGCTCTTTTATTTTTATTTTTTTTTTTTTTCGACGTAGCTTTCTCTTCGAAAATCGTCTGCGTTGCAGGAGAAATATAAAGCAATTTTAATTACAATTCTAAATAAATAGCCAAATAAATGTGAAATCCGTAACAATATGAATAAATATAATTTAAATGAAAATTACATGCATTATTTTTAATATCTTCTCAAAAGTCAGTTTTTCTTCGAAATTCCTCCACGATGGCATCTCTCCCTTTAGGCAAACAACCCTTGCATGCCTTACCTAGTTAACAAAAAGTTAACCTGATCTATGTGTCTAATTACAAATATTTTAATATTTATAATTTTATATTTATATCTAGCCATCAATTTATAAACTTTTGACGTAAAACACGCTTTAGGATACATTCATTATGAAATTGATATTTACTAGTAAATTTTGACAGAACATTCAATACCTCTTTTAGCGATTTTGTCCAGTTAAATAGTTTTCTAATAATATAATAAATGCTAACTATCCATTTCACAATTGTGCCCTAGCCCTTCAGGGGATCATCTTCTTGGTGAGACGGGTGTCACAATCCTGGAGCCCCAGTGATCTATCCTCTTTCCCGTCTCCTCTGCTCTGAGCTGAAGCTTTCTTCCTTTCTTTCTCCCTTGTGGTTCTCCTCTTCGGAGGTTGGGGCTCGTTATGAGAGACTGGAACAGCCCTTGTCTCCGGTTCTTGAGTGACGAGAAAACTGCCCACGTGTTTGCCGTGCGTGGAGACCCGTGTCACTGGAAAAGAGGGTCCTGGTAGTTGAGGGGCGAGGTACTGTCCCCAACACACTGCTTTGGCCTCCGCTTCAGTTAAACGGGAGGCACTTTGTCGTCCTCACAGGTGTCAATCGGCTGGTCACTAGTCCTTAGTGTCAGTGGCTTGGGGACAAGCTCTCGGGAGTACCCGCTTTCGGGAAAGCCGACTGTGGGACTTCAGTCTGCGTATAGGTCCGGCTAGCCCTGGCGTAGAAATCTGCGTCCCCTTGTTGGGCTCCATGGTGGGTGGGGCGGTCGGACCCGAATCTTTTTCCATTTCAATATGAATGCTATGATACCTTCTTGCTCCAACAATGTATCCGATACTCCGACTGTGACCAAAAGACTAAGAAGTGACATAGAAAGCACTGTATCAGATCTATCTTGTCCACGTTTCTTAATTATTACCAGCTCCGAAGAATTGAAAAAAATGTCACCCTTTGTAATAAACAAACATCTTTTGTCTTCTGTAGGAGAACTGAAAAATATTAAGAGACTTCGATCTGGAGACCTTTTGATTGAAACTGCGTCCGGAAAACAATCTGAAAATCTTTTGAAACTAACCAAATTAGGACAAGCAAACATTGAAGTTAAACCACATAATACTCTGAACTCGTCCCGAGGAGTAATCTCTGAAATAGACTTACTATCAGTAACTGAAGAGGAATTCGTTAAAGAGTTGGCAGATCAAAACGTGTGCGGTGCTCGTAGGATCAAAATACGGAAAGACGGTCAACTCATTCCCACTAAACATGTCATACTTACTTTCAAGTCTCCTAACTTGCCGAAAAACATCAAAGCTGGATACCTAAACTGTTCAGTCAGGCCGTATATACCGAATCCAATGCGTTGCTTCCAATGTCAGCGCTTTGGACATGGAAAGACCTCTTGTCGCGGCAGCCTCACGTGTGCTCGATGTTCCATCGTAGGACATGCCAGTGAAGGCTGCTCTGCTGCCCTCTTATGTATAAATTGTAAAGGCGAACACCCAGCCTTTTCAAGATCATGTCCGAAATGGCAGACAGAAAAACAAATTCAAAACATTAAAGTTACACAAAAGATATCATTTGCAGAAGCTAGAAGACTTGTTCTCTCTAACCAGCCAAAACTTAATAAATCTTACGCATCTGCAACTAAATCATTCAGATCAATATCAACGCAAACTACAGTTACCGCACAGAAAAAAGAACTAGCAGTGACAGTAGATCCTAGAAACCAAAAATCAGGGAAAAAACCTGATGCTGAAACTAGTGCACCGGTGACTACATCCAAGGGAAAACAGGATGTCCAACAGAACAAACAAAGAGATGATATCAAGGAGAAAAATAAGCAAAAACCCAGGACCCCCAGTCAAAGTTCTATCGCAAGCATGAGTTCAGGACGCCTAGATGACTCAGATGAAATGGATGTTGAAGAAGGGTTATCCCTCCCGAAACACCTTCTGCCTCGAAAATCAAAAAAACAACACCGCCAAAACAGGCATCCATAATGGGTACATTTATTTCGTGGAATTGCCGGGGTTTCCGTCAAAACCTGGATAATATCAAGGATATAATCAACATCTACCAACCTGCCTGCTTTGCACTTCAAGAGACCTTGTTAAAACCAAGCAGCCATGCTAAGATACGGAGATACACCACAGTAAGAAGGGACAACCCATCTGGGGATCGTGCCTGTGGTGGTGTGGGCCTTACCATCTCCCACAATCACCCGTACACTGTTCTTCCTTTGACGACCTCCCTTCAAGCTGTGGGGATTCAGATTAATTTACGTTCTTCAATCTCAGTATGCACTATCTATTTACCCCCACATGAGCATGTAGATCAGCGAGATCTAGACAATATAACAGAGCAGCTCCCAGAACCTTTTCTGCTTTTAGGTGACTTCAATGCACATAGTACCTTATGGGGAAGCAGAGACACTAATTCAAGGGGCCGGCAGATCGAACAGCTAATGGAGGATCATTCTATCTGTCTGCTTAATAACGGAGAAAACACCTACTTTCATCAGCCGACTGGAACATTTCATGCAATTGATCTGGTGTTCTGTTCTCCATCTCTACTCCCCCTTTGCTCCTTCAGTGTAGGGGAGAATCTTTACGATAGTGACCATTTCCCAGTGATTGTAAATATCGCAGGAAAGTCTGTGATCTCAAGACAACCCCGCTTACTTTATGATAAAGCTGATTGGGATCTTTTTGTCTCTTGCGCTGTGCTGACAGAAGAAATGGTCAATGATGTGGACATTAATACAGCAGTAAAAATGATCTCCCATACTATTGTACAAGCAGCTGAACTTTGTATTCCAAAGTCCTCGACAAAGTTCCCAAAGTTCCCTAAACCCTGGTGGAACAGTGATTGCCATAAAACTATGAGAGAGCAAAAGAAAGCCTGGCGTATCTTTCGCCGATACCCAACACTGGCAAACCTTCTGGCCTTTAAAAAAGCTAAGGCGAATGCTAGGAAAGTGAGACGGCAAAGTCAGAGAAAATCATGGGCAGCCTACGTGTCTACTATTACCTCCTCAATGTCTAGCAAACAGGTTTGGGAAAGAGTCCGCAAAGCCTCTGGACTTTACAATGATTATCCCCTCTCTGCTCTAGAAAAAGATGGAAAGTTGATAAGCACTAGAGAAGAAATCGCCGATGCTTTAGGTGATACTTTTGCTGCTGTATCTGACAGTAACAATTACTCAAAAGAATTTCTGCCCACAAAGACGCGCTTGGAAAAGACCCAAATCGACTTCTCCCATCCTAATGCACAATCCTATAATAAAGATCTCACCATGTTTGAATTAAGAAGTGTAATATCTCGCACTGATAAGACCTGCCCTGGCCCTGATGGCATAAGTTATTTGATGATAAAGCATCTGTCCTATGAATCTCTACTGGTCCTTCTCGCTCTGTATAATAAGATATGGAAGGAACAACTTTATCCTACCGCCTGGTGCAGGGCCTTTGTAATCCCTATAGCAAAACCCGGCAAAGATCCGAAAAATCCTTTAAATTACCGCCCCATTGCCCTCACTAGCTGCCTTTGTAAAATCATGGAAAAAATGGTAAATCACCGTCTCACCTACTATTTGGAGACTAACCACTGCCTATCGCCCCACCAAAGTGGTTTCCGTAAGGGAAGATCTCCACTGGACAATGTCCTGTTTTTAGAAACTGCAATACGCAATGCATTTGTAAAAAGAAACCATCTGGTTTCAATCTTTTTCGACATGGAGAAGGCATATGACAGAACTTGGCGGCATGGAATTCTTCATGACCTCCACAGCACAGGGTTGAGAGGTAACTTACCTATCTTTATTCAAAACTTTCTGAAACACCGCTCTTTCCAGGTCAAGATTGGCCCGGTGCTTTCTCAAACCTTTATACAACAAGAAGGTGTACCCCAAGGTTCAGTGCTTAGTGTTACTCTTTTCAGCCTAAAAATTAATTCCATTTTAAAAGAACTTCCTCCCACAGTGCGTGGTTCCCTATATGTTGATGACCTGATGATCTACTGTCACGGTCAAGATATGAGATACATTGAGAGACAACTCCAAATTGCTGTTAACAGAATTGTAAAGTGGTCCAACAGCAATGGGTTCAAATTTTCCAACCAGAAGACCGTCTGCGTGCACTTCTGCCGCAAAAGAAATCTACATCCTGATCCAGAGCTGCATCTTGACGGCTCTCCGATCCGCGTTGAGCCAGAAGCAAAATTCTTGGGTGTTATCCTTGACAGAAAGCTCAACTTCCTTCCACATATCTTAAATCTAAAGAAAAAATGTGCTAAAGCTCTCAACATTCTGAAAGTCCTGGCCAATACTTCATGGGGAGCAGAACGTTGTTCTATGCTCCGCATTTATAGAGCTTTAATCCGTTCCAAACTTGACTATGGCTGTGTTATCTATGGATCAGCAAGACCTTCTGCACTACTGAAATTAGATCCAGTCCATCACCAAGCGCTACGGATTTGCTGCGGAGCTTTCAGAACATCTCCAGTACAAAGTTTATACGTCATCTGTTTTGAACCATCTCTGAAATTCAGACGCAAGCAGTTGTCCATAGATCTTCACTATAAAATAATGTCGCATGCCGAACATCCTGCACGATTCATGACATCTGATCAGTACTGGCGTAACTACCATGCACGCCCTTCATGTATCCCTCCTTTTGATCTCCGCATTCACTCACTCATTGAAGAATTCAACCTAAAAGATCTGATTCCCAAAAGTTCTACCTTTTTCGGTATTGCTCCCTGGCAAGAAGTGAATATTCACCTACTCAACATCTTTGGAGAACTTAAGAAGAGCAGTACCAACGACGTCCAATACCAACAAATTTTCCTGGACCATAGAAACAGCTATTCTAACTATAAAGCAATTTTCACTGATGGCTCAAAGAATCACGATCATGTCGGGGCAGCTTTTGTTTGCGATAAAGTAATCAGGAGTAGTAAACTTCATAAGGCTGCATCTGTCTTTACTGCAGAAACATTTGCCATTTTGAACTCCTTAATCTTTATCTCCAAGCAGAACAGCAGAAAATTCATCATCTACTCTGACTCACTGAGCGCCCTTGAATCAATTAATGCAAACACTGACCACCCTATGATCTTGGAAATTTTAAAGACTCACCTCCATTTGAGAAATGCAGGATATTCTGTAATGTACTGCTGGGTGCCTGGACATGCTGGCATCAAAGGTAATGAACTCGCTGATATCGCTGCAAAATCTGCTGATACTCCCTTCGATAATGATGTCCCTTTTACAGACATACAGAAGTACATCAGAACAAAGATCTTGTCCAGGTGGCAAGAACTCTGGGAATGCCAGACTCTGAACAAATTAAGGCAGGTAAAACCCAATCTGGAGTATTGGGAATCAAAAGGGAATCGAAAGGAGGATGTACTGTTGACTCGCCTACGAATTGGACACTGCAGGCTGACTCATCAGTATCTCTTGAAGGGAGATAATGAGCCTATCTGTGGCACCTGCAACGTTCCTACTTCAGTGAATCACATCTTAACCTACTGTCCTGCTTTTAGTCAGAAACGTGAACTACATTTTAACTCAACGAATTTTAACTTAACAGATCTCATTGGAAGAAACCCCCACGTCAACCTCATAAGTTTTTTAAAGGACATCTCCTTTTACCATATGATTTAAAGTTTTTCCTTTTAACGTACTCTACCTGTTGTCCTGCTTTTAGTCAGAAACGTGAATTACATTTTAACTCTACGAATTTTAACTCAACAGATCTCATTGGAAGAAACATCATAAGTTTCATCAACATCATAAGTTTTTAAAGGACATTTTAACTCTACGAATTTTAACTCAACAGATCTCATTCGAAGAAACATCATAAGTTTCATCAACATCATAAGTTTTTAAAGGACATCTCCTTTGACCATATGATTTAAAGTTTTTCCTTTTAACGTACTCTACCTGTTGCCAGAGCTTTTCTCAAAGCCATTTCCGGATGCCTTCATCAGCATTCCAGGTTCATTTCAACAATTCATCCAATACAATGTGTTTGTACTTTTGAACTTTATTCATCATTCGTCTGGCGCATAATAATCTTCAAGGTTTTGTGCCATTAAAAATACCAACCAACCAACCAACCAACCATTTCACAATTAAACATTAACCTATCATCAGATGTAACCTACTGTCATTGCCTTACTCTGTGTAATAGTGCTTAATTTTTAAAAACAGTTAAAACAACTAATTGATCTAAATTCACAAACACCTGAAATTTTCATACTGGGAAGGCAATTCAGTAGGTAGCAATATGCAAAGTATTGATATAGCGATTAATAACATCGATGATGCTTTTTTCAAATCTTTAAATCTCTTTCAAAAATAGCAGTCCTCTTCTGAAGTATATGTATTAAATAACAAAGATTTTTCTCTCATAATTTTGTGTTACATTTAATCATCAATGAAACATGTTGCGAAATGAAATTTTAAAAAAGAGAGAACTTTTTTTTTTCATTTTTTAGTTAAAAGTGTAAAAGTTTTCATTTTTTAGTTAAAAGTTTTTTTTTTTCCAGTTTTGTAAAAAATAGATATTAATATCTGGATGACAAAACATGTATTTTATTTGAAACATTTTGGTGTTTCGAATATAAAATAAAAGTAGCGAATACTCTATTAAGGGTATCGAAAGACGTATACAATTTTAAAGGTACCTCAAAATCGCAAGTTATCGAAAAATAACCGAGATGTAATTTTTGCGTAAATATCACTAAACTATACAAATTTCTATTATCCATCCAACGATGAATGTTTCTTTTATGCGGAAGTGTCCCCCTTTTCGATGTGTATGAAACTGTTGTGTGTGGAAATACTATCAAAGCGCTGTCGAGGAAACTCTGGATGTAAACAAAAGAACACCCCGTCTGAAGACCAAAGCCTGGGAGCAATGCTTCAGTCGTAGTGCGGGGTTGGCCTCTTCTTTTATTCTTACCTCCATGGTTCAGGAACTTGTAAGGTTTATAATGCGTTTTCTAACAGTTATTTTAAGTTTTGTATCTTTCCTATCTTATTCTAATTTCAGCTTACAATTTGCTGCCAGAATGTGAATTTAGAAACACAGAGAATGCAAATGAGTATGAGTACTATTTAAGTCGTGACTTATCGACTTCAAGAGAGAGAGTCTGATTTCCTGACTAGCGCGCGTTTGCCTTCTGGCCACATCTCTCTTAGCTGTTACTACGCTCGGCCATATCTAGGCCCTTGCTAGGCTTCGCCGATTCAATTAATACTAAAGGGCCAACTAGTTAGATTGTGATAGCTTCGGCTATATTATTAAAGAGCTTTAGTTCAAATTATTAGTATTTAAGTTCAAGCCCGAGTGGTGGCTTTATTGTAAAGTTCCAAGCCGGAACTGATTGTAAATATATTGGATAATAAAGGGTTTGACAGCCTTTTCAAGTCTCACCTGTTCTGTTCACACTTAAGCGATTATTCGCTTGTCAAGTGTTCGTAGGGTTCTAAGTAAGAACTTAAGATTTAAAGAGTTGAACCCTACAAACTATTCGATAATGGGGATCTGCTAGTATGAAATGTCGTATTAACGGAGTTCCGTCTGTGTTTTCGTTTCAAATTTTGTTTGTTTGTTCCAGTATTCCGGTGTTCTGTGTATACCGTGATACATTTAAAAAAAAAAAAAAAAAGTCAGAAACTAATGCTGGAGCTTTTAAAATTCAAATAACTTTTGAGTTCAATTTGGCTGTAGGAATTTTTTTTTTTTTATATATATATAAGAAAGGTGTATTTTTATTTAATACATATTTGTGTAGTTTTTTACATTAAAAAATAATAAGCTTTTTTATGTTTATGTTTTCTTTATTATTTCCGTTAAACTTTTGGGGTATTACTTCATATTGCGAGCTAGTTTTATTTATTTTGTGACATTTCCTTTTACGTCTTTTACGTATTTTTTTTTTTTTTTACTTTCCTCGAGAGAGTTACTATAATCCTGGTTAATTTTCTTTGTAAAATTACTAACATTTAAACGTGAAAAATTATAACCGAAACTTAAATCATTATGTATATATTTACTGTTTGTTTTCTTAGTTTAACGTACGTGAGGATCCTTGGTAGCACGAAATAAATGCTCTCACCCGAGCGATAAAACTTGCAACTGACGTCACTGGAACCGTCACCCACTTTCGCTCTCATGCTAGACAAGGAAAACCAACTTCCGAAGTGCACTTTTGCGTCATCATTCGCCGCATAATCCTTTTCTTTGTATCGTATTCTTTCTTGGGCGGGACGTTGGTGAGATTTACACGATTGGAAAATGATGGGCTATGTTTATATGTTGTCTGTCTTTGGGCAGAAAGAAGAGCAACAGAATCTTTCGTCGGTTGTTCCGGGAGGGGGAAAGGAGGAGCGAATCGGGGAGCAAAGGCCGCGCTCTGCCTCTTATCGTACCGCTTGAGATTTTTTTTTTGGTCGCTTGTGTTTGTGGCAACCCTGTTGCCGTGTTTGACGAATGTTTTGTATGTATGTCTTTCGACTAGTAATATATTAACAAAATATTCATTTTTTCTGATGGTATGTTTGTTAAATGACGAAATCTTACAGAAAATTTTATTCTTCAGAGTAGTCAAAATCAGTAAATAAAATAAATGAATAAAATAAGGAACAAAAAATAGCGAGAAGAGGGAATACTTCACCCCCTCTCGGTTGTCGGTTCTTGTTTCTTGCATAGGAACCGATGAGTCTATTTATTTTTAATTACAATAAAAAAATAGGTAAATCTAAAACTGAGATTTTAAAAAAATTGCTGTGAATAGAACATGACATAACATCGTATATTCAGGGAAAAGTGCAATTAATTGAATTTTTAAACAATTTTTATTTATTTTTTCGAAACACAACTTTTGATTCTGCCTTTTTCATACTAAATACGCAATCAGTTATCCTAAATCGAAAATAAAAAATTACAGTACATAAAATATAACGTAAAGTAAATTGTAAGTGTGAATTTATTAGTTTGAGCTTGTCAGTGGCCTAGTGGGAAAACGGCTGATAGTGTGAGTTCATTTTCTAAATTTTCGCATGAGCTGTCCACATGGATTTGAGTGATTATCTGATTATGGCAAAGCTCGCGAGCATTCTCTGCCTGCAGGAAGTCATGCATTCCAAGGAGGATGTTCGAAGGGTTTGTATTTACGTTATGCACCAAAAAAATGTGTATGTATAGAAGTTTTCACAGTTTTATCTGTGTTTGGAAAATAAATATAAACCAATATTCCGTTGGAAAACCTCCTATTTCCATAGCTGAAGATTCTCAAAGAGAGCTAATAATGTGAGACCTTGGGAAAGAGAGGCTCACCGGCGGTACAGCAGTAAAGTCGCTGAACACTGGTCGTTCGCTCCGGTGTTCGATTCCCGGTGGACGGGCTGATTGCATGGGCGTTTTCGTAGTTTTCCGCATGTGTAACATGTATACGAGCCAGTTGCCTTCAGAAAGCCTTCCACAAAGCCATCCTTCCCCCCTAGGCAGATAGCCCTCGAGTGCTCTTTGCCATAATTACCCCCCCCCAAATGCTTTCGGAAAAGAGGTGCTACGAGGAAGATTTTATAAAGAAAACAGGCTCGTATTTGTGTTATGCAAGGGAAATACCACGCAAATGCTTATGCAAACCGCTCACAAACAAATTATGATTAAGCACAAACTTCTATGCAGACCATTTATTGTGTTTCGAATCCTGATCGAGCTACCAGTGTTCAAGGATGTTAACCACTCGGCCGCTGATGGGATCTAAAGCAGTCGTCCTTTGGGAGCTTTGACGTAAATAGTTCCAAAAGCCCCAAATCTTCTTTACTCATTGATCAGGAATTATCGGGATAGGTCTTTCTAGGTCTTGTTTAAGCAATTTCAAGTAATTCTTAATCCATTTGCGTAAAGTATTTGATGGGCAATAAAGCGAACTTTAATTTGGTTATTTCATACTGCAAATTAACATCTAAAGTCTTACGAGTTTTCAGAAATATTTTTTCTTCAAGAACTTTGTAAAGGAAACCTGCTCATCTTCATATTACACATGAAGATAATACAAAGCATTTTTATCGAGGTTTGGGCTTAGACGAACTGTTAGTGTTCAGTGGTCTAGTGGAGAGAAAATTAAGCGGTGATTAAATTTCGGAACCATATTATTCTGAACACTACTTAAATACGCCCCTCCGCATGTTAAAATCTACGCAGATATGAATATGTGTGAGCTGTTTCATTTACGTGGAATGAGCCATTACTTGCGGCATTGCAATATGATTTTTTTTTTTGCACTTAAGCTGCTTCCAAGCATAAAATCAGAAGTTTTTAAAATTTTTTCATAAATTTGCTTATTGATTGCATTTTTTGGGGTGGAATTGCTCATATCTCTTAGAAAACCTTGTGCAGAAATATGTAATAAGAAGGTAATAGTTTTGTTCTAAAGGTAACGTTATTTCTGTTGCCAAAATGTACAACAAATTTGTGCGCGATATGCTATCCCTCCTTCTGTTAAAATTTCTTCGAATTTTGTCTGAGCTATGACGATACTGACTATACTGAGCTACGAGTGACTATATTATCTGAAGCCGCCTAACCGGTATGGTGGTTAGCGTCGCTGACTGCCTTATCGAACAGCCGGATTCAAATCCCGCAGAAGGCTTAGATATTTGTAAATGTAGAGTGTCTGTGCGGCATGGCGGCACTCTAAACATGCGGCTAGCGGAAAGCCCTCTCGTGTTGTTTGGTGGAAAGGGGGGAGGGGTAAAAGACCCTCGGACCCGTCCCCCCAGGGTGCTCTCCTTTTTCCCCAGGGTGCTCTCCGTCAAAATTGGGGGGGGGGAGGGATTGAGCTAAATCGCGCTGTCACTAGTAAGATGCTCGAGCCTGTTGCCAACAACAGTCGTATCTTGTACTCCTTGCCAAGAGAAATTTCGCGGACTTGGGCTGATGTTACTGTCAGATAAGTGAGCATAAGTAACAACAACAACAACATATTGTCCGAAACGTTATGACTGAAAAGAAATATAAAAATATTTTATTTATCCCACTTATTTATGTATTTGTAATGTTAAATACTGTGTTTCAAAGATCTTGAGACTGTAATGATTGAAAAGTAACTTTAAAAGTAATTTATTTATTTATTCTTTGTAGTGTTAAATTCTGTGCTGCTAAGCTCCAGAATGAAAGTGCAACAATTTGGACACATTTAATTCGATTACTTTGCATGAAGTTGGTAAAAGTAAACGTCAGCAGTTATATTTAAAAATGCGTAAAACAATTAAAAATACATAAAATAGCAATTTACTTTTTATGCTTTTTATTCATACTAATATTCTTAATAAATTAAGAGAAGGGTAGAAAAAATTCCTAGTATATGCTTATAACAGATATATGAGCATATACTAGGAATTACACCTATATAGTTATAGGTGTTTTAATATGCAGAAATTGAATGTTTTTCGAAAGCTCTTGATATTACTTCTAATAAAAAATTGATGTGCAATAATTCATTAACAAATGAAAAAAAAAATCCTGTTCTCAATTCCTTTTCATTTATAACTTAAAAAAAACCTGTGCAACATTCTAATTTTAGATTTTTTAAAAATCTTGCTAATTATTTTTTAACTTCTTTAAGCGTTAAAAGATACACGTGTAAATTTAACTTTTGCATTTTAAAAATTGCAGGCTCAGTTAATGAAAGAATATTCTTTTATTGGAGCTAATTATTTTAAAATAAAAACTAATTATTAAAAATGGTTTAGCTAATATTTAATTATTAAAAAGTATAATTATTTGTTATTATTATTATTAAAAGATGCATATAATTAAAGTATATTATTTATAAACTTAGTTAAATATTTAATTATTAAAATGTAGTAATTAACAATCATTATAAGAAGTGTATAATAAATTTTAATTAAAAATAACTTAAAAAAATATTCAAGTATTTAGTTATTAAAATAATCAGCTGGATTAAGAAAATTATTTATTAATTAACTGAGCATACATTTTTTTTAATGTGAAAGCTAAATTCACGTTTTTATTTGAAATATCTTGTATGAAAATTTTTAAAAATGGGAGTGAAGTGAAAAAAAAATAACTTACGATCTTGAAAAATATCTGAATTTGTTCAAAAAATTCATTTATTAATATATAACGAAAGCTAATCATAAGAGGAGAAATACGCGTTTAAAACGATTTGTTAGTATTATTTAGAAGTCTTTAATATATGCCGGAAATCAAATCTGCAGATGCTAAGTGATATTTTATGACATGGAAGAGAAATTATTTAAAATTTTTAATAAATAGCCAATACCTTCCAATTTTATTTAGTATTTCAACAGAAGATGTAGGTTGAGGAAGTCATGTGTTGAACACGTGAAATACTTCTTTTTATATGTGGTAAGATGAGATTGTTTCATGCTGTAGAAGTTAAAAGGGGAAAAACACGTCTCTCTGTAACAAAAAAAATCCTCTTCACGAAAACCTACGCAAATCGTGTCGAAAAACAGACTTCGTCGATGTGTAATCAATTTAAGATAAGCACACGTAAATTGAAGACAGATAAAAAAATATCACGCGCTAAAACAAAGCGGTTAAACTTCTGTCACGAAGTGTACTACCGGCATTTCGCTTAGAAAGGATTTGGTATTCTGCGCGCGTTTTGTTTCCGGTATTTCCGTCGCTCGCCAAAACCGCGCTGAGTTTCCTCGTCGCTGCAACCCGTACAGCATCTGAAAATAGTCAAAGAGCTCTGTCGGGTATTGGAAAGCATCCAAAGGAACCTCCGTATCTCAGCAACTTCGGGGTCCTTTTCCTTTTGCTCCCTCTCTTTCGTCTGAAACGTGGTTGGTACGCGTGCATCGCTTCGTCCCGTAATTCTCGGCTTTCGACCCGCATTTCGCACGGATACCATTCACATACCATACCGTCTCTTGCTGGGAAGATGCAAGAGAGCAGGATCGTTCTGGATCTTGCAGAGACTTGATGCGTATTTCCCGCGCACTAACTATTCCCGGAAGCGATGATGTTGAGCTTTAAACAGTGCTTCTTTTTAGTCCCTGTCCCCTCGTTGTAGGCGGCTTGGCAGGTGTAAGTGTCTCAATAATTCTCCGCTCGAGAGGCTTTCTTTGGCTCGCACCCAAGAGATATGCCAGGTAGTACCACCTCACCCCCCGATCCGCCCAAGGCCAAGGTGACGGAAACGTCCGCAAGGAACGGTGTCTTTGTTCGTCCTGTAGCAGTCGCTGGAATATTCCGTCCCGTGGAGGAGACACCCCCCGCTCTGCCTGAGAAACGGAGATTCTCAACATTGGTAGGAGATCTTAGGCCTTGCAGTTCTGGAGATGGTGCTGCCGCTGAAGATTTTGCCCGTCGGCGGCAATCTTGGGATGCTCGGCAGAAAGAAGTTCCTTTCGGGCAGGGTTTACTGAGGAAAACACCGAGGAATACCGCTTCTACCCTGTCACGTATAGTGAAGGAGGAGGCAGCAAGCACCAACGGTTCTGTCGCGGAAGAAATTTCTTGTGCGGTGGAAAATCGAAAAGTAGATGCCGATAAGAGTAATTCCGTTAATACTTCCCCGTCGTCTAATTCTCTCAATGCTATCAAAGAAAACAAATCGGATGTTAAGGCTTTAGAAGCTGAATCGAAAATATCGCAGCGTTCTGATTCAAATATAACAGAACATAATTTGCAAAACAAAAATATTAAGGATGCAGATCGAAAAAATATATCCGCACTTAAAGCATCTACGGTGATTCAAACTGCGAGTACTGAATCTTCAACACAAAAAGATACTAGTGTGACAGAAAACGTAAAACAAACTAAAAAGGTCTATGGGTTAAGGAAACGCGAATCAAAACCAGATGTAGCATCTGATGGAAAAACTGAGAATGCTGTTACTAGAGGAATATCTTCGTTGAGTGTCATTTCTAAATCTGATGCAAGAACTGAGAATGTCGCTACTAAAATTTCCTGTACCACTTCTGGATTAGCTTCAAGAGCTGAAAATACTGCACCTAAAGTTAGCAATACGAATACTGCTGATATTAAAACGGAAAATGCATCAAAAGGAATATTTCTAAGTAATACTTCAAAGACTGATACGAAAAGTAACAATTCTGCTTCTAAAGTAACCGGTTCAAATAGTGTGTCTAGCTTTGATGTAAAGACTGTAAGTATCACTTCGGCTACGATTTCTTCGAATTCTGCCTCCTCTCCTGATGTAAATATTGCAAATATAAAATCTAAAGTAACTTCTTCGAATGAAACGACCTCCAAATCCGATGTGAAATCAAAACTTGCTTCTTCCAAAGGGGGATCTTTGAATACTGCTTCTAGACTTGATACAAAATCTGAAAATGCTGCGTCTAAAGAAACATCTTCTCTAAATATTTCCAAACCGGATGGTACTGTTTCTCCGCTTGTACCTTTAAATGCTGTTTCCAAAACTTCAAATACAAGTGTGAAAGGAATATCGTCTGTAAACGATGTTGAACCTACCAAACCTAAAGCTAAGATTTATGGATTATCCAAGTCGAACGTAAAAAAGGAACCAGAAGCGGAAAAAATTTCTGAGGTTAGTGAAGAGCCTTTGAAAAAGCCATCGGCATCAGTAGATTCTTCAACTGTTGCTCCTGTTAAAAATATCCCTAAACCTTCTGAGTCTGAAATTAGTAAGCCTGAACCAGTAAATGAGCCTATTAGGAATTCTCAACCTCCTAAACCTGAACTGAATAAATCAGAAAAACAACAAGTCAACATTAAAGCCTCATCTCCCCCAAAAGAATTTCGAACTGTGAGGAGGACATCTGATGTGATAGCTGCTAAAATTCAGAATATCTTCTCGAATATTGCCACAAACGAAAAACCATCACCTGTTGCGCTGAGAAAATCTAAAGTCCCAGATAAAGGCATTCAATCTCTTGATAACAAACCTTCTAGTGTTTCAGAAAGCAAAAGTAAGGAACCGAGTTTTGGTGGTGTGCAAGGTGGAGCTGAGCCAGTTCGAGCTGTGGATACTCAAAGTACGAACTCGGAAAAAAAGGATATTTCTAAATCAAGTCAGAAAACGATAGTCGAAAGTCAAAGTGTTAAAGGTAGCAAAAGTGGTGACGGAAACTTAACTGATTCAAATCAGAAGTCTTTGATTATCAGACCTAGTAGCGAGAGTCATAAAGAAGACCTGAATGTATCAAAAATAGAAAAGTCATTAACGCCGGGATGTAATGATGCAAAAAAATCTCCTGAAAGTAGTGAAGTTAAAACCGAACAATCGGTTAAGAAGGGAGATTCTAAAAGTGAATATTCATTCAACTCTTCGTCAAAGGCTCCGGTGAAAAAAACCTCCAGCATTGAAGGCAAGATGCCAATTAAAAAAACGGACCAGAACTGTTCAGGTGGTACGGTGTCGTCCGCCAATCAGAAGACTGACCGTAAATCTTCTGACTCGACAGGGTCTTTGAGCACTGCGATGGAAGAGAGTAAAGAAAGTGCATCTCTTAAAGAGACAGGTGTCATGAATAATAACAGTTTGGAATTGCAAGGTGGAAAAAATTCTAAAAATATGCTCTCTTCACAAATGAAGAATATTTCTGTCACCAATGCTTCGCAGAATTCTGAAGTCAGTGTAAGGAATGTCAGCCAGATAAGAAGTTCAGAAACTAATGTTTTGAAAGCGAATTTTCTTTCTCAGTCTACTGTGACAAGTAGTACTGTAACGCAGCGAAGCATTAGCACGTCATCCAGTGGCACTGTATCTAGTCAGTCTGAGTACTGTAAAGTTCAGAAAAGTGAAATGGCTAAAAATTTGAATGGCAGCATCGAATCCACTGAAATTGCGAAAGTAGAAGTTAGTAAGATCATTCCTTCTACTGTACCTGGGATTGTACCCACAGTTAATGTTCTTTTCAGAACGAAAAGTCCGCAAGGTCAGTCTGCTGCCAAAGAAGAAAACAGGAAGAAAGTTGTTGTTGAAACTTATTCCAACAGTTCTCCTATAGCATCTGCTGTGATAACTCAACCAAAATTGAAATCTGATGAAGAACGCATTTCCGCAAATAGTGCAGATGTTACCAAAGAACCTATTACAACAATGGAATGTGTACAAAAGACATCTAAAATTCCAGCGATGCATACAATTGTTAATTTGCAAAAGGAAGAAGTGGCTACTGTGACTCTTATGCCTAAAGCCAAAGGAAAAGTTGTGGATTTGAAAACATCACCTGTTATGGACAGATTAATTGGTTCCGAGGCTAATAATGTTTCAAGTGCCGGCAAAGATAGCAATTTAGTTCCTGAAGTTTCTACTGTAAGGAAAATGGTGTTTGTGTCTCAACAGTAATTACACCAGTAACGGATAAGCCTGCAACCAAGATTTCAGACAATTACAAAATTGCGGATATTAGTGTTTCTTCTAAAATAGATAAGGATATCACGACAGAAAATAAACTTAGTGAAATGAAAAGTTCTACTCTGGATAGCAAAATGACTGTCGTGGACCTTGGAGACTGGAATAAGAAGTTCCAACGTGTTGAGCCAGAAGCCCCTCGAGCTCCTCTTCGTCGTAGGGCCCTGCGAGACTCCCTGCCCCCTATGTTGCCCCTCCGCTCGCCGTCCCGCTATGGATCCCTGAAACGCATCGAAGATCCACCGCGATATGTGCCGCGATCGCCCTCCCAAAGCTGTTTGTCCCCTCAGCGCTATTCGTACACGGAAATGCTTTCCAAAGTGTGCAGCATGGGTGTGTTACCTTATGTTGAACCTGGCATGTCTAAGTCTTGTTCTTCGTCATCATCACAGGTGTCCGAGCTGTGGTCCGAGTTGAGTGAAGAGCAATCCACTGCCACCCATGCCTCTGAAATGCTGGAAGCTGAAACAACAGAGAGGATGAGATTAGAGAAAGAAGTCCAAGAGCTCCAGGTAAGAGAATTTTGTTTAACTTTTTTATCGGGAAATAAGAGTATCATAATTGGAGTAGGAATAAATAACCAGTTTTCCATATTCTTATTTCCTTTACTGTTTATTATGCATGTTAATTTCCTTTACTGTTTATTATGCATGTTAATTTCCTTTTGTTGTCATCTGTTTTTTGGTCTTTTGCATGAAATTGGGTTTTTCAGAATAAAAAGTGTATATCTTAAGAAGAGTAATTTGAGAAATGTTTTAAAAATCATTTTAAATTATTTTTTGCTATAGCTGGTGTAAAGATTTATGTAGGTATACAATGAAAAAAGTGTTTTTAAGCATCAGGTTTTATGGAATATGAAAAGTTGAGGAAAAGTCTATATATATATATATGTGTGTGTGCTTGTTTCTAGATTTTAATCACTGCTTAGATGGTCAGAAACAAATCCTTAGGTATACTACTTAATGCTATTAACATAAAGCTTTCAAATAGAAATTAGCAATAACTTCATGGAGTTGAAGAGGAGAAGGTAATCTGTATTTGTGCTTAATTCTAGATTTTATGTTGCAGATTAAATAATCATGAAAAAAAGCTTTCTTAATCTTATATATTGGCTCTAAATTTTTTAATAGAAATTTCCAAATACTTTTATGAAATGCGATGAATAGAGAAAACAAATTCTGCATATGTGTTTGATTCTAGATTTTGTGTCACAGTTTTAAGTTATGAAGAACGATTTTTAAAGCATTCTTAATGTTAGTATATTAAGGCTTTTGAACAGCAATTGTCAAACATTTGCTTTTTAATCCAGTTAAAGAATCTGAACGTTTTTGTATTATTAGTAGTATTCTGTTTATATGCAGAGGTTTATAAATCAAGAAATGTGTAAAATTTTGTTACAGAATAAGACGCAAAAAGCAACTTAATTTAATAAAAATTTTGAAAAAAAATCCATTTTGAGTGTGAACAGGCACAGGTCCTTCATCTACAGGAGCAAAGTAAAAGTTTTATTTAAAATCTAGGAAAAACTGAAGTTGTTTTTTTTTTTACCAGTTTTTAAATTTTGAAGGCAAATTAATGCCCTGAAAATTGGTAAATAAATTTTAGATGCTGTGCTAATATGCAAAGAA
The DNA here is from genome assembly GCA_000611955.2 of Stegodyphus mimosarum. NCBI lineage: Eukaryota > Metazoa > Arthropoda > Arachnida > Araneae > Eresidae > Stegodyphus > Stegodyphus mimosarum. Next base: position 13,554 of record KK120912.1, on the reverse strand, counting down.
TTCATGAACGTTATCTATTGCTATATGTTTCTAATATTTTCTAATATTATCAAGGAGGAGGGGTGTAGTTTGCAGTGGTCTTCAAATTGTTGTCTTCAAACTTTTGGTTAAATCTATCTTAATTCATTAGAAAGGTTCACGGCACCATGTTATGAAGTACATCAGTTACGGTTTTCTAAACCCACATCTTAGTTTTTATTAAAATATCTGTTTTATTTGTTGATTTAAGTGAAGTAGATTTAAATATTATTCAACAGCAACTTTTAAATGAAAGGCTAATGATATCGTAGAGGATATTTTGTTGTTTTCTCACGTCATATCACCAGTCGATAAATTATGTAGATCTTAGATTTTTTTTTTTTTTTTTTTAAGGGGCTTCCCTGAAGGACTATTGCTTCCGTTTTGCGATTTTGCGTTGGAAACATTAAAAGTCTGAATCTCTTTTCAAACTGTTGCCACTAAATATTGCAGCTTTTTATTAAAGAAATTAAATAATGAAGAATCTGCATAAATGTATGTATATTTCTCCAAATGTGATAAAACAACGGTACCTAGAGCCATCCAACTTTGAATAACGTATGTTTCCACCCGAATATGCGCATCTGAAAGCCCGAATTGGAAATTTGTTTTATGATCTATTTCATATTATGTAAAACTTTAACGAATTTTTGATGAACAAACTCAAACGATTTAAAAGCGAGCAATGGCAACACTCTACGGGAGAAAAAAACCTTTTTATTTAAAGCGTGCAAAACTGTGTATGAGAAATCCTAACGGAACGGAAGGGGGGAGGAAACATTTTTATCTAAAGCGCGCGGAACTGTGTATCAGAAATTCTAAAGATATATTCATTTTAAAATTATTTTGGAATATTGCTGTTGAACTGAATTTTATGGTTTAGTTCGAAGAGCATGATATTTAATAAATAAAGGTAATCACAAAACGTTAAAAAAGGCCCCTTTGGACGTAATTTAAAATCTGAAACCTTTCAGAATTTTTTTTTGGGGGGGGGTAATATTTTATTATTTTGAGGTGCAGCTGCATTAAACTGTGTATGACACAGTAGAATTTTAAATAAATGGCAGTGAATTGTTAGTACATCTGCTGTTTATATTTTGGATGATTATTCTTTCTCTCTTTTTTTTTTTTAATTGAAGGATTTTTCTAGCTGTTATTGTTTTCATTTCGATTAAATCACATTTGTTAATAGGTCTGAACAGCACATCGCTATCTAACCAAAAGCATGCAACTTTAAAATTTTTCCATAATATTTTATAATTAATTAATTTATAATGTCGCCTTATTAGGGTTTCTTTTTACTAGCCGATAAAGTATTATCGATTATCATTAAGTATGACCAAGTCGATATTTATGCACAAGCTCTGTCAGCATGTTTCGCTTCACCAGACAAAATGTTCATTACGAAATAAGAGGACTCATGTCATCCACCGAGACAAACAACATATACAAAGGAACCTAGGGTCGAATTGCTCTCAGAGAGCGTCAGAAAAGATTTACTTCAAAACACTTCAAAAATCGGAAATCGTCACTTCTGACGCCATTTCTGTCCGTCTGCAGAAAATTGCAATCTAGCATTTGCCATATCCGGCCCACCAGCGACCAACTGGTAAAGTCGCTGAACACTGGTAGTTTGACCTGGGATCCATTCTTGGCGAACGGACTGGCCGCATGCTTGGTTTTCATGGTCTTTCCCCGCGTGTAATGTAATTAAGAGCCAGTTTCTCTTAAAAAGTCTTCCACAAAAGTATCCCTCCTCATAAGGCAGATACCTCGAATTGCCTTTGCAACTACAGCTAACATAAATAAATAATTAATATATGTAACATAATGTAATAAAGGTTATTTACATTACGATGTGATTATACATTACGTAAATAACCTTATTATGCCTAATATAAGGTAATAAAGGTTATTTACATAATGCAAATTACGTTATGTAAATAACGTAACATTTGCCATATCCATATTTTTAGGGAAAAGAAACTGCGTCCACGATTGCAGCGGTTGGCTTATCTATGTTCAGTACAAAGCCAAACGAAATAAACGTACTTTGAAAGGTGGTTGCTTCAGATTAATATTGCGGTAATATGGTATTAGACTTCGTTGAAGGCGTGATTATTTTTCTCCTTCCCCTTTCCTGAAAATTTAACTTATTGGCCCTCTGAGGAGAGTTTCTATTGTAAATACTTTTTGTCGTAATGGATACTATCATTCCCCTTATTTTGTTGGAAATAATTTACGAACACCTGCTATAGTTATACAATAAGAAAAACTTCTGAACGTTTTGCAATTGATGAAAAATTATTTTCCAACCCACACTTTAGGCAACCGTTGGTCCAAAGGATCGAACTTTTAAAGCGGCAAATGTGTTTCAGTGAAATTATTTCAAGAATGCGAACATCATTCTGCTTTTACCAAGTGCGCTCGCTTACCGGAGTAAAGAAGGTATCAAAGCGAAAGTTCTTCACGAGAAAAACGTGAAAAACCTAATCGTTATTGTAAGAGAATTATCTCAGAAAAAGTACACGTGTAGACGTTTCGCATTGTGCTATTGCGATAAACGAATAACATCGCATTTACTTTTCCTTTGTATGGCTAGAAAATTTAAATGTACTTTGTAATTAAGATATGTGTTTGACGTCAAAAACATATCGGATTAAAATTTTTAGGTTTGTTGCGTAACGTTGCGCTATGATGAAATTTATCATTTTCCAGACTTTCAAGTTGTATAGGACATAAGAAGTTGAATCTTTTAAATTATAAGTGGTGAACGAATTAAGCGATTTGAAAGCAGAAAATGAGCATCTGAATGCTTTAAATTTAAATTTTATTTTTTAATAACATTCCAGTCGGTACAACTTAAAATACGTTTTGATTTATAATATAGGTAATTGATATTTGTGGACATTCACAGCATAAGTAAGACTTTTTAACTGTTTGAGGAGCAGGAAAAGACAGTTAACATTTTCAGCAAAACTCTTGTTTTATTTGCTGTATCAGGTGTTACATTGAAATTATTTGCGACAGTTACACATATTTTGCCCAAAACGCATGAAAAAAAAAGGGGGGGGACCAGTTTTTGTGGTTAGTGTCACCGCCCACAGAACACATCCCTACAAATCATTCTCTATGGTACTCATAGAAACAGTTTTCCTTTTTCAAGCAGGGTGCAACTGCACCCTGCTTGTGCTGCATCCCCAACTGTTTGTTCTTAAGGCTTTTCGTGGTGCTGCAGAGTGCACGTCGTCGTGATGTTGTGTTCGATGTCTGATGCTTATTTTCTTGAAGCAGTGAGATTTTCTATAGTAGTAGTAGATTACTGTGCTAATTTAATTCATTAAATTGACTAATCGGTTAAACTTATTCAGGTCAATAATTTAAACACTTCAATCTTAAAAGAAGTTCTTCTGAATGTAATTTTATAAAAAAATATTTGAATTAAAGTTCAGAGTTTTTGCATTTTTCTAGAACCCGTCTAAATCATAGCAAGTATAGAGGATAGAAGATTACCATTAGAATTCAAAATAATAATAGTAATAATAATAACTATAAAAAAAGCAAATCTGAGGGGTTTCATATTTTAAATTACGTCCAAAGGGGCGTTTTTTAACATTTTGTGTGTTACCTTTATTTATTAAATATCTTGTTCTTCGCACTTAAACCATAAAATTCAGTTAAAGAACAATATCGCAAAATAATTTTAAACTGAGCATATTTTTAGAATTTCCTACACACAGTCTCACGCGGTGCAGATATTTTTTTTTTTTTTTTTTTGTAAAACATTGCCATTGCCCGCTTTGAAATCCTCGAGTTTGTTAATCAAAAATTCGCTAAAGTTTTACAAAATATGAAATCGTTAATAATAACATTGCCATTGCCCGCTTTGAAATCCTCGAGTTTGTTAATCAAAAATTCGCTAAAGTTTTACAAAATATGAAATCGTTAATAAAATAAATTCCAAATTTCAAATCTGGGCTTCCAGATGCCTATATTCGCAGCAGGATTACAGCATTCAAAATTCGATGGCTTTAGGAACTGTCGTTTTATCACAATGTTTAAATCCCAACATGCAAAAATAAATTTTCAAAATCATGATAGAAACACTTCCGGAAGTCGTGAAAGTTGTTGATTGAAAGCACTTAATAGGGAATAGCAATGTTTTCACAACTGATTTTGAAATTGTGAAAAATTCAGTAAACACAACTGTTCACGGATGGCAATACAATGTGGTGAATCAATATTTTCAAAATTCGATTTTAATGTTGAACCGATTTTTCACACATATCTTAATTTAACGATGAAGTTAGAAAAAAAATCTCACAATTTTACTCTTTGTATCAACGGATAAAGCGGAAAAAAAATCTTTCAAATGAAATTTATTATAAGAGAATTCAACGTAATTTCTGATCTTTTTGACAAATTGCTGGATGTTTTCGATCGTCTGACGTAAACAAGTGTTGAAAATAAGAGCGATTAATCATTGTTGAAAAATGATTCTTCAATTCAATCATTTGATTTATAACACATCATTGGGACTGCAACGATGAATTTTAAATTACGTCCAAAGGGGTGTTTTTTAAACATTTTGTATGTTACTTTTATTTATTGAATATCATGTTCTTCGCATTTAAACCATAAAATTCAGTTAAAGAACAATATCGCAAAATAATTTTAAACTGAGCCTATCTTTAGAATTTCCTACACACAGTCTCACGCGCTGCATATAAAAATGTGTTTTTCTGTACAACGTTGCCATTGCCCGCTTTGAAATCCTTGAGTTCGTTAATCAAAAATTCGTTAAAGTTTTACGAAATATGAAATCGATAATAAAACAAATTCCAAATTTCAAATTTGTGCTTCCAGATGCCCATATTCGCAGCAGGATTACTTCATTCAAAATTCGATGGCTCTAGGTACCGTCGTTTCATCACAATGCGAGAAACATAAATACATTTATGCACTTCATCATTATTTAATTTCTTTAAATATAATACAGGCTGCAATATTTGGTGGCAACGGTTGCAACAAAAGTGAACTGACATTTAATGTTTCCGACGCAAAACCGCAAAACGAAAACAATAGTCCTTCAGGGACAAAAGCCCCTTTGGACTACAAAACTGAACATAAAGCTGGAATTTAGAGTGTGGAACGTAGAGCCACCACGCAGTGAAATTGATGATCCAGGTCTTTCGCAAACTGCAGCTGTCAGCAACAAACTGCAACGGTTTGTTGTCAGAAGATATATTTTAATGATGTCCTACACAATGAGTTTGTGTATGAGATCATTAAAATTAACCTTTTCAAATTTTTCAATTGAAAAAAATTAAGCCTTTTCTCTGCTTTTTGGGGTTGGAATTGGGACTCAGAAAGAAAGAGTCAGTCCATTATTCTTATTTCGAATCTTTTTTAACATACGTAAGATTCGATGAAAGGAATGTTTCATTCCTAAATAGAGACTAATAAAAGTGCTTTTAAGTCACATTTGATAATTTGGAGGCTTTTTGAAGTCGCGTGTGTACATAGCTTGAAAACATTTTGAATTTTCAGATTTTCAGTTGACAGCTACGGTTAAATAACTGGTTTTTAATAAAACTGACTGCTTAATACAGAGGCTGTTCGCACATTTTTTAGACGAGGTATATTGTATTCACAAAACTAAATTACATAAAATTTTTGTGTTTTAAATGTTCTATTTGACATCCCTTCTTCTGAACTATCTTTCTTTCGACACCGCAATTTCCAAGATAATAATGCCTTTTGAAGTGTCAGAAGAGGTATTCTATCCCATTCCTTCCGAACAGCTTTCCAGAGTCCTGTTAGGGTTTTGGGACAACGTTTGGATAATGCAGTTTTTAAAAGTCCGAAAGCACAAAAATCCATAGGTGACACATCGGGAGATTTAGTAGGGATATCAGTATGGCCTTCATACCAGTTTTTTGTTCCATTTCTTTTAGGAAATATACAGTGGATTTTGAAGTGTAACTGCTAGCGTTGTCCTGGTGGAGTCTCACAGATGGATGGCACTCTGGGTAAAGCGATGGTATTTCATTCGGAAAAATTGGCGATAAAATATGTTCCTGATAGTATTTGGAGTTAATCTTGACATTTTTTTGCACTCTCTTTATTTTTAACTTGCCATTATAAGAAAAACCAGCAACAATCATGAATCCCTTAGAAAAACTTTCTTTCTATTCTTTGAACCATGTACTTAATTTTTTTTCTCGCCTTTTATGATAATAAAGGGCTCTTTTTTTGTTACAATCATTTAAATACACCCATGCTTAATGTATTGTGACAATAGTTTTCCATTTTTCTTTGGATAAGTGTTTCTCATATAGAATTCTGCAGCGCGCCCTGCGTTGAGCGATATGTTTTGGAAGAAGACGATGCACATTGCGTTTTTTCGCTTTCTTAAGATTTAAGTCAACGTTTATAAATTTGTTTACAGTGGACACCGAGCATTTTAATGATTTTGCAAGTGTCCTTTGACTAGGCGGATTTTCTTTCAACGTACCTTTGCAACAGTCGAAGATGTCTGTTTTCTCCTTGGATACTTGTTTTGAATTTTTGTCTGACTTGAGGCTCCTATTTGACGTTTTTTTCCTTTCTTGTTGATGATATTACCTATAGACGCTTTAGGTGTCACAAAACCATGACGGTCACATCGTTTTTGGATAACGGAGTATGTATATTTCTCTTCGGAAAGAGCGTAAATGTAGCCTTCGAACCACTGCTTTGTTAAATTCGCCATTTTGAATAAAAACAAAACTTTCAAGCCACAGACGATCATTTTGACTTTTAAAAACATAGCACAATTGCAATTACTTCTTTTGCAGCAAACAATGTTTTATTACCGCTTACCAAAATCGTCTAAAAAATGTGCGAACAGCCTCTGTATATGCTCAAGATAGCATGCATACGGCAGTAGGTTTAATGTACCTCCAGTTTCTCAGATAATTTACAAGAATTTTAGAGTATTTGATTCCTGGTTAATTTTAACGTGGCTTCAATTACCGCAGTTATTTTCGTAAATTTTAATGGATTTCCTGATTCTGAGAATATAAAATTTTCCCTCCGTAGTCGAATAAATTCGCGAATCTCGGATTTTTTCTGTTATTTTTAAATTTATGTTATGACTGTTGAATAATTTGTATGGTATTTTCTGTTAGCATTTCTACAATAATACATTTCAAAGTAATCCTATTCTAAAACCCAAAGTAAAAAATTAAACTTTGAATTAACAGTGTTAAACTTCTCAAATGCAAGAAAAAGGGTTTTCTCGAAATTGCATAAAGTCTCCTTCCGCTGCCAGTCGTTCCAACAGCGATCGAGTGGTTAAGACTGCTGAAAACTGGGAGTTCGACCTGGTTTTGGTATCGCACAAATGAGCGGGTAGCGTGGTTGATTTTCGGGTTTTACCTCATGCGTACCATAATTTCGAGCAATTTCCCATAGAAAAGTTCTTCACGAAGGCATCTCTGTAGCTGTGTCATATCCGAATAACCTAACGTAACTGTTGCATTCCAGTGCCGACAATAAGTTTCGGTGTCTTACGATTCATTTTTTAAAAAATGTGTCACTTAATTGAAGAAAAGATATGCAATGCAATTCATAAAAGTGACACGCGAAATAAGAGCGTTGGAATACGTTTCCAGAATCTAATCGGTTTATAAATGTACATTTAAATTAAAAATATGTTATTTTATGTAATTACAGGCTAGTTATTTATGTTATTCTTTCTTTCTTTATTTTTCAGTCAGTTGCATCATAGCATTCTAATCATAACCGAGATTAAAATTAATATTTTGTAAATCACATCATAATGTAACGTAATAATCTCAGTCGTTTTTTTTTTTGGGAGGGTTAGTTTATTATGCCAAAACACACTAGGGCTATCTGCTTAAGGGGAGGAATGCCTTCGTGGCGGACTTTCTAAGGGAAACGATCTCGTGTACACATCACAGATGGGGAAAACCATGAAAACGCCCATGCAGCCAACGTGTTCGTCTAAATTCGATCCCAGGTCGGAACTACCAGTGTTTAGCTATTTTACCGCTCGGCCGCTGGTGACCCCAGTCGCAGTCAGGATTTAAATTAATATTTTCGAGGGAATAAATGTGTAAATAAAGACACGTACCCCCCGAAATGTTAAATTAAATCTCGACTGCGAAGTTATTACGAACCCCAGCCCGCGAAAGTTCAAAGATTTTTTTTTTTTTCCAAGTAAAATTACTGCTTTTAATCATGGGCATTTGCTAAAAGTGCGATTGTTCATTTTGGCTTTTGTCACCGAAAGTGTCTTCTCTTTCTTCAGTGAATACATTCCATTCAAAGGAGCAATAAGTTAGCAGTGACATTTGGCAAATGTGGGGAGTGTAATGGAGAACTTGCTTTTTTAGCCAAAAAAAAAACGACGAAACTGATATCCTAATGACGTCCTGTCTTGTTTCGGATTCAACCGTGGTGCCAGATGCTTTTACCTGCTTCCGCCTTGTAAGGACGAAAGTAACATTTAGTAATTCTTGAACGTTAAGAGTTGAAGTTTCGAGGGTAAATTTGCATATATTTTGCCGATTCTGCGTCCTGTGTATATTACGGTATTCGTTTATCTCCCTGATTCGTGTGAAGTTACCACATTTAAATTAATGAATTAACAAAACATTTATGAAAAAAAAATCTGAAAGGTTTCAGATTTTAATTACGTCCAAAGGGGCGTTTATTTAACATTTTGTGTGTTATCTTTATTTATTAAATACCATGTTCTTCGCACTTAAACCATAAAATTCAGTTCAACAGCAATATCGCAAAATAATTTTAAACTGAGCATATCTTTAGAAATTTCGGTACACGCTCTCACGCGCTGGAGATAAAAATGTTTTTCTGTACAACGTTGGTATTGCCGGCTTTGAAATCTTTGAGTTTGTTAATGAAAAATTCGTTAAAGTTTTAGAGAATATTGTTACGACTTTCACATTTATTTGGCTATTTATTTAGAACTGTAATTAAAATTCCTTTT
>KK120911.1:1386-16367 GCA_000611955.2 Stegodyphus mimosarum | reverse complement strand
AGTCAAAATTTCACTGTTCTAAACTTAGGCCAACTCTTACAAGGCAATATCTGTTTGTGAAAAATCCAGACGAAATATTCTTGAACAACAGTCTTCAACATTTTTTCTTAACATGTCTTATTCTTCCAACAAGTCTTACTCCTTCCACAAAATCTGGAAGGAAAATAATTTTAGTATAAATAATAGAATAATTCTAGGTGGTACAAATCCTTATTTTTACCTGTGTAAATTCGCACACACACATTACCATTCAAGCACAATTAAATTCTTCCCCCAATGCTCTCTTACCGGTGTTGGATGCAAAGCAAACCGAAATTGCGGGTTTTCTGTGTTCGAGGGTGTTCAAATCTTCCACCTACGATCAACTAACATTAGTTAGAACTTGACATACGAGAGCTCAAAAGACGCCCTATAACCAGCTAAACCTGAGGTTCTCACTAGCTTTATGTCTAACACTTTAAGTGTGTTTGGTGGAGAGCCTATTTAACCCTTGCATTCTAAAATTACTCAAACTTTAACTTTTCATCCTACAATTCGCAGTTTGCAGATATAATTCACATTGATATTGCACTTAACGTGCATTGCTAGCATAATATTATTTGTTACATTTTATAACACTTTAACAATTTCATAGCAATCAGGAAATACAAATGTAGGTTAAATTTCTAAGCTTACAGCAAGTGCTTCCTATTCCTTTCTCAAGGTACTTTCCTGAAATATCACATTACACTGAAATAATAGTCCATAGACTAAATCGTGTTCTTCAATTTTCCGATTTTTCATTCTAGACATTTTACAAGTCTTTCGACAAAGCGCCATACAAAATCATTTAGTTAACATTTTTCTTTTCAGCAATTCATTGGTTTTACAAAATTAATCTATTTACAGTGCATAAGAATCCACTTTACAAACATTAAATAATTTTAAGCTTTTGCCGAATTACAATTTTTTAAACAAAAAAATTTTTCTTTCAAGATGAGAACTTATCGCCCACTTGGCGTAAAACTCAACCTCGCTTGAGGTAAAATCGACCCTGCAACTTGCAGTACACTCGAAAATTAATTAAACTTTTGAATAAGAAATGCTACTTATCTTGTTGTAGTCATCCATCCTTTTCTTGGCCGAATCCTTGAAAGAATAAGTTGCAGCTTGGGCCAGTCTCCTTGAGTTTGGTTTTTGGGCCTTGGAAGCTTGCTCATCTCTTTTTCTTTTACAATTCCGTCGTTGTATCCTAGCGTATTTTCGCTGAGGAGGAGTTTGCTCTGCTGGGCGTTTGGTGGACTGGGCTCTTCGCTCCTGGGCCCTTGTTCGTTGCTGCTGCTGGCTCCTGCTGTGTTTGAGACGTTGATTCTCAGGCTGCAATCGAGGCTGCTTGCTTCTCAGGCACCTGTCCGATGATTCCGCAGTTCTTTTGGATACATTGGGCTTTCCTTGCCCATTCTGCTTTCGTCTCTTGGTTTGCTCGTAGGTCCGTTCGTAGGTCTGCTCACCTGCATCGTGAGACTTTCTTTTGAATCCACTTTTTTGGTTCTTACTTCTACTTTGTTGAGGGGGAGCTTTCCTTTTCTGACTTTTCGATGCCGTTGTAGCTGGTTCCTGCTGTTTTCTCTGAGGTAAATCTTCCGTGCGACTACGTTGGCTCGGATCCTGAAAAAAATCTTTAAATATTGCCATTCTGTTTCTATTATAAAATGGCAATAGCTGCCAACTCCTCTAATAGATTCAATCTAATGCTAGCTGCCAACTCCTCTAATACATTCAATCTAATGCTAGCTGGGTCTATATTCATGATTCTCATTAGTCGTTTTCGTATAGAATAACAGTCCGTCAATTATTTCATAATTCGCAGCCCTATTTCTAATCGGCACAATATCCGGATGACTGAAATTCTCAGGGTCGGCCAAATAATTATATATATTTTTGAACTCCGGATCTTCTTTGAGTTCGGCTATTACTGTTTCACGAGAATCTAATACTTTGGATGTCAGCATGGTCCTATTTCTTATCGGCACAATATCCGGATGACTGAAATTCTCAGGGTCGGCCAAATAATTGTATATATTTTTGAACTCCGGATCTTTTCTGAGTTCGGCTATTACTGTTTCACGAGAATCTAATACTTTGGATGTCAACATGGCTATCTTGACTATATTTCCATTTTCATCTAAGTTCATTCTGCTTAAAGCATCTGCCACAACATTTTCTTTTCCCGGAGTATGTTTAATTATTAGGTTATATTCCTGTAATTTGAGAGCCCACCTTATTAATCTGGGTGATAAATTTTTTCCAGAATAGAGTCGAGTGACCGCCACGTGGTCGGTATATACAGTTACTGGAGAACTTCCAAAGAACACACGAAATTTCTGTACTGATGATAACACAGCGAGAGTTTCCCTTTCTGTGGCTGAATAGTTTCTCTGGGTTTCATTTAATGTTCGACTGAAAAAGGCGACGGGTTGACCATTTTGGGAAAGCCCTGCGCCAATCGCGAAATCTGAAGCGTCCGCTGAAATCTCTAATCCTTTATCCCCTTCTGGAAATTTTAAGACGGGAGCTTGAGTCAATGCGTCTTTTAGTTTTTGAAACGCCAAGTTGGCTTCTGCTAACCACGAAAACCTAGCTTTCTTTCTTTTCAACTTTAGCAGCGGCTCAGCTATTTTTGCAAAGTCTTTAATAAAGGACCGATAGTATGAACACATCCCAAGAAACGACGATAATTTCTTCGCGTTTTAGGAACAGGATAATTTTTAATAGCCATTATTTTTGACTGATCCGTTTCGATTCCCTTTTGGGAAATTTTAAATCCTAAATATCGTAACTCTTTTGCGGCAAATTCATATTTGGACGCATTTATCTTTAAACCAGCTTCATTTAACAATGAGAACACTTTTCTTAAATCTTGTAAGTGTTGTTCTAGATTACTACTTGTAATTATAATATCATATAAATATATGAACGTGCTTTAACCAAGGACTGGTCTTAAGACGATGTCCATACACCTTTGGAACGTTGCCGGCGCGCCGGATAAACCAAAAGGCATTCTAAGAAATGCGTACGTGCCAGAAGTTATGAACGCGGTTTTGTGTACGTCTTGGGGTTTTACCCCAATCTGAAAGTAGACACTCGTAAGATCTAACGTTGTCATGTATTTTGTAGACTAAATATTTCGAATTATTTCTTCAATTATCGGCAACGGATATACAGGATATTTTGTAACTGAATTTAACTTGCGATAATCTACAGCAAAACGCCATCGCTTCGGGTGCATAATCGGATAATCATTATTTTTCCTACACAGGACAACGGGGCTAGCATAACTGCTAGAAACTGGCGTGATGATTTTATTCTTTAACATCTCTTTAATATAACATTCAATTGTTTCTTCCTTGACCCTGTCTTAGCGGTAGGGCTTTTACCTAACTGGCTGAGCATCCCCCGTTTCAATGTTGTGGTTCACGACCTGTGTGAAACCCGGTACATCACTAAATAAATTCGAAAATTCACTTACCAGGCCTTGGATTTTTTTCTTTTTTTCTGCTGGTAAATGTTGCAAGTCCAGCTGCGGGGGCTTATCATTCTTGGCTTCTATTGGTTTCATATTTAACGTCAACTCTCCCCCTTTGAAATCAATTTTTGTTTCTGCCAAACTAAAAACGTCCACACCTAGAATAATACATGGTTGCAGATTTCGCACAATATAAAATAAGAGTTTTACCTGTTCGTTGTGGATACGCGCGAACAACGGTACTTTTCCTAAACAGCTACACTTCTCCCCTTGGGCCGCTATGACATCCGTGTCTCTTGCACTAAAAATTCTGTAACGGCGAAAGGGCTTTTTGAAGAATCTTTCCGATATAAAGCTGCTTTGGGTTCCTGTATCCAAGAGAGCCGTCGCCGGTATGTTGTTAATTACAACTTCAATCTTCGGTAAACTCAAATTCTTCACGACCAAGGTGTTTAACTTGATTTTGAAAGTGTTTTGCGCTGCTTCGGACTTCTTCACCTTCCTTGAAGAAATCCATCTTAGTTTAAATTCTTCTTATTCTGGTTGCCCTCGGAATCTTTGCTTGTTCTTCTATTGAATTCCCTTCGTTCGCCGCTCGATTTAGGAGACACATCTTTCTTCGGCCATTGCTTCGTCTTATTCCCGTAACTTTGATTTTGCTTCTGCTGGAGTCTTGGCGAACTCCACTGACTTCTTCGCTCGAATTGGCGTCGTCGCTCGTTGTCGGCTGTTCTTCGGCTTTCAAATTGTACCGCGAGCTCAAATAATCTGTCTAATGTTGTTGGATTTCTTAGTTCGATGAAATCTTGAACTTGGGGCAGTAGCCTAGGAAGTATAACTTGAATAATTTCAGGATCCGGGCGACTTCCATACAAAAGCTTGAAAACTTGAATTTTCCTCAAAATAAAATTAGACAAATCTTCTATTCTTTCTTGATATCGACTAAAAAGTTCCGCTTCCAGTCTGGCTCGATCTCGCACTACAGGAAATGCTTTCACTAGGGAATTCTTGAAATTTTCATACGCATATGTGGGACTTCCTGGTTCCCCCAAGAGATTCTTCCCGATGCATTTGAACCAACTTAGCTCTTGGCCCTTCAAAGCGCTGGTAGCGAGAGTGACTTTCTGAATTTCGTGAACTGGATATAGCATGAAGTGGGAGTCTAGCTTTTTCAGGAAATTAATTACGGCTGTCTTGCCGTCAAAACTTGCCGCTGGCTTCATGGCTGCTCGCATGGTTTGTATGATGTAGCCAAATCCTTCTAAGCCAGGAGGTGCTATCTCAGGATTCTGGACAGGTACAGCAGGTATCTCAGGTTCGTCTTCTTGTCTTTGAGGCCATCCTCTTCTTTTTGTTCGGGCGCCACTGTCAGGACTGAGTGTTCTGTGCATGTGCTTAGCGAACATGGTGAAGTACGTACTAGGGTCCTTAGCCTCAAGTCCTGAACTGGAACAGGGAGCTGAAAAAATGCGCTTTGTTCTGATGTAGATATTGTGCTGGAGAATAACTGCACTTGAAAGAGATTTATAATCCTCGTTTATTAAATCACTATTATTTACACACCTCCCAACTCGGGAGGGATACAGAAAGTAAAAGACCACACTTGGGCCTAACTTAACAATCAAATAAATTTAATACTAAAACTAAAATAGAAAGCTAATTAAACTTTGCTCATAGAGCAAATCGCGGAGTTTGGCCTCTAAGTAAATGGTGCGTAGCAAGAAATACTAATACTAGCGCACTTCAATTTATTTCAATATTCAATCACGTAGTAAGCACTATGGGTTATAATTTTAGCTGCTAGCTGGTCAGGTGAACGTCGAGCAGAATGACCGTGATCTGAGACTAAAAGCTCTCTCATACTAAGAGGTTTCTACCTCTGGTTTAAATAGTACTTGGCTGTACTTGAAATCAGCATAAGCTGAAAACGCGCGCTTCTTCTGACGGGAAGTTGAAACAGAAAAGAGATAGAAAGATTTAAATTAAAATAAAACTTGGTTAGTTTAAATAAAACCTTACACGATGACCAATTAAAGAATAAAACAATTGAACTTAACTATTTATTGAAGTGTCTAAATGCGTTGCGTGCCTCTACAGGAGAAATCAAAACTGCAAGTGTGCAGTTTTACATGAGTGGCGTTCTACCCAATATGCGCCAAGACCGGCGCCAAGAACAAGATATCGGCAATGCGTTGAATACATATTAATCATTTCAAAAAATACAATTAGTACTCAACATACCCCCCGGCATTGAAGGGTTCAACCACTTCAATCAATAAGGAATAATTAAATATACATTACAAATGCAAGATATTTAATACATAAATTGCAAACAATAATCATACAATACAATGATAAGAAATGAAATTACACTGTTAGCAGATTGTTGAATCAAAAACAGTCCTTTAGGATGAATTCTCCTCTAATGGCAATATCCCTATTTTTGCGATTCCTCTTTTTATAGTTCCCATTGCTGTCTGCACATTTACAACCCTAACCTTTCCGTTTGGTCCCGGGAAAACATTTAGAACGCGACCTAGCAACCACTTATTTACAGGAAGGCCATCTTCCTTAACCAATACTAGGGTACCTATTTTCAAATTTGTTCTATCTGACTGCCACTTTGAACGTTGTTGAAGAGTGTTCAAATATTCTCGGTGCCACCGATTCCATATAAGTTGAACACACCTACTAATCTTTTGCCATCTAGAAAGCCTATTTTCATTTGCATTGATTAATTCGGGTTCAACGATGGTTGTCATTGGCCTTCCGATGAGAAAATGACTTGGTGTCAAAGCCTCCATATCATTAATGTCTTATGGAGTTATCGCACTCGAATTTAAAATAGACTCGATTTGTGTTACTACAGTTAATAGTTCTTCAAATGTTAATCTTGCGTTGCCTACTGTTCGCCTTGAGTGATATTTTGCGGATTTTATTCCTGCCTCCCACAGCCCACCAACATTAGGAGTTCGAGAAGGAATAAATTTCCGTTGAATTCCTTCTTCGGATAAATAATTAGCTAACATTTCTTCAGGACGCCTGATTAAATTGTTAAGTTTTTGCAATTCAGCGTTAGCACCAACGAAGTTTTTTGCGTTGTCGGAAAATATGACTGCCGTTTTCCCTCTTCTTGCAATGAATCGCTTCAAAGTGGCAATGAAGGCAGCAGTTGTAAGTTCGGATACTAATTCGAAATGAACTGCCTTGATTAAGAAGCAAACGAATATTGCTAAGTATATAAGGTTTCTCCTTCAATCTCTTAACTTTCTTCGTGAGCATAAGCTGTGAAACCCTATGTGGAGGACAGTGAGCAAATCTAGGCTATGTCCTTTAGTGTTGAAGAACTACAAAGTCAGGAGGGTTTAAAGTGACCCTTTAATTCAAATAATTACAACTCTCCAACTTGAGAGTAAGCCACTACTTGGGCTGAACTAAAATAATAAAGTGTGTTAACAATTCAAATACCTAACTTAACTTTAAGTAGGACGGCGAGGGAAGCCTAACTCTTAGTGAAATGCAATAAATGCGAATTTCACTAGCAAGCACTAGTAATTGCAAATTTGCCTATGAAGGCGAACTTTCAGTAGACAGAGGAAATCCTTGCGCGTACAACCTTACGGCGATAAATCCAAGGCTCTGTTTTTCCCCTCGTTAACTCCTGCCTTTCAAACTGCTAACAGATATATGCGATTTGCATAAATATCACGCTCGCGCTAAATTCGGGCAGCAACTGAAACTTTGAGATATCGATAGCAAAGTTCAAACTAAAAATAATTTAGTTAATTAAAATAATGAATGCTACATAGTTGCTCCCAGAATTTAGTAGTCTGAAACTAACTAGCCTAAAATCGTCTTTTAGTGAAGATGCTAAATTCTAAATCTAAATTTTCCTTCCTATTCACCGTCCTTTACAATTGTAAGTTTAAATTTAGTTTAAATCTCTGTTTGTGTCTTAGATATTTTAACATAGACTAGTTCTTTACATCCTTTTTCTTCTTCACATCAAAACGATCCATCAGGGATTTGGCTTGCCTGACTTTAGTCTGGTTCCTTTCAATCTGGAAGGAAATAAATCTTAATTTCATATTATAAGTACATTTCGTCTGAAAAGTACAACATTCCCTTCCTCTGATGCTTTCCGTAATGACTTTTATTCGCGCTTTAGGTATTCGCGTTTTTTAATTTCTATTAGCGCTTTTCGCCAGAAGCATTCCTTTTACACTCATTCATTTTTAAAAACTTCCCCCTTGTTCTCTGGCCAAATGTAGTGTTTGTGCAAAACACGCAGTTTTACTTTGTCAAGTGTTCACAACTACCACCTGACTTCAATTCTATTGGGGTTAATTCTTCGACTTTCAAGACCTCGGACCTCCCCTAAAACAAATCTGAAATGCCCTGAGATTCTAACATAAAATGAACTTTAAACTTTTGTGTGAAATCAGAGAACACTACATACAACATTGAAACATTTTCAATTGCATTTCATACATATAATTCATTCTTTCAATCTTCAATTCAAATTTTCTTTAAATGCTCATTGCGTTAAGTAACGATTATATATTCACTTTCTAATTTAGCGCGCTTTACGCTTTTACATTACATTTTAATTTTAACTTGCGTATCCTTTACGCTGATGTACGTGTGGGTAACACGTGCCTAAGAAAGTATCCCTACCTTAACTAGAAAAACAGCAATCTTAGTTAAAACAGACATGTTACAATTAATGATCAGATTTAATAAGGAAATATAACATAGTTGCCAGATACATTATAACAGCTTCAGAAATTCAGAGCACAGCACAGATATGGGTACCGAAGTTCACATATCCTGTTGAAGCACAGATGCACACAGTCTGAAGTAGTTACGCAGGACTGCCGGAGAAAATTGTTCTCTCCCCGTCAGCCTGTAGGTTTGCTAAACAGGTTTACTGTTTCGCCAATTGGCGCTTTTCTGTACAGTTTTTAAGTCCGTATCGCCTGTTTGGCGCTGCCGCTCATACTCCCTCCGCAGTGTCAACGAAATGTGACATACCGATGCGGGGGTCGGAGTGATCGTCCAGAACGGGTGATACAAATGTCCGAAGGTTTTTGTACACTCTTGGGAGCAACTTGGGAAACGTCCGTGGTTACAAAAGCGGGTTTCAGTCTATCTATGGAGATCGTTTGCTTAGTCCCCTTTATTTCGAGATCAAACGTTTTATCTCGTCTTTCTAGCACCTTAAATGGTCCATCATAAGGAGCTTGAAGTGGTTTTTTGACTCCGTCGTGTCGAACAAACACATGCGTGGACTCGTAAAGCAGTGGATGAATGAAACATGTTCGCTGGCCGTGGCTAGAAGTCGTGGTCGGGCGGAAACTGGCAAAGTGGGATTTTAAATCCTCCACAAACTGTTTGGGGGACGCATCCATAGGTGTCGGATTGAAAAATTCTCCTGGGAGACGAATAGGCTTTCCATACACAAATTCAGAAGTGGTTGCTCCTATGTCTTCCTTGAGAGCGGAGCGGAAACCCATCAGAAGCGTTGGAAGGGCAGCCACCCAGTGACTGGTATCATGCGCTTTAAAGGCAGCTTTCAAAGGACGGTGGAATTCCTCGATAAGTCCATTCGCTTGTGGGTGGTACGGAGACATCCTGATCCTCTTGATTCCCAATAATTGGGAAAGGGCTCGAAATAAGCCGCTTTCAAACTGTCGTCCTTGGTCAGTAGTAATAACAGTCGGACAACCAAATCGAGTAATCCAGTGGTTATAGAAAGCCTGTACTACTGTGCATGCTGTTATGTCTGTCATGGGCACTGCTTCGGGCCATCTAGTAAATCTATCTATCATAGTTAGACAGTAATAATTATTTTGAGAAGGAGGTAGAGGACCAACGAGGTCAAGGTGAACGTGATCAAATCTCTGTGATTGGTCTGGAAACTTCATTAAAGGGGTTCTAGTATGTCTGCTTACCTTTGCTTTCTGGCACGGAATGCACTGTCGTGCCCATTTTGCGCAATCTTTACGGGTGGAAGGCCAAACAAACCGAGAACATATCAACTTTGTTGATGCACGAATGCCGGGGTGAGATAAATTGTGCAATGTGGCAAAAACTTTCTCACGGAATGCCGGGGGAATGTATGGACGGGCGATACCTATTGACAAATCGCAATATATTGGTAAGATACAGTTCGGTAAGGTAATTTTTTTGAGTTGTAGAACTTTTGACGCTTTAAGCAAAGGTTGTAATTCTGGATCGATTTCTTGCATTTTAGCAATTTCCTCATAGTCGATAGGGTTAGGCATGCTTATTGCTTCTATGTGCGAAAGTGCGTCGGCAGCGATATTCTCCGAACCTTTTATATGGCGAATTTCAGTCGTGAATTGTGAGATAAAGTCTAACTGCCTAGCCTGACGAGGTGAACACTTTTCCAAACGCTGTCGGAATGCATACGTAAGCGGTTTGTGATCGGTGATTAAAGAAAAGTTCCGTGCTTCCAACATATGCTTAAAATGCCTAATAGCAGCATAAGCTGCCAATAGCTCCCGATCATACGCACTATAGTTCCTTTCTGCCTGCGAAAGATAGGAGAAAAATGCGAGAGGCTGTAAATTTCCATCAACTATTTGTGATAGCGTTCCGCCGATAGCGAAGTCTGACGCATCAACCTGTAAAACCAACTGGGCATCTTTCTTCGGGTGTGCTAAAAGAACCGCATTAGCGATTAACTGTTTGCATTTTTGAAATTCATTCCGCGCCTTCCTCAGACAAATTCAGGGGTGTCTTATCATTTTTCTTAGCCGCTTTTAAATACGAAGTTAAATGGATTTGATTCTGAGCTACGTTGGGTAAAAATCGACGGTAAAAATTTAAAAATCCTAAAAATCTCTGCAAATCTTTTACCGTTTTAGGAAGTGGGTAGTTAATTATGGGTTCAACTTTGTTCGTCAGAGGCTTGGTACCATCTTTATTGATTATATGCCCTAAGAAAGATATTTCAAGAACGCCAAAAACACATTTCGAAGCTTTAATTGTCAATCCATATGAAGTTAATCTCTCAAAAAAAGTAAATAAGTGAGATTTATGATCATCTTTTGTGTCACTAAATATCAAAATATCATCTAAGTAGACATAGGCAAATTTTAGATCTCCAAGAATTTCGTTCATAAACCTTTGAAAGGTTTGAGCTGCTTCGCACAGTCCGAAATTAAAAACGGAATCTCCAAGAATTTCGTTCATAAACCTTTGAAAGGTTTGAGCTGCTTCGCACAGTCCGAAATTTAAAAACGGAAATTCAAAAAGACCAAATGGGGTGCAAACTGCAGTTTTCGGTATATGATCTGGATGAACTGGTATATGATGATATGCCCGAACGATATCAATTTTTGAAAAAATTGTCTTTCCGCTAAGCGTATTATTAAAGTCTTGTAAATGCGGGATAGGGTATCTGTCGGGTTCGGTGCACGCGTTTAATTTTCGGTAGTCTCCTGCTGGTCGTATGTCACCTGAACTTTTAGAACTTTAGAACTGTCACCTGAACTTTAGGTGATGACCATGCTGATTTTGATGGTCTACAAATAATTTGATCCATCATAAATTGAAATTCTTTTTTTACTGCTTCGTATAACTTAGGGCTTAACGTACGCGGTTTACTATGCATGGGAGGACCGTTTGTTTCGATGTAATGAACCGTACTATGCTTTACTCTACCCAAATCAGATTTTAACTTCAGTAAATCCGGAAAGTCTTTCAAGATTCTGTGATACGGTGAATCACCCGATATGAGCTTTACCGAAAAATAATTTTCAGAATCGGAAAGAGAACCAATTCGAGTTAATTTCGTAGTATTATCGATAAGCCTACCTCGTTTAAAATCGATTAAAAGATCAAAATGTCTTAGAAAGTCGGCTCCTATTATAGGCACTGGTACCTCGGCGATTAAAAACTTCCAAGAAAAGGTTCGTCTAAGTCCTAAATTCACATTTAACAATTTTGTTCCATACGTAGAAATTCTGGAATTATTCGCGGCAAATAATTGAAGTGAATCAGGATGCATTTTCTTAAACTTAGAAGTCGGTGGCACACATGAAACATCCGAGCCCGAATCAATCAAAAATTTTAGATTTAATCTCTTATCGTAAACATGTGAACGACATGAATGCGCGACTGCCGACGAGTTTCGATCGACAGCCGCTGCTACTAGTTTTCCTGGGCCGTAGTATTCTGAGAAAAGGAACAAGGTGCTCGACATTTTCGTGCATTATTACCAAATCGCGAATGAAAATAACAATAATCGTTGACGCGTTCTCGAGAATGCCCAAGTGAAAAACTACGTGGTCTGTTATGTGGATCCCGGGGGAATTTATTCCTCGTTTTTTCGCGGGAGAGTCGCTCGACTTGTTTACTTAGGGCAGAGATTTCACGCCTTAAGGCCTAAGATCCTCAATGGGGCCATCGGAATCGTTCGGATTGCTGGGGGCACTCGCCGAAGCTGCCTGGACAGCGAACACGCTATTGTTTGTTGGTGTGCGCACTTCGGCTATCTTATCAGCCATTTTTGCTAAATTATCTAAGGATTGAGAACTTATTGATAAAATGGCATGCACCTCGGAAGGTAACCTTTGTAGCCATAATGATTTTAAAAATTCGTCAGTTATACATTTTCCACCAAATTCTCTCATTTTTCTCAATAAGTGAAATGGTTTGTCATCCCCTAAATGCAATTCAGAAATAAGTCTGCGTATTTGTTCGTTTTCCGATTCTGAGAATTCCGCTATTAACCTAGCTTTTAGGGCATTATATTTTTCCGTCGCGGGGGGATTAAATAAAATATCTGATACTGCGGAAAGAGTTTCAGGATCTATGGAAGAAATCACGGGGTTATATTTCGTACAATCGCTACTAATCTTCGCTAGAGCAAAGTTACTTTCAACTTGAATAAACCAAAGTTTAACATTATTTTTTCATAAAGGGGGAATTTTAACCGCCACGTGTGAGATTTGTGGCTCCTTGGCCGTCACATTCGATTCGTCGTTGGTTTGGCCTTCCGATCCTGGCATTGTTAACAATAATAAATGTATCGTAAATCGTTAACTTAATGTTTTGCACTATACTTTAAGACTTACGTATCAGTTTAGAATAAAATAATGAAGTCATTCAATATCTCAATAAAATTGGGATCACAAATATTACACAAAGATCAATTTTAAACAATGAATAATTAAGTTTAAATTAAAACTATAACTTTAGAGCAAAACATATCACAAAAATATATTAAGACCAATCACAGAGAATTAAAAAAAAATTTGATCACATACCTGTAAGTCCTCCTTAACAGTGCGATAAACCACGTGTAATCCGTACGATAAATTGAAAAGTAATTTAAAGGAAATAAATAGGATGGGGCATTTATCACTCATAAAAAAGAGCATTCTCATCAAAATAAGGCATATTTTTAGTTTGTTAAGATTGAGACAGATAGCCATTAGGGATCCGAAATAGAAGGAGCGAGAGACAGGGTCCCCAATGAGGTACGTGTGGGTAACACGTGCCTAAGAAAGTATCCCTAACCTTAACTAGAAAAACAGCAATCTTAGTTAAAACAGACATGTTACAATTAATAATCAAATTTAATAAGGAAATATAACATAGTTGTCAAATACATTATAACAGCTTAAGAAATTTAGAGCACGGCACAGATACGGGTACCGAAAGTTCACATATCCTGGTGAAGCACAGATGCACACAGTCTTAAGAAGTTACGCAAGACTGCCGGAGAAAATTGTTCTCTCCCCGTCAGCCTATAGGTTTCCTAAACAGGTTTACTGTTTCGCCAATTGGCGCTTTTCTGTTCAGTTTTTAAGTCCGTATCGCCTGTTTGGCGCTACCGCTGCAACGCTTTTCCAAAATATTCGATATTCACAAAACCAGTGCTTAAGGCTTACATAAAATCATGCATTACATAGAAAACAGTTTTACATTAAATACATTCATTATTTATAAATAGAAATACAATACAACAGTTTTGCTATACAACTTACGTACTAGTTGCTTTTAATTAGCACAATTCAATTTCTATTTACAGTGAGTCTTTTGACTAAAATCGATGAATCACATGTTCTGGATTACAAAGAACATTTCACGAATAGTCTTACAGTTTCTCAACTGAAAACTCGAATTACTTCCTTTGCTGCCTGTTTAACTTGTTCCTTCAAGCGTGTCCTTTACGCTTTCGGAAACCCGATAACCGGCCTATGACTCGGGTAAATTCCCTTTTAAATCTGCAACTTGCACTTAAATCAGAAACATAACTGTGTGAATTTAGAAACAAATAAGGAATCTACTTATCTTTCTGCCAGTCTGTTAGGCGTTTTTTTGTCCATTCCTGAAAGGTTGGATATATTGTAGCTTGGGCTATTCGTTGTCTGCTACTCCTAGATTGAAACTCTGGGGCCGCCTTTCGTTTGGTCCATCTCCTTTCCTCCAGAAATACCTTGTTGGGACGAATGGTGGGTGGCGCTTTCCGTTTTTGCTGAAGTCCCCGCTCCCTCTCCAGACTGCCTCGTTCCTGCTCCCTTAGGCTCCTTCGTTGTGGATTGGCACCTTCGGCGGCTCGCTTCTCGATGTTCGGTTCCCTCCGTAGTGGTGGAGATTTCGTAGTATTTTCATTTGGAGGTTTCTTCCTCAAACGCTTTGGTCGCTGAGACTGTTGCTTAGCGTTTTTCCGTTTTTCTTTCTGGGGTGGTCTTTTCTTCAGCTGCGGCTTCCTCTCTTCTGGTAACCTCCTTTTCAAACTGGGCTCTTTTGTTGTTGAGGGACCTGGTTGGGGCTCTTGAATTTTAGAAAAATTCTGTGAGGCTGGACCCTTTAAAAAGTCTTTCAAAATATTATTATTAGCTCTTCGATAATAATGTTTGATTTGGTCGAAATTTACCACAGTCTCTTCGCCCTTCTCATTCTTTAAATATGCACGGCATTCAATTATTTTGGTTATTTCAAAAGGCGCATGCCATCTTGGGCAAAATTTTGCGACCGAATCTTTTGCTGCGCACGAAAGTGAATGTGTCTGTTTTAACACCGCCTCCCCCTCTTTATATTCTACGATCCTCATTTTTTGGTCATAATATTGCTTCTGTCTTTTTTGCGCTTCCCGGGAGCACTTTTCTGCTTCTTTTATCATCTCTTCTATTTCACCAATTTGAAATTCCGGCACTCTATCTTTCACATAACATAATTTGTCTAAGGGGGTCATTATCTTCCTGAACAAAAACAATTCGGCGGGGGATTTCTTCGTTGTCTCATGCTTAGCCGTTCTGAGGGCGAATACAAATTCTTCAACGCAGTCATCCCAGTTAGAATGGTGCTTTTGCACATAATTTCTAATCAATTTTACAATATTCTTATTTACCCGTTCCGCTATATTTGATTGTGGGCGGTAGGGTACCATTTTCATATGCTTAATGCCCAACTTGTCACACATCATTTTAAATGTACT
>KK120910.1:401525-419988 GCA_000611955.2 Stegodyphus mimosarum | reverse complement strand
AGAATGTAAATTCAGAAACGCAGTTAATGCAAATGAGAAAGAGAACTATTTAAGTCGTTACTTCACCGACTTCGAAAGAGAGAGTCTGATTCCCAAACTCTAGCGCGCGTTTACCTTTGGCTAATTTCTCTCTTACTTACTACAATCGGCCATACCTAGGCCCTTGCTTGGCTTCGCCGATTTAATTAATACTTAGGGGCCAACTAGTTAGATTTCTGATAACTTCGGCTATACCTTTCAGATAGATTAGTTAAGCTAGCTTAGTTTAGTTGATTAATATTTAAGTTCAAGCCCTAGTGGAGGCTTTGTGTAAAGTTCCAAGTAGGAACTGATTGTAAATATACTGAAAAATAAAAGCGATTATTCGCTTGTTAGTGTTCATGAAGTTCTAAGTTAGAACTTTAGAATTAAATAGTAAAACCCCACAAGTTTAATAATAAACTCTTCTAAAGTATTTAATATTACCGTTATTATTATTAGCTACAACTTTTAACAGTGCTAAATAAATACAAGTGTTTTCGGCTAAACGGAATGAAAATTATTGGCCCAATAATATAACTGTCTCAAGTAGCCAAAATTTTCTCTTCAAAATTTAATCTGAATTGAAATCTAAAAGTGAGGTTAACATATTGCAGTTTAATTTAACATTTTAGCATTATTTAAATATATTATTGAAAAGTATGCTCTAGCTAGCACCTAACCTCCTTCCAATTCCATGACTTACATAACAACGAGCTTTAAGAAAAGTATCAAGTTATACTTTAACATGAAGCTCATTGCTATTTAAGGTATGGATTTGGTTGATTGTATGTAAATAAAATAGAGTATGGCTCAATGTTAATTACTAACCCTGTTCGTTTTATTATTCTGTTTTCCCATACAATGGAAACAGATAATTGTACGGGCTCATATGCACATGCTTTCCCATGTTCATCTGAAAATATCACATTGATCGAAATCGATATCACATCGATCCTCTGCTTATATAATGTTTCGGGTTCACAAATTAAGGACTTAACAATGACAAAATTCAAAAGCAGCCTATATTTAGAATTCCGGATAGATTGTTAAATGTTGCCATACATTTTTCTACTCTTTTCTCAATTCATGACATGAATGTTCAGTTTCCTAATAAGATGACAACCCTTTTATTTGTCGTTTTAGCTTTATTTATTAAACATAACTAACGCTTACCCTGCCCAAAATTTAACAGCAAAATTACAAAATCTTTAAAGGCAGTATATCTTTAGAATACCCAATAGAGTTTAAAAGCCATCACACATTTTCTTATATTCACTATACTATTTATATTACTATATTATTTCTTTAAAAATAATACATAGCAGTAACATTTGGGGGCAGCATCCCTTTTCTTAAAAAATGATTCCGACACAAGTGTAAAACGGACACAAAATTGAGTACTGAAGCTAATACATTTAACTGCTTCAGAATAAGCTTATTATCGTTATAATTACAAGAACACATTTAGTGCTTATTAAAAGTAATATGTTTTTCTCAATCCTATGTTTGTTTTAAGTACCAAATTTGAGGGGTATGTGATTGTTTTATGATATATTTTTCGCAAAAGTCTATTCCGAACAAGTATCACTTTCGTTTTTTCAGGTTAAGACCAAATCTAGTATATTTTTCTTATCAATATAAGTCTTAACACTTAAAATTGCATCACATTTTAATAGTTTACCAAAGAAAACTGTTACGGGCTTCTTCCAAAGTATCTTCGCGTTTGTCCAATTTTACTCGAAATCTAATCAATTCTTTATATGAATACAAAGCTTAAACATGGAAAATGGAAATTTTTGGATATTTCACAATAAAATTATAATGGACGAACAAACGCCACACATCATTGTGAAAAACGTTATGGAGATCCTAATGCAGGTTTAATCACTAAAAATTAATTGTCAACTTTTTGGACCAGAAACATTATCTCTCTTGCCTAAGAAAATAAATCTAACAAACTCCTTGTTAGGGAACGCTCTAGCAAAAGTGCCAAAGAATATAAAAGACGGAGAATTAGGAAAATCTTTCACTAATTATACGCTGATGGTGCAAATCTTTTATTATATATAAATTATACCCATAACCTTCTGTTATATATAAATTATGCATATTATAAATATCAGGTAAATGCATTACAAATTAAATCAGTTAGAATTATTGTCAGAAAAACAAGACAAGTCTTTAAGTTATTAAAAAGATACTGCTTTTAAAATTTTCCGTTTGTAAAAACATTTACAATTTTAATTTTAAAAATAAATTAAAGATGATATAAAGTGTGAAATGGCCCCATATCTCAGAAATGAAGCATTTTTATAGAGCAGAAAAATATTTAGGAGAAGCAGCTGGATTTTCTATGAACCATAACTAAAATATGAAACTCTATAATATGATTACGAAAATAAAAATATGAGAAATTATGTTATGCTTGACTTAGTTTCTTAAAAAGGGATGTCTTTACCAGCTTATCACTGATGAATGAAATAAAACTCACCTCAAAATCGAAAATTCCCTTTAATTCAGTACTTTTTAGGTGCAAACTGAGAAATATCAAAATGTTTAAAACTCGTAACATCCTTTAAACAAAACTGAAAAGAGAAATTTGTACAGAAGCTTTAATTTATATACTTGAAAATTTCCTTCTAGAAATTATATTTTACTCTGAATACAGGTAATATTTGTACCGTTTTAATAGCGCTAAAACTAGTTTTTAATAAAAAGGAAAATTTCATATTCATTAGGCAGGATTTCTTATTTTTTCAAATTAATGTTATTTACTAACATTAATTATACACTCTCTTGGTGCTATAGTTCTGTATTCAAGAAAGCATACTCTTGCAATGAATGAAATTAAAATTTTGGGACAATGTAGTGAACATTGCATTTCCAAATAGAACGTCATACATTTTCTTCTGACTTTCAACTTTTTTGTTATTAATTATAACTATTGAATAATTTTAATAAGATTAAGACAAAACGAAAGAAAATATAGCATTATTTTTCACAGTAACGCATGATTATTTCCATCAGAGGGAAGAGAAACTTAGTAATTTGTACAAGAGATTCTTTTTTAATTAATTTTTTTCTCTTAAAATATATGAACTGATATGAAAAAGTAAAGCAAATGGAAAAGTAAAGCTATGGAGAAATTGCAGTTCAAGGTGCAAAAAAATAAACTGTCAACTTCCGAGGAATTCTGAGGAATACTTTTGTTTTCCTTACGCTGCTGACATGGAATTAGTAAAACTATTAAATATTAATATTAAATATTTAATATTAAAAGTATCCTTATACCATTTAATGAATTCATTAGATGAGAATTATATATCTTTTTTCTTGTTTTTATTGCGTCTTATTTCGCTTAGTTGCCTGACAGTAACATCAGAACAAACCCACGAAGTTCATCGTGGCGAGGAACGTAAGACTGCATCTGTCGTTGGCAAGAGCCTTGAGCACCATACAGATGACGGTATGTCTGAGATACAGGTGACAGTGAGACTTAATTGACTTTGACAGTACTTAATTTCGCCCCAATTTTGATGGAAAGTACCCCGGAGGGGACGGGTCCGACGGTCTGCTATCCCTCTTCTCTAACCCCAACCTCTCAAGACGATTTTCGGCTCGTTGCCTACTTAGAGTACCCCCGTGTCTCACGGACACTACACATTTACAAACATCCATGCCTTCTCCGAGATTCGAACCAGTGCTCTTCGGTACCGCAGTAGGCTCCCCTAAGCACTATACTGTCTGAACGGCACTGTATCTTTTTGCTTTGCAGTAACGGAAATTTCAAAATAAATCTTTGCAGTGGAATTCAAGAAGATTTGAGGAACATCAATTATAAACTTTTTGGTTAATATATTCGTCTTTCCTGTTGCCAGAATAGCCATTACTTATCCTCGTCAGTATAGAAAGTAGTAGAAATCAAAATTATTTACTGTTTTTTCCTTTTAATGATTAGCTCACAGAACTCATTTTGAAATTACTTAGAGTGTTTAAATTAATGTGTTTTATAAAAATGTGATTTCAGAAAAATTTCTGAAAACTTCTGCTTTCTACAACTTGAGATACATTTGAAAAGCCAAAAAAGAAAAGGGTAATTTCTTTAGCAGTTTAAGCCATACCTGCTACAGAAGGTCATATTTTTCATCTATCAAAGCTCCTCTTTGTTGGTTCAATCTTAACACATCCAATAATTTTTGTTTTCTACATCTCGTAGCAGGCTTGTTTTATCACTGGATTTTTTTCTAATGCAACATTTTCGTTTAAATGACCATAACAGTAGAGGAGGTATGTTTGAGATAATTTTCCCACAAGCTTACATGATGGCAAGGAGTGAATTATTTAGATTATGGCAAAGCATACGAGGGCTATTTGTCTAAGAGAAGAAATGCCTTCATGGATGACTTTTAAGTGAAACTTGATCATGTTCAAGTTACACATAGGGAGGAAACTGAAAATTTCCCAGCTAATCTTTTCTCCGAACTTAAACAACAGTCAAAACTCTATGTATTCAGCTTTTTATCCCTATAGCACTGGTGAGTCATTGCCATGGAATACTATGTTGCAGAAAATCTTGTGAAAATGATATTCATCATCTCACTACCGTCACCATAACATCGTTCGTAAAAGGAAAGAGATACCTTAGAACACTTTGCGCTTGCTGAAAATATTTTATGATGCACGTTACAATGGCCCACATAAATCTGCCAGTTTGTATCATTTGTAAGCACTTGTACAGTTTTAGAACACATTTTCTGTAACATAGGCTCCTAATACTGCACATGCGACTGCGTTGTAAATATGTTATTACTTACTGTAAGTATGAACGATTAATAACGTACCATAGCAAGTTTAGGGAACTCGTACTCTCGCATGATTTTTTATTTATTACACCGTAGCAATGTAGTACTTAGTGAACTGCAATATTCTTTACGGGAACTAAATAGAGAATAATAATAATAGTCTTGTGAACAGAATATTGGATTCAGTTGTAACCTAGTGTGCAAATAATACTGGAACCAGCAGAATGGGCGGTTTAGCATGTATTGTTAAATGAACTATATAAGTAGTCGCATTGACTAATAATTAATTAATTGGAATATTGTTTAAAAACTGTACTACAATATCTTAATTGCATTCTGTAACATCTTTTAATTATTGGCAATGTCCAATGCTAAGGTGACTGTTTAAAAAGCCATCAAATTCTTTCAATAATCATTTCTGTGTTAACAACTATGCTTCTACTTTTCGAAATCCCTTCTTGTACTTCCCTTCTGCTAGACATGCATCAACAGATTGCCAACACCTTTCTCCCAAGAGGACAGAGCCTATTAGGTAATACTGTCAACAGAATTCACCAGGATAAATTGCTTCGATATGTGGACCAGCTACCATCTTCACGGAAGAATATAAAATTTTAAATTATTGTTGTTTTTCAGTGTTCAGTAATATTATTCTTTTTGCCCAAACTATAAAGCAACATTTCTTTCAACAAGCAAAAGTGAACTACAGCTCTCAACATTTTAAAAAAATTAAGAAATTTAAAATAGTATATTCGTTTTCGCCACTCAGTTTTCACGCGCTATTTTTTCTAGCTGGCAAAAACAGACTTTAGCCTTGACTTGTAAAATACTAATGCTCAAACAGTTTAACAGAGTTGCAGAAGAACAACCCTCATTTTCTTCACTTTAATAGTCCATTATATTTCTTAAATATTATACGCTTGCTTGTGAAGCGTAACTTGATCAATTCTGGAAGCTAAAATTCGCATTATTTGATCTCTTTTATTCTAGGTTAATGTTTGTAAACGTATTTTGATCGGAAGCTTAATTTCCTTTGTTATATTTATTTAAGTCATTGGAATAAGCATCCTTAATGTCCTCGATGTTAATCTTCTGCATAAAACATTTTGGGTCAAAAAACAGCTGACATACTTTAATAAAGGATCCACCACAGAAAGGAAATTTTTATGGAAGTTATGAAAATATTTTAAATTTTCAATAAGGCGGAGAAACTTGTTTTGAAATACTAAACTATGAAATAATCATGAAAGTATAAAATCCAAAATTGGTGAAGTACAGATTTGCGGATCTCACGAGAAGTGTCTTTACAAAATCATTAGGGCAGTGTATATGTCTTGCTTTGGTTTATCTAATTTTGGCAAAATACTCGAGGGCTATTTTCTTACGGACAGGGATGCCTGCGGGGAGAACTTTCTGAGAAAAATTGGCTCGTATAATCAAAAATGAAATATAGCACAAAATATGAATGCAAGCTACCAAAAATAGGAATGTATTCAAAAGTTGGTCAGACTGCTCTATACCTCTCGATAGCGAGAGTTATCATAACAAAAAAGGCAGTACAGAAAGAAATATGAAAGCCTCCTATACGTCTCCACAGAGAGGGCACGTTGGGTTATAGCCAGTTCCAAACATTGAAAGAGATGGGCCGAAAGGCAATCATGATTGGTTGTTAGACGGAAGGCGACAACTACCCAGAGCCAGATTAAAATATTTAGAAACGTTAAGCACTTAAAAGATTTTGATGCCTTCACATATTTACTTGCATCAGTTTTTCCATTTCTTTCACCTGAAGCTGAACCCATGCAGTGGTTTAACTGAACCAATGCAGTGGAAAATATTTATGGTGCCCCTTTCCTTGATTCACTAAACACCTTTCAATGGTGCCCGCTTTTCTTAATTTTCGGGTAGTGTGTTTTGTGGTGCCCTTTTCCATGATGCCTCTAAGCACCTGTTCATTTTTTTTAATGGTTAACCCAGCTGTGCAGCAATCCTTAAAATGGATCATTTTGGCTTAGGCCTTTGTCGATTTATAGGTGGCGGGACAAGGTTTATCCCAGTTTTAATGCAGAATTCTAGGTAGGAAGGACGAATCCAGGGGTCTCTACCCCTTTTTCCCTGTCCTCAATCACTTGACCATGAAACTCCCATCCTGCAAAGACATTACACAGCATAAGTGCTTTCTCAGGGAATTGAACCCAGGCCAGAAGCTATGGCAATCGCTGCTGAATTTCGGCAAGACATGAAATAAATTAAAGTTGAATTGTGAAAAGAAAGGATATTAAAACTGTATATACAGTTCAGGCGAAATTCAACTAAAAAGTAAATTACATATCGCGACTTTAGTTTCTTAAAACGGTACTTTTTCGTTATGCACCTGCCACACTTCTTGTCTTCCTATAAAAGAGAAGCCAAACTTAAGACGCAATGATAGTAACTATGTGTGTATATATGTGTGTGTGTATAAATAAGAATAATTAAATATACGCATATTATTACAATAGTACCTACATATGCATAGCACATTAAAACTAATACTTGACGTGCATGCGCGCTGAATATTATAACTGCTTTTATTTGAAATAAATGTAATAATAATACCGCCCAGACGGTATAGTAGTTACGGGATCTTGACTGCAATAACGAAGGCCCTGGGTTCGAATCCAGGAGAAGATATGGATGTAAAATTGTCTGTCCGTTTATAGAGGTAACGGTGGCCGCCTATTAGGTGACTCCACAATAAAATGGCCACCACTTCTTGCCTTAGGAGTGGCCGATGTCGTTATAGGCGAGTGCCCGCCATTGGAAAAAAACCTAGTAATATGTAAGTTTCCTGGTTTTTCTTTCTGACTATATCATTGGATTTTACTTTTCTTTAAGAAAATAGAAAGATGCTCCACTGTAAGTTTTAAACACGTACTCTCACAAATTATAGAATTCAGTCATATCAAATTTATTTAAACATCTTTAACAAAAATCTCCATGACATGTTTATTGTTATACTTTCGCAATGGAACTGTGCGTGTAAAAAAGAGCCTTTGTTGTCGATCGATGATGCATTAGATCTTTTATTTATTTTTAGTATTATGAAAGTGTCTCGCTCAATGCAGCATACATTAATCATTCGAAAATTTTTCTTTCACCTGTACTTTTTAACAAAACACATACACAGAACATATTACTTTATAATATGAATATCATAAAAATAATAGATTTTTGTCCTTCTGTAAAAAAAAGAAAAAGTCCCTAATACAATACAGCAGATTTTAGTGTGCTGTCCTGTTAGCATTAGCTTGTCCATCGTTACCTTCTCCATCTTCTTCTACCACACTATTTATGGATAGAAACTGAAAACTGATCCTGACATCTTCACAAGCTAAAAAAAAATAATAAAATCTAGCAGAAGTTAATTACCACTTTCAAGGAAGAAGTCAATAATCCAGAATTGGGAATAAAGGCCACATGCGCTAAGCTGTTGCACTGGGTCTTGCGAGATTCTGGCAACAAAATAACGCTACACAAATAATAAATGTGTACTTAACTTTCAAAATTCGTTTTCAAACGATCCATGCTGCGCTGTAAGCATAATTTACAAACGCTTAACGTGGGAAAACGGTACTTCGAAGAACGATCGCTGCGGGGATGTTACTTAAAAAGAATTTCATTGGAAACCTGTAATGACAAATGATGCCTGGAGGAAAATGATCAAGTTTCTCCTCTATTAAAACAGATAATTTTAATACATAATTCTCGTGTACTTGTTTGGGACTTCCAAATTTTATGGTTCTAAATTCATCAATTTGTTCTTGGTTGTGAGAAACCCGGAAGAGTACTCTCTTTTTCTTTAAAGAAATAGACACACTTTTAACAAAGCTCAGTGTCAATAGAAATGGTTTTATTTACGTTATTCATGAAGCAATCATGAGAAGCTCCAGGAAACCATCCTATTTCACCAGGAATAGAACTGGAAGAAAAACTATCATTTTACGGGGAATTTTCGTTTGGTATTATTTTGAAAGCAAGAAACGCTAGGCTCAGGCTGATTCCGGAAATAACTTCCCTGTACAGGATATAAAGAAGAAAGATTATCAAGTTTCATGTCTGTAGTCTAGTATCCAGATCTTCTGATATCAAATCTTAAAATTTACCATGAAAGACAGACTAAAATACGATCACGAAAATTAACTGTTTTACCCTTTTTATGTAGACAGAAAATACTAACAGCAGAAAAGAGTAACAACTGTTCCTGATGGGTATAGTGGTTAGTGAGGCTAATGGCAGTACACATTGACTCGGGTTCGAATGCCAGGGAAGGAATCGATGTTTCGAAATGTGTAGTGCCTGCGCGAAGTAGGATAGTCAAAATATTGGTAGGACGAAAGTTCTGTCGAGGGTTAAGTGATAGAAAACCCTCAGACCGTCCCCTGGACTATTTTCCGCCAAAATTGAGAGAAGCTGCACATTTATTACAGTAGGCTATTTGTGCACGATCTAGGGATGAAATTCTGGTATTCCACTCGCCTGTAGCTGTATCTGTATAAACAGGAAAAGCTTGTATTTAATAATTTGTTAAAGACCTTCATTAATCCAAAAAGACTAATTTTTAGATTTGGACTCATTAATTAAGCCAAAAAAGAGCAAATATGGTTTATTTCGATTCTCTGTGTCATTTTCGGCACACTATTTATTAACTTTACTTGCTATTCCTAGTGTTACCAGCTTCTCAGAGCTTAGTAGCGGAGTGCCAGATAGACATACGTTTTTAGACATAACCTTGCAGTTCGCTAAGCAAGCGGATAACAAGAGGCCTGAAATATGTATATTACTCATTAAAGAATTTATTTCTTCATCATAAAGTAAGCACATCAGTCACTTATGAATATCTGTCTATGGCATTTCCTTACGTACGTAAGCCACATTTACCTTTTAAGATATCAGCGACTATAGTTCAGGTGATAGAGAAGCCCAGATTTTTTACCTTTTCACTTGCATATCGACAGTCAAGTTGCTTAACTTACGTGCCTGAATTTCGATAAGTAGACCTAGTACCACAACCTTTGAACAATATGCAATCTAGAAATTACTCTGCATATCTCACATCAGTCAAGGAATTTAAAACTAGAAAATAAACTTTTATTGGCAATTCAGAAGCAGTATCACTTGGAAGATTAGAACTTAATCAGCCTAAACATGTACTTCATTGTCGACTCTTTACTTGAACAAATTTTGCTGAATATTGTGACCAGCTGAGGTTTTACAGGTTTCTCCATTAGTAAAGTTAAACCTAACTAGCTATGACTGCTTAACTTTTCCTTGCCTAGACGGATTTTCAATTAAGCATCCAATAGAAGACTAAAGCTCAAGGGACCACAAATGAGGTAACATCTAACCAAAAGATTTATTAAAAACTAAGTCTTGTAATACAATTAAAATTTTCTCGAAATCTAACTATCCTCATTTGAGTGTTTTCAAAATTTCAAATATTTAAATACGTACAACACTGAAGTTAAATTTCAATGATTAACTTATTCCGATGATTCTGGCCTTGCGCATTAACAAATATTACTTAAGTAACTCGTCAAATCGAAAATCGGAACACAAGTGGATATTTGACAGATAAATTGCTTATGGGCGGGTTGCCATGGTTTCCTCTCTAAACTGCAAATTATCTCCTGATTTAAACTCTACTTGATTTTTATTTTGATGAAAGCTTATGAAATAAGTAGAAGGTACGAAACTATTTAAGCTAAAAATTAAGTGCCATCTAAAATAAAACTTTCACAGTCTTATTACAACTCTCTTTTCCGTACTTAAGCCTTCCACTGATTTTAACAGTTAAGAATATTTGATTTTTCTCAGATATGTTTTCATTAAGCAAATTTGATTGTAGAATTTCATAAACTTCTCACCTCAATGTTCTGAGCTGACTTCTCAAGTTATTGTTCATCTTCACAATATTTGCAAATAACTTCAAATTCGCAGTATTGGTATCATATTATTGAATATTTTATTTTACTCATTCAAATTTGAAATACTCTAACTCATTATCAAATAAAGTTCGCGGTATCTGATGGTTGGAAATTCAGATTAAAACTTCGTCATTTAAAAAAGTACTTTTTAGGTTTCATTAAGTGGGATTTGCCCTAAAAGTGTGAAAATTTTATTCTATCTCTTAAAAACAGATTAAACGATACTCCGAGAAAAAACTTCAAAAAAGAGACTAAAATTATTCTACTTTCGCGTATATAATTCCCCACTATGTGCCTAACCCAGGTATTGAAACCCAGGTATTCAACTCCAATTCATGATTGTTTCATAATACTTCTAAAAATAACGGGAAAATTCAAATTAAATTTTAACTTTTGTAAAGCAATATAGATTTTTTTAAAACTCAAGTAACTAACATATTTCTGGGGTAAAGAATATGCAATGGTTATTTTGAAGGCCTACTGGATAACGTCACCGAAAGTTTTGCTGACTTTTCGACCGTTTATTTTTTATTGTAACTCTTCCTGTTTCATTGGGTTATACGCTTACTAATTTTCATCATATTATACGCTTACTAATTTTCCATTAAAAGCTATAAGAAGAGATGAGATGAATCCGAATTTGCTCAAGCACAAATCCTAAAAATTCTTGAATTTCAAATCTTTCGATTAAGAGAGGGAAAAAAAGGTTTTCGCTCAATAGTATTAAGAACTTCTAATTAAAGCGAATTTTGAAATCAATGTTTGATGGAAACAAATTAAAAAAATATTTTTTCAAAAACACGACTATGCTTCTTAAAAAGATGCAAAGGAGGCGTAACAAATTAATTACATAATTAAAACTCCTAAATCTTGAGGTTCGTTTTCTAAATACAATTTTTTAAGAAAATAAATTAACAATATTTTTTGCCCAATAAAGCAACAGTAATTTTTAGTCTCGAAGCATGATTTTTTTGCGTTGTTTCATTTTAAATATCGTCCAATGAAAGTATTACATTGTTTCATTTTTTATTTGAGTCTGTTGCTTTTTGGCAAAACATCTGATATTTATCTTTCAAATTTAATATGTCTGTTATTGAAAGAGCTAAGCTATTTAAAAGCAGTACATACAGTACTAAGAATATTATTTTTTTCATTCCTTAATCTGATATATTTAA
Organism: Stegodyphus mimosarum; assembly: GCA_000611955.2. NCBI lineage: Eukaryota > Metazoa > Arthropoda > Arachnida > Araneae > Eresidae > Stegodyphus > Stegodyphus mimosarum. The sequence goes on along the minus strand of KK120910.1, from coordinate 408,024 downwards.
ATAAAAATGCATTTAATTCATGATAAATCTAATTTAAAACATCAAATATTTTTATAGAATTACGTTTTATATTTTTTCACCTTATAAATACAAAGTATTATATGAAGTTCCCATGTTAGTCTAAATAAGGGATTCCAACCTTTTTCTTGAATCGATCCCCTTATATTTTTCTTTGTAATATAGAACATATAGAGCATATAACATAATCGTAATTTCGGGAACAGTGAGCAGAAGTTAGCTTGCAGTCTTCTTGTTAAATGTAAAGGGTACATTTACATACTGATGAAGTAATTGACATATGAGCATAGCGTGTCTCAACCCTTTTCAACGGCTGGCATATGTGGAAAAATAATCCGCATGAGTTAAAGATTTTGCAGTGTTTTCTATAATAAAATTTCTATAATCAATGATATCTTGATTATGTCGATCAACTGCTAATACATATTGATGATACAACTGCTGATATACGTTACATACTGCTGATACATGTTCGATTCGACGAACCCGAATCAGCCCCTTGGCCATTATTGGCCCCTTGTAAAATTTCATCCACCTCAGTGAGAGTGGGAGGAAATCCTGGTCTAAGTTTATATTCATTTAGTATCCTAAAAATGTTTCACTATTTCACCTGAGATATCTCTGTTGATAACACCTACTAATAAATTATATAGGAATTATTTTAATTTCTAATAGTTATTTTAATTTTGAAACCCTTTCCTTTAAACTCTTGTTTCCTACCTACAACTCCCTCTCAGAACGATATTTTAGTATCGCTTTTTATGTAAATGAAGTAAAACCAGTATTCATTTGGGAAGTGCTACTTTAAGCCTATCTAATTACGTAACGGCCTGTTACGCAATCTATCTAATTACGTAACGGCTACGTGCCTGTTAGTATTCGCTGGTGAGGTTTAATGACAGGCCAGCTTCGTTAGTTATCTTTGTACAACTTCGGTTAAGTTTAACTAGTCAAAATTAGTTTAGTTTTTTATATTCTATTTTAATTCAAAGCCCAAGTCGAGGCTTTCCCGTAAACCCGAGAAGGGGCCTACTGTCATTATTTCTTTGAGGGAATGAAAGGGTATTTTAGTTTATCTTCCGACTTATATTTTATATAGTTGTAAGTAGACTAGCGAATAGTCGCTAGATACTCCCACAAAAGTTCTAGTAGCCACACGTAACTTAACTAGAACTTTATAACCTTATTCAACTTTAAAACAGCTGCTTTTGGTCCCCGATGAAATCTGTATTCCTTTCATATTTTTTAACATTTTTATGCAGCACTTTTTTATTAAAACAAGTGTAGTAAGCGGAAAGAGAATTAGGGTGTTTAGGGTCGCCAGGAGGTTGCATAGAAAGGGTCGCCAGGAGGTTGCATAGAAAGGGTCGCCAGGAGGTTGCATAGCCAGGAGGTTGCATCTAAGGCCAAAGTTAAATTTTAAAGAAAAGTTTTATAGGGTTTTAGTTCGATTAAAATTTTTGAACAGGTCAATCTCCATAATAAAGCAAATTAATTAAAGTAGAAGAAGAGTCAAGTTTCAAAGTTTAGTGGACTGTTTAAACTGCTTTGTATTTCTACTATCTACACTAGCCGACTGACAAAAACTGTTTGGAATAATTATTTGCGTGTAATTAAACAGAAGTGTCGAACATTAAAATAGGCTTTGCTCATACTATAGTTTATTCAGTTTGCCTTAAATCTGAGTGAGAAGCTTGTTAGTCTGTCTAGAAGTTGATAAAATTTCAGATTGTGATAATTTCAATTTTTGAAATTCCAAGTCGGTGTTTAAATATTTTATTTTGAGTTTAATTTGTTTGTAATAGTTTTAGTTGAGAAGTCAAACGGGACTAAAATCGGACGACAGTTTTTATGGTTACTAATTATGTGATTTAAATTTAATATCTCAACTGTCCAAATCAAAAGACAAAAAACAAAAGTTAGGAAAATTCTAGTTTTCGAATTTCGAATCATTCGGAAGATTTGTATGTCCCATACATAACTAGAAGAGAGAAATAACATTTTAATTAGTAACAAAGTTAACAATATTCCTTTTCAAGTGTTTTTCGAAACTAAATTATAAAGCAGTTAACTGAAAAGGCTAATCAAAGTAAAGCTAATCTAAGTAATCAAAGTAATCCAATTCGAAGTAATTTAAGTAATCTGAGTAATCCTATGTTTTCCCCTCTTCCCTGCTAACATTAACCTATTGCTTTCTTTCACAAACATATCCACTGTGAAATATAGAATATCAACACCGTCACCTTAACGCTCGTGCGTGCTGTCATCACCGAAGTTGAGGCGGGAATTCGAAAATTCCTTGGCTGGCAGACGCACCATGGTATAGCGGATGAGAGACTCATCGGCGCATAGCGGCAGCAGTCCCTCCCCACACCTGTTGGAAAGAATCGAAGAAATTGACCCTGCCTATATAAGAGCACACTGTCGTGGAAGCGCCTTCGGTTTTGTGTATCTTCGCTGCATCGAACGAGTACAAGTGGAACGGGAAAGAGAGAGGGAGACAAAAGCGGAATTCAGGATCCATGGGACGGTGTTTCTCATCTTCCATCTCAGCAAGCAGTTAGAAGACGTTCAACGACCGTTCTGGATGGCACGATTCGGGGGTCTCATCATCCTATTGCTGGCTTACACCGATCTTATCCGAGCGCAGGCAAATAATGGTAAGGAATATTTTAACTTCCGGGCGGGCTTATTAGTTGATTATGTTTCTTTCGTTGTTGTTATAAAGTTTGATTAAAGAGATTTTATTTTTTCACTATTATTCGTGCTCTGATGAACTATAATATTTAACAGGATTAATCAAATGCATAGTGTACAGCAGTCTGATGATTAATTGCTGCGAAAGTTTAATATCATAATTCAAAATAAAAGGTTTTCAGATTCAAATAAGCAATCAAAATGATTTCCAAAATTATTCTAAATTGCTCTCATAAAAAATTGCCTGTAAATAATTACTTGAATATTAACACTGAATAATTAATTTGAAAATCAGTATTGAAAATTTTGATTGAAAATTTTAAATACTGATATATACTACACTTTTATAAATAAATATTCAATGAGAACTGATATAAAAGTTTCAAGTTTTTCCTTTCATATGAATATTTATGTCGTATTCATTCTCCTCTGTAAATAACTTTTGCACATCAACACTTATTAATACAACTTATTAAATACTTCTAATTAATAAGCTGCTATCTAGGCAAATGAAATGGTAACTTTTATTACGATTAGGTTAGAAATTTGAAGTCTTAGAATTGAGGCTGAATGAAAGTAATAACTGCAAAATTTACGTTAAATTTATGCTATTTTTTTATTTTTAATCCATTTAAAATTTCAAAATGTTTCGCAATTACGTGAGGAACCCGAACGTTTCTCTTTTAGCTAAATATTATTATATTAAACATTATTCATGCATTACTCATTCTGAAAAGATGTTTTAGGTTTTTATTTTCTGTAAATCTATAATAGCTGCAACAGTTTGTTATTTGTAACTATAAAATTCCTATTCAATACATTGTAATATTTCAATTGAATAACAGAAAAATGTTGCCAGATAAGTACGTATTATATATATAACACTTAATATTTGGAACAATTATTTGTACATAACATACAGTATATACAGCCGTTTCTATTTGCCTATGTTTACAAACACGTTTGTAATTAACATTTTAATAACATGAAGAAACCTGGTTTATTTCAGTCACTTTTTAAAACTGATATTTCAGTTTATGTTCCGTTTAAAGCAATGCTGTTTAATTTCAATTTATTTTTATAATGTAGAACTGAACCTCCTTCTTTAAAACATCTCTTTCTTCTTCAACTTCAGCTGCATTTGAAGAAAACAACAGCTCTTAAGTCACTGAATACGTTGCTACCTAAACAAACTTTACGTCAATAATCGTTGATTTTTCTAAGTGTCAATCTTCTGAAATGTTTAACGTTTTCAGTACGCGAATTGCTTGTCGTAGCAAAGTAGAAAGCATTGTCATTTGAAGAAAATATTTGTTGCATTTCTCGCGCGTAAGCAATGCTGTGAAATTAAATGCGCGGATGCGATCTAAACAATTAAGAGCTTTCTTTTCAAACAAGAGTATCAATTTTTGCTTGGCGATAGCATTTGACGAAATGATATCATAGCCCGTTTTCCCGGTAGCATTTGACTTCGCTATTTTTAAAACTCTGTATCATTTTATGTTCTATATCTGGAATTTCTGGGAGTGGTTAATTCTTAACAAGGTAGACTGATGGAAAAAATTTAGTTTAAAACTGGAAACAGCATGAAAAGTTCAGATTACGATTTCTTTTTAAATTACTGTTTTTATGCTTTTTTTTTCATTTTAAAATATTTTGTTGAGTTTTTTATACTTAATCTGTAACATCTTCAAGTGTAAGACAGTACTCTCGAATTTTCGGATTGCAAAATTTTGTTTTTTTATTTACTTATTCACTTGGGCAGCGTTAAAACAAGTGTATTTTACCAAATTAAAAGCGCATGTTCAAAATATTCCACTTTTTCTCTTTTTTATGATATTATACCACTGAGATCAAAACGCATTGAGAATGAATCCATAAACCACAAGAATTCAATCATTTTCAATTACATCAGCTTCAAAATAATCCCTTTCACTGCAACGGGCGTCTTTTAAAATTCTCAAAACATGCTTTAAAGTAGTTTTTGTGAAACCCCTTCAGAAGTTGCAGGGAATTTTCCTTTATGAGATTTCTAGTCTCAAAACGAGACGGTAGTTTTAACCATGGAAAAAGGAAAGATCATATGGTTTCATACCCGAATACGGGCCTTTTTTTTAGCCCTGGCCCCATTAAAGAAAAATATAAGCATTGTGAACAGGTGCATTATCGTGGTGCAAAATTTATGAGTTTTCTCACCACTGTTCAAGGCATTTTGTACGAAGTGCTTTAAATAAACACCGAAAAACTTTTAAAAAACATTCTTTTTAATTACATTCTTTTTATTTAATATCTTAACCAGTTGGCAAGAAATTCATGACGCACAACACTATGACAAATGAAGAAAACAGTCAGCATTACCTTGATTTTGACCGAGTTTGATGCCGTTATTCTTTACTTTTCGAGCGCCATTCACTTGATCTTCGAGCATTTTCTGGATCAAAAGCTTAGATCCATTTTCCATCAACTATAAAAGTAAACGTGTTTTCAGAATAACTCTTTTAAGGAAATTCTTCTGGACGATTTGAACATATCCCTGTTTTGGAGAAAATTCTGACTTTTTTCAAACATCTCGAGAAGTGACGCTTCGCTAGACCTTTCAATATTGCTTGATAGAATCTAAACTGATCTTATCAATAAGCAACTTATCTGATAATATACCTAACTGTAAAGTGGAGATCAATAAACACTAAATCTACGATTTAATTGATGTCTAATCGATATGAAAATAGTTGTTGAAATGTTTACCACAATGCGTTTTGTCTTCGAAACATTCTCAGTTTTTCTTAAAGATCTTATGCTCTCAAAAATTCATGTTTTTTGAAATTTCATTCTTAAAGAAATTTTACAATATTTTAAACTGTTTTAATGGGGAAATAAAATTTAATGGACATTCTTTGGTCAGTTACATTCATTATTTTGGAAAATCGTCCAAACAAAACTTCTTTCTTCAGCAAAAGCAAATTTATTAGATATTGATAAAAGTCATTATTTCATAAATTCTTGCAAGCAATTTCTTGCATCTAAAGATTTTAAGTAATTTTAAGTAAGATTAAAAAACATTCTGTTAGCAACTTTTGAATAAGCGTTTTTTTAATTGAATAAAAGAAAAAAGCTTATACTATACTGACTCTGAAATACTGCATATTACAAAATATAATACTATACATATCAAATTATAATTATTATTCTAATCTTAGAACAAATATACGAGAATCTGTATTTTTTTAATTACATTGATTAAACATTTACTGTATATTGAATTTATTTCAAAACTTTATTTTTTAAAGCAAACTATAGGTCATCCTCCAGAATGATTTAACAAATACACAATACAGTAAAACTTCCGTGAATCACAGAATTTTATTTTCATTATTAAATTTCTACTATTAGCTCACACTCTCGCTATATCTTGCTCAAATTTTCAGTCGTTAATAAAGTACTTTTTATCCATCCACTCAAATTCAAATACATTTTTTTAAACTTGTAGTGAGAGATACTTGATGTTAATACAGTTTTTTCACATATTAAAGATAATTAAAATTTCACATATTTCATATATTAAGACTTACAAATAATGACCGCTTATTAAGAAGGGTCCGTGACACTTAGCCGACAACCACTTAGCCGACGGGACACTTAACCGACACCAGTTAGCCGGCAAGACATTTAGCCGACACGGACACTTAGCCGACAGGACATTTAGCCGACACGGACACTTAGCCGACAGGTCATTTAGCCGACACGGACAGTTAGCCGACAGGACATTTGGCCGACACGGACAGTT
>KK120910.1:343946-400582 GCA_000611955.2 Stegodyphus mimosarum | reverse complement strand
AAAAAAATTCTTTTTTCCTTTCGAAATTTAATTTATATTCCTTGACGAGAAATTTCAGCGCTTTTTTAATTTGGCTAATATTCACCAAACAGCACGATAAATATCACACAATGCTAAATTAACACAATAATTATAACCACATTTGAGATCTTTAAGAATCGAAAAATGAATTTTACTGATAGTGAAAATATTACTTCAATATTGAATTTACGGATAAGTCGAGAAATTTCGTAATTCATAGTAAGATTAAATAATTAGTTCGTACGTGTGAGCTAAAACGTTACTGTCGGCTTAATGTCCTGTTGACTAAATGTCTTGACAGTTAAATGTTCCGTAGCTAAATGTTCTGACGTGTAACTCTCTGTCTTGGACAAATGTCCTGTCGGCTAACTGTCCGTGTCGGCTAAATGTCCTGTCGGCTAACTGTCCGTGTCGGCTAAATGTCCTGTCGGCTAACTGTCCGTGTCGGTTAAATGACCTGTCGGCTAAGTGTCCGTGTCGGTTAAATGTCCTGTCGGCTAAATGTCCTGTCGGCTATATGTCCATGTCGGCTAAGTGTCCCTGTCGGCTAAATGTCTTGTCGGCTAACTGGTGTCGGTTAAGTGTCCCGTCGGCTAAGTGTCCGCGACCGTATTAAGAATACTCGGATCTCTGCTCTTTAAATGTTGTGCCAAAAAAAAGGAATTTGATAAAATTGCTTCAATATGTTATGCTATTATTTTAACCATTTTAAAATAAAATGCAATTAAAAATTGGTTTTTCATACAATAAGCTTTCATTTAAAATGGTATAATAATAATGCACAAAAATGAGAAAAATGTTTATTATGCAGTTTAATGGAAATAACAGACTAAATACTTCTATTTATAGAAGTCATCCACATTTTATCCAAATTTGAAATGATAATTGATTTGAAATGATAATGATAATATGACATTTGGCAATGCAATTAAATTAACACAGAATTTAAAGAGATAACGGCTTATACATTTGAAAAATACTGTTGAATGAATCAATTTCATTATTAAGGAGACAACGTTGTCACTCACAATAATGAGCAAAATTCTTGAGAAAAGGACAAATAGAAGGTCATTTATGTTCTTAAATTCAAAAAATCGGATGTATACACCACATGACTTCTTTGTACGGAATATTAAATTATCCGCATTTTTTCTTCCATTTCATTTAAACTTATTGGATTGGATTAAATCTACTTCGTCGATAGCGCATACACCACAATAGAATAAATGCACGCTTTAAAATTCATTATATTTGTTCACCATAGCAACACTCTGGCGCTAGGTTCACTTAACAGCGTTATATCTCATTCATTTTATAATTCAGAATGCGCAAAAATTATATCATCTGAAGAATTATTTAATCGTTGCCACATGTTCTATGCAAATATTATAATAAATCTAAAGCGATGTATCAGAGAACAAACAAACAAAAATATTTAAAAAAAACAGTTTTTCAAGACGATTCAGTGTTTGTCATTCAATTAATTCAGTTCTCAGTTCGCGATAAGGCAAAAATACGTAAAAACTCAAAATATCTGTATTAAAAATTACGACGTAAATCTTAAACATTTATTTCCTCGAATAAATTGCAGAATGGATGAAGCGTGATTTAATTCGCAATAAAAGAAGGCGTTATCTTTGCTGCTGCGAAGCTTAGTTTCTCTAGACTGGCAACAAATCTACCATTCTGCTAAGTTTCAAATGTAAACGAATATAGCTACTATGGTAAAAATAATCAGTCTTAGCCGCACTTAAATAACTTTTAAATTGTTGATAATTCTACAAATATTGCATGCATATTTACTAAAGGCATAAAAATCTTAACCGGAATATACGAACAGCATAATTCAATCATTTTCAAGGCAAAAAATGCACAATTTACCAACATATAAGAATAAAAATCTGACCTGTTTACTCGGCTCAGTGAGCCGAGTGGGTGCATATATATATATATTTATATACTTTTTACGCTGCCGATTGCAACCAAAAAGAGAGGTGCACATGTACATGTTAAAGCAGTATAATATACAGAATTTCACCGTTCTGAATTATGCGAGATATCTCGCATACATACGTACGTACAGTTATGCGAGTTATATGTATACATATGTATGTACGTACGCACAGACACCATTAAAAAATCTCTTCTGAATCCATTTTACATCAGTTTTATAATTCGTTTGGGGAAATAGAGCCCTTTATTCTGTGCTTACGTACAGATGCCATGCTAAAACATCGTTAAATTGCATTCGATAGCGGTCAAAATGGATATTTTTGTTGAAATATGGTACCTGGAATTTTTCGTGATTGCAATACTTCCTTTACTTCGTACAAGGAGCTAAAAAGTTCACAAAGTGTCCAAAAGTGAAATTCTTAAAGTGAAAAGAGCAGAAGACGAGGTAGTCGCGGTTCGCTTAAATTTACAGACTACCTTTACATCTATAGACGAAGCGAATTAAGGAAGGATACTTAGGAATACTTAAACCGGGATTAAAATTTTCACTCGATGTTGCAATATTAATATTTTTTAAGGGGAAAACTGCTTGAAAGCAGTTAATTGGGAAGAAAACTGTTTCAACAATGTAGAGTTGAATCAACTGAGTATTTTTCTTTGCAATCCGTTCCTCCTATTTGTTTCGACAGAGTCTACAATATCCAAGCACTCCTGAAAAACAAATGTTTTTTCCCAAACGAATGCTTTACCACTCTTGTTATGTTTATGAAAATGTACTTGGCATTCAAGATGTTCATTCGATCCAGCGCAAGCAATGGATTGAACATCAGCCATTGGATTCCATTTTATTGGATTCATGATAAAAATTGTTCACCTTTTTTGTTTAAAAGCAATAAAGATGGCTCTAACATCTGCATTATTAACTTCTATTGATTTCAGATTTCCGATAGAATGTAAAAGACTGGGAATCATTTGCCATCCATTGATAAATGAATCATAGCTATAACTCCACCGATTCTTTGAATATTCGTAATTAATTTCATTTGCGTCAGAGCCCCCAAGTCTTCTGGAGCAATACCTTTTACTATTCTTTATATAATTAATACAGATACTTTTAAGAGCTAAAGGATTTCTATAATTTGAAATGACTTGAGAATATTTCTGTAAATCAGATTTTTTTATGGCATTGAATGCTTTCTGTTATGAAAGTACGTTGCATTTTCAAACGCCTTGGATAAAATTAATAAATTTTTAAAAGGGATCTTTAATTTTTAACGGTTTATCCTATAATGAAATTTCCTTCTCTATTTTTATGTTCTAGATCCACTGTTATTTCTTAAGTGAAGCATGAAGGCTATTGTGGTGGGTTTTACAACTCCGGTAACTAATCTTAATGTCTGATTTTGTAACCTTTCAAATTTGTTAAATGAAACTTCTGGTGCAACTGTTAGATATTTGTAAGAAAATCATTTTAAAAGTAAAATAATGAAATAAAATTAAGAAAACAATAAAAATTTGAGTAAAATCGTCAATCTGTCGCTAAATTTAGATAATAAAGGCAATAAAGCTCTCTATCCTCATTTACAATTCCAAAACGATTCTTTTAACAATAATTCTGCTAAAATTAACCATATGACATCTACAATTAAATGTGCTTCAAGCCTGTTACAATTATTAACTTAAAATAATGATTCCAACTCCAATCCTCTAGTCCGAAAGTTTATAAAAACCTTAACTTATAACTGTTACTTCCAAGTCTGTTTTGTCTCGAACATCGTGCTATGATCATTCGTCCTTTATTGTTATTATTTTTTTTTCATTCTATTTATGTGACTTCTTTAATTCCTATAGTAAGATAATTCTAACATGAAGTTTCTCAAGCTATGCAAATAAGCACTGTGCATATAAACTCCTGTTAACTCTTTATAGAACAGTCCATTCGTTATTTATGTTTCGTAAACAATGTAAACAAATCGAGAGAAAAACCATTGAATGTTTTTAATCTCTTTTCGATTTTTAAATTTCACAAGTAAATAGCGTAAGACATAGCATTTTGAAAGAAACTGGTTGATAGAATCTAGAGGAATGTAAAATTAATAGTTTTATGTTTACATATCTAGCATCGATTTTGGTTTTTTATTCTATGCTTATTTCTTAATTTTGTAAATTTTTGTAAAGCTTAAAAATGTTTTAGAATGCTAGCATTGTTATCCCAAATAAATGGTCTGTGGATTATTTCTTTAATGTTTTCTTTACGTCTTTCAAGCTAAGAAATAATAAATTTTCGAACAAATTTTAAGCGACACTTTCAAATCCAACTTTTCCCTTCTTGATATAAAGTTGAGTAATGATTTAATACCATATTGTTTATGATATCTGAAAGAAGGCATGATCAGACTGCCGCTCTTTGGCTCGTTAAATTTTAATAAATAGTAATTTTTACAACGCAGTGTTATGAAGAAGATATCGCCAAATTAATAATCAAGTATTCAATTTTTAATTGCATTGTACATATAATAACTTCAAGAACTATAGAAAAGATAAATACGTTGGCGACTTGCTACCTGAATAACCTCAATGAATCTTACCGAATGACACTTGAAATATGAATAGTTGCTACTTACACAGGAAATAATCCACAGTGTATATAGAAATGTTAAATGATTTAAAGCTAAGTGAAATCTCTTTGTGTTGCCTTTGTGATGTTAGTTTTTCGTGAAAATAATAGTAAGCTATTATTCCTTGAGCAAGGACAAAGATCAACTTACTATTTATTTAAATAAATATTCGTACCTTAAGTGCCGAGATTTAAATCTCGAAGAACGGACTGGAGCATGGGTATTCTTATGTTCGTACTTCCCTACATGCACAATGAGAATGCGAGCCAGCGTCCCTTAAAACAATCTCCACAGAGCTATACCTCCCCTTAGGCCTCTTGACCAAATATAACCCACTCAAATTTCCCTTAGCTCCAGCCTAATGAAGTGAGGTATAAGATTGGAACAAAGAAAAATAACTAATTATATTTTTTCAAATTAATACGTTATACTACCTTCGAATAAAAAGCTTTTGTATTATTTTAAAGGTTTAGGATTAGGATGATTTGGATTAAGGCAAAACACACTACGGCTGCCTACCTAACGAAGGATCTATACCCTAGTGGAGAACCCTGTGTATTCTTCAGAATCTGAGACCGGCTCCAATTACCAGATTTCACTCATCTTATCATTCGGTCATTGGTGGAGCCATTATTTTAAAGTCAGTTATGACTTCTTTCGATTTCACTACATGCTTTTAAAATTTAATAATCTTAATCAACAACAAACGAATAAATAAATGAGTAAACTTAAAATTAGTAAAAAAACTACTTTGTATTTGGCGTAAATTGAGACAAAAACTCAATCAGTTTCGCGGGCAAAACTCCTTTTCATCAAGAGCTAAGAAATTTGCAATACTAGTGATTTTGTGTCTTGCAAATTTCTTTTCTTATGATAAAGAGGGATCTGGTTTCTCTCGGAATCAATTGATTTTTTTGTCTAAATCTACGCCAAATATACGTTTGTTTCTTTCCTAATTTCAGTTTCACTTTGGCCTGTTTCTCTCCTGATCAAATAAATAAATATTTAATTTTCTACAAGTAAAATTAAATTGGTTTATAACTAAATACATTGGTTTAAAACTTCAAAATACTTGTTACTTTTCATGAAAGCGTTTTCATTATAGTCATTAATTTTTAAATGATATAAATATCCAGTTTTCTCTCTTCAATATTTTTAAACTTAACATGCAGCTTCTATTGACATGAAGTATGGCCATCTCCGTCATAAAGGTCCAACAAATATTGGGTTATTTACATTCACCAAAGTATATAGATAGAATAAATTAAACATATTTGGTCAATGTTTTAATATTTTATGATGATTTGGATAGCAAAATCTTTCTACGGGCAATATTTTATTAATCTACAAATTTCGTCTACCTGCTCGGCATGATGGTTTATGGTGCTGGCTACCATATCAATGGGCCTGGATTTAAGTCTCAGAGAAGGGTAAGTGTAATGTGTATTTGCATCATGGAAGCACTCAACATGTCTAGCTGTATGGCGAGCCGGAATTTCTCTCTCAAAATTAGGACGGAAATGGGCAAGGTCATGTCAAAGAAAGACGCAATCCAGCTCTGCTTTGAAAAAAAATTTTTTTTCTTAATTCGTCGTTTGCATATGGTTCAAATGGATGTGTGGCGGAAAATATGTTTTCAGTGAACAATTGATTATAAACTGGAACATAAATTTTGAAACTATTTGCCTAAGAAAAGATGTTTTCGAAAAGAACTATCTAAACAAAACTGGTTTATATTTGTGTTATACACGCAGAAAACTCATGTGAAGTTTCGGTAACTAATGGCATTGTAACGACATTTGTCTGAAATGTGGCTTAAAACATAAACATTTTTAAAAAGGCTAATCTTTTCTAAACTTCTGCTTCATAATTTGGTAAGAGTAAATGAAGAACAATAGAAAAAGGTATTACAAAGTAACAAAACCTAAAAACGTACACGACCGTTTTTCTAAATGAAGAACTGAATAACGTTCATGATAATTTTCAGAGTGTAATTACAGTTACAAGACTTTGTAATATAAGGCTTTGAAGTTACTGTTTCGCTATTTACGAAAATTTACCTTGTGAAAATTTCTTTTTTTATGTTTCATATCCAATTCGATCTCCTGCAAATTTAAGGAATTATAACAGATAAATCAAAAATTAATATTTACTCGTAAAATTATTAAATTCATTTTTTTAAAACTTTAATTAAAAATCATTACAGTATCTTTTAATTTTGATTCAGCAGGTATATGCAGTAAAAATGAAAAATATTTCGTTAGATGAAATCTATCATCTACGAATTTTTTTTTCTGTTTTCCTTTGGAAACACATGTAGTGTCAGAAAGAAGCCGAGAAATTAAATTTCCACCCAGTAGCGAAATTAAAGTTACTAATACAAAAATTAGGATTAATATCGAAATATAAATTGGCAGACACAAAAAGGTACTAAAATATGTTTCATCTGTAATTAATTTTATTTAGTTAAGAGACTACTTTGTGACTGTATTCCTAAATAATTAATGAAACGTTAAAATTATTTCTCAGTTAATTATTTCGAATTTCCTTCATAGGTAATACACATTTTCAGATTATGCTTTTATTTTAATTTTTCAAAAAGCAATTCATCTAGATGATAATTACTATTGAAATGTCTACCAAAATAAAATTTAAGTAAAATGTCACTGTTCGATCACAGAGACCATTGTATGCAACTGATAACCTGTGTCATGTGGTTGACAGTGAATTGACGATTTCTAGGGCTTTCATTTAAAACTTTTTCCTTTATTCTCGTGATAATTTTAAATTAATTTTTCACTTGGATAAAATAGATATATATCTAAATAAATTATGTGCAGATAATTATTATTATTTCAAGATGCATTTTTAAACATTTTCTAAATAAAATATTCTGCACCACCTGTAGAGTCAACACATATTTTAATTAGCCCTCTTATATGCAGAAGTTGACTGACACTGCCGCACATGCATCATTGAAGAATACCATAAATGAGTGTAGGGATGTACGGTAGTGTATCTGAAGGGACAATCATCGTGTTTTTTAATTTCAGTGCGGTGAATAACGTCAGCTATTTAACTTGTTGAATTAAAGTGTGCGTTTTCTTGCTGCTGTAGACAGTTGTAAGGAATAAAGTCGTTCCTGTCATGTTCTGTTGTGTAGCTGCTATGAAATCGAATCGGTTTTCGATAATCCCGTGTTTGACTCCAAGTGACAGAATGGTAAACTTCCCACAACTTATATTCTGTGCAAACTTCCTTTTACTGTTTTAGGTCTGCAATACAAATTTTCGTAACATTAATAATATTTAAATGTGCAGGTTTTGATTTCATGTGCGGTATTTTGGATGTGTTAGACACACTTTCAGTTTAACAATATTTTCAAATTAAATTGGGTTTATAAAGACTCAATCCTATATAACTCGACGTTTATCTGCAGACTAATTTTAGGTAAAGATAATCTCGTTAGAATTTAATTATGCACCAATTAGTCGTTCACTTTACTCCCAATTAACTGTAAGTGTATTAGCCGACTTACGGATTATCTGAGCTCTGTCTAAAAAGAGTTAAGTTTGTTCATTACAATGCAACTGAAATGTTACCCTCACAAACCTCCACAGTAAAACAAATATGTTTATAGAAAATACAAATGGAAAAATACTCGAGATTATAGATAAGGTCATAGTATTTCATAGTATTTCGGAGATGTTTTATCATCTCCGAAATACTATGACCAAAATATATATACTTATCAAAACAGTACGCAATTTAACTTCACGTTATCCGGAATATATAAGAATAGAACAGGAAAAAAATAAAAGATTCTAATCAACACTTTTACCGAAGTTTGAAATTGATGACACTTGTTCAAGTTTCACTAGTACAAGTAGAAGATGCTCAAGTTTAATTGTAAATATTGTTCTTTTATACCATCTATAACTTAATTTCTTCATTTCTAATAATGTTTATTCTTCCACTATTTATTGTGCGTCCTTTATGCCTTGAATACTGATTTAATTTGCACAACTGAGTAGCCTGAAATGCTGGAAAATTGAGGTAAATTATTAATAGTGCTTTTCTGTTGATTATAATATTAGTCATTCCTCTTTCCTAGGTTCTGAGATTTTGAGCTAATCATGAACGTCGTTAAGTTATTAAATCATTAAGGTGATTATATCCTCTCTAAAAAGCTTTGAAATTGGAACTGAAATATTTATTTTAATAAATGAAATAAAACACAATATATATATATATATATATAGAGAGAGAGAGAGAGAGAGTTATATGTATAGATGTTAGATGTTATATGTATGATATATTTATATATATATATCATACATATAACATCTAACAGCTTTTCAAAATTATTCTATATAATCTCTCTTATTTTTCAAAATACGCTATCTTCTCTCTAACTTTACTCTCTAACTTTACTCTCTTAACTTTACTCTCTTTACTCTCTCTAACTTTTAACAAAGAACTTGAATTATTCTTTTACGCCAGGACAATGTCCTTATATCTAGTAACCAGGAATGACGTGTATTAATCAAAAAGCAATACAATTGTCCATCCCGTTAATGACGGACACAATGGATGAAATTAGAACTTTTTCTTGTTCTGTGAGCGGAATAAACAATAGGATTCGTACCTTGAACTGTTTCGCCTTTCATCTTGAAACGTGCCTTGACTGACAATACCACTTTCGTCTTCACAAACAAATCAATTTCTCCTTATTCTTCTCGATTAAGATCTTTATAGCCAGGTATTAAGCATGATCGTTAAAGGAAAGTTAGATCATTGGGTATTTTTAACCGGGATCACTTATATAATAATTATATTTATTTGGTGTCGGTTGAATGAAGAATGTGAAACGAATAATGTTTCGACCTCGAAAACCTAATAATTAAGTAATCTTATTTGATTAAAAAAGGTTCTTTTATAACGGGTTGCCATATATAAAACTATATGAATATAAATACAATATTCAGCACATTCTCCCGCAATTTCTAACTTCGAAAGACTTTTTTAGAAACTTAGTTAACTGTACTCTTGATTCACTCTATGTATTATTCACTCACTTCTATTATATTATTCACTCACTTCTATAAAATGCATTCCAAAAATATAAAAATTATTTATCGCTATGTCATCTGATTGTGATCAAATTTTGAACTTACAATAAAAGAAGCTTTTGATTAAACGAAGATTTTAGGCTAAATTTAAGCTAATGATTCTAATCTGTATTGAATATCCACCAATATTTATCATTCTGCAATGTAATTATTTCGCTTCATATCTTTTTATAAATAATGTTCATGAATCACATATTAATTTTTCTGGAAAATGATTGTTCGTTTATAATTTAGAGGAGATATTCTTTTCAAGAAAATGTAGTCAAAGAAATCTTCTGTTCCAGGCTTCTATTTTCAAGAATCTTCTGCTTTGTCTATACAGTAGCAAACTCTTAAAAATTTCTTAGCATAGGCATTACATTTTTTTCTATAGTTTATGAATTTATTGTTAACAATGTCTCTTTCCAAAAATTTTCGTGTATAGGTTATAGCAATATTTCCCCCTTTTTCGTTGCTGGTTTTTAAAACATTTTAACAATTAAATTTGCCCACTGTTCATTACATTACTATTCTTCCAAAAAAGATACTGTTAAAAACAGCTGATAATAGGGAAATGTAATTTTTAATACAGGTAACATTAGTAATGGTAAAACAATCTTCACTCTCGCTGAGTGCCGTTCTCAGTGAAGTGCAGATATGTAGCTGTTTCTTCAAAATCCGAAAAATTATTGAGCAAATTAAAAACATGCGCGTAAATGATTAAAATGTTTTGAGTTTCATAAACACATACAGCTGCGTTTTTGCATACTAAAAGCAATGTTTTAGTTTATAAAATCTGAAATTAGACTTTTCTATTCAGTAGTTAAATTCTTTATGATCAGCTTGCTGGTCATTTCGAAAGTGGAGTAAGTTAAAGTTTACCAAATTTATTCATTTTATTATTTATAATACAATTATTTTGAATGAGTACATTTGAATTTTACAAATCTTTAAACAGTCATTCTAGAGAAATATATACGTAAAAGCGTAAACTACTTAATTTGATAGATAACGTTTAGATGTTATTTTTATTAACATACCTATTTTGAAATTATCTGATTTTATCCGATCCTTCAACTTTCTTATATCATGAAAATAATTTCAGAGTCTTATCAGCAGAATTTTATTTAAGTATGAAGCATGAAAGGGAAAAAATTCACTTAAAAAATAATATCACAACAAATTAAAAAGACGTATTAAAAATTTTAAAATGTTTCATAGAGTAAGCAAACAAATTAGAGACAAATTAAAGGCAGATTCTATACGAGGTTTTAAAATACGTGATATTGGAAGTATTTTTCAGTAATCATAATAATAAATCGTTAAATTTTACTCGCATGTCAGTTAGATATATTATTAAAAAACATAAAAGAATATGAAAGCTTTCAGATTTTATATTGCGCCCAAATGGGCTTTCTTAAAGTTTTGTGTGCTACCTTTATTTACTAAATATCATGCTCTTCGCATTTAAGCCGCAAAAAATTCAATTCAACAACAATATCACAAAATATTTAAAAACAGCATATCTTTAAAATTTCCGCTAGACAGTCACCCGCGCTAGATATATAAGTGTTTTTTTCCGTACAATGTCACCATTGCTCGCTTTGAAATTTTTGAGTTTGTTAATCAAAAATACGTTAAAGTTTTACAGAGTATGAATTAGAAAATAAAACAAATTCAAAATTCGGGCTTCAAAATGCCCGTGTTCGGGTGGAGGATTATGTTAGTTAATAAATTTGATCTTTTCTAGGTACCGTCGTTTTATCACAACGCGCGAAACGTACTACATTCATGAAGATTCTTCATTGTGTAATTTCTTTTAATATAATGCAGGGCAATAATATTTGGTACCAACAATTTAAAAAGTAATACATCGTTTACAGTGAACCGACACACAGATCCGTTTCGAGACTAATAGCCCTTTTGAGCTAACGCTCCTTTAATTAAAAAAGTAAGGATCTAAATTAATGAAAAAGGCGTTTTTTTCTTTAGTGTTGCTCAGTTTGTTAGGCGGTTTAAAAGCAATATATGTAAATCTGATTGCTTAAGTTCAAAAAATAAAACAAACTTCTTATTTTTCATTGAATGGCTTCACTTTGAGAACTGTTATGCACTAGGATTCTTCCAATATGGATTAAAAACTTTTTACATTTCGTAATTATGAAGGTAAAAGATTGGCCTGTGGACATCAAAAAAATATAACTGTAACCTGACGGTCAAAATATCTGACCAAAGATCTTTTTAAGATAAAAAGGAAAGGAAATATGGAATATGAAACTTTTAATATATTGCGTCCTAGTTAAACTTGTTTTTCCCATTTGCATTTGAATTTAAATTGAGAGTTATAGGCTATAATAACACGAGTAAAGTTTTTTGTTGTTGTTGTTTGATAGAAAAAGTGAATTTTTAGAAAGAAAAGAAATTGAAAAATAACATTTCATAAAAGACAACATGTTCTTCCCAAATTTTAAATTTTGGGAAATAAAGCTACACATTTAAAGCTAAATTGTTAATTCGTAACGCATACAGATGCCAGTTAGCAACCTTGTTCGAGAAACGTCTAAATTAAAAATATTCATAACTATCTGATTTCTGACGAAATTTGTTCCGACCGTATGGCGAAGAATCTAAATTTTCATATATTTCCATACCTTTTCAATTTCCTAAAAGCTTTTAAGAACATGTCTTGAGCACGTGCACTGAATACTTTTATTTTGCATCAAAGTTCGAAGCTAAACTTCGATTTCCTCTTAAGGAGCTATGAATAATTCAGAAAATTCAAGAACATTGTCACAATAAAATTTAAGGTGGATACGTGCTGTAGAAATAAGACTTCTTTATGTTTCCTTACGACGCTGGAATGGAAACATAACACGGTGAAGCAGAATTTTGAGTTTTATTATTTAATCTTAAAACTTTGTCTATTTATTTCGGAAAAAGTGATATGAAAATTAACTAAAGGATAATAAGTATTTGTGTGTGTGTATATTGATAACATCGTTGACAACGCTATAAAATAAAATTATGCATTTAATCCATATACAATTGTACGTTTCTTTATGTATGTTATTGTATGAACGCATGTCGGTTTTTCGTAATTAGAAGGTTTAATTATTAATTTAAGCATTTAAGTTTCTACGAGATGCTCGACATAGCTCTCAATACTTTTAAGTGATTATATATTTTTAAATGTTTAACTAGTTTTGCTGAAAATAATGTTATTACGCATTTCACCGAGAATTTAGAATTCTAAATAAACACCAGCTTTCTCGACACACATTCTTAATCGAAATAGTAATCATATGAACCATGTTCTCTAATCCAACTACCTGTATCGAACAGCTAACTAAGAATGGAATTTACAAATTGAATTTACAAACGGAAATTACAAATGATAGCATCCTCGTATGATTTGCAACAGAAGTCGGGCTGATCTTTTCCGACGCTTTTAGATTGACATGATCATTTTCTGACCGATGGATTAATGAAGACTTGATCATTTCCTAGATATGTGAGATTAGCTGAGCCGTATTCCTTTCTCAGGTCGATGAGTTAGCAGAAGCATGATTGTTTCCTTTATCAGTGGATTGGAAGAGGCCTGATTATTTGACAGATCTAACCGACCTGTGAAATATCGGTGATTGTCAAACTATAGACTGAAAGAGGTACCTGCTCTCTTAGCCAATGACCTATGTCGCTGTTCAAGAACATCGCTTAATTTGAATGAATTGAAAACAGAAATTTCCACTATGTTGGATTACATTCTATAAAGCATAAATATGCCATTATGTTTGGAAATACGTAGGAGCTCTAAAGCTCATGCAAAGATATCAAATTATGGTAAATATAACGACATAGAATGAAATGTATAACTACGTTAATTTTAACAGATATATTAAAAATGAAAATCTATAATATTGTAAACATAGGAAGAGACTTATGAGATTTAACATGAATTTTCGTTTACAAGAATATAAATTAAAAAATAAATTTTAAAGTAAAAAATTAATTTAGAGTTTTTTAAACTAAAGCGCGAAAACAGAAGTGAAATCAACTGGTTTTTATAATATCTCTACATATAATAAAACAAAGAGTCTGTGTGTGTGTCTTTCGTTCGTGTTGCGAGTAAGCTAATAGACCCAGGGCCACGAAATTTGGTACATAAGTGTATTTACACAAGAGCCAGTGCACCTCGAAGCGATTTTTTCGAAATTAGAATTAGAATTTTTTTATTCTACCTTTTGTGACCAAATCGCGTCATTTTGAGACATAATGGGCTACAGGAAAGCGAGATTTCACTCTATACATTTCATTTTTACATCGCCGTGAAGCGTAGACCACTTAGCTATTTTACGAACTTAAAATAAATTTCGTATTTCAATAATTCGATTAAATACGAATTTATTTAGGAAGGTGAGCTTAACACCTTTTCAGCGGAATTTTTTTTAAAAAAACTTATTTTAAAAAATGGGCTGTTTATTTTCCTTTGATTTTTGGACACGTTGAACTTTAATCCTTTCGACTCCTTTTAAAAAAAGAATTTTGGAAAAATAATAATATTTTGTATTTTTTTAAAATTTTTTAAATGAAGCTTCCGAATACACTTCTCACATCTCAGATATTTTAAAATGTAGTTTTGGCAACAATTTTCCTTTCTTATTGTTGTTGATAGATTTTTGATGAAATTGCATCATTTTGAATAGTTTCATTCTTTTAAAAATTTCGGTTTGGCAACAATTTTTCATCGTATTTCTTACGTTACTGTTTTTAAGAGACTGAAAAGTTTAAGAAATTAAAGAGTTGTTTCTTTTTGCAACGATAAATTGTTTAATTACTTTATTAGGGTAATTAACATTTGTATCAAGGGATATTGCTTATTTCATTGTAATATTTTATACAAGTTGAATGGCTGCGATGTGACTGCTGACATATTTCCTCAGAAGATTACCTAAAGTATCATAACATTTCAAAATTTCAGAAAAAAGATCATTCAAACTATCAAGTAAGAAAATGTTTAAAAAATTTTAATTTTATTGTAGAATTTTTATATAATTTTTTATGATGTCATGGTGGGGCTTAAGAACGGGGATTATGCTTTAACAAAAGTTTAATGCACATTTCATGCAATTAATTTGCTAAAAATTCAAGATGTATATGTTTTTCTGGAGATACATCAGGGCCGTATACAAAAGAGGGTTGGAATCTTAACAAAGAGAAAAAATTTGGAAGAACTTACGCGGTCATAGGTCCCAGGTGTGTCTTTTAGGCATTTTTCCGGTACGTTTAAAAGCCAGACGAAGGCTGGCCGCATAGCGGCTAGTATAATAATAAAGAAATGAAGAATTTTACAATAAATCGCCATCTTTGTAGACAGTCTGAAGGGGGTATTCTTTATAGATAATCTAAAGTAAATATAGAGCTAGTATAAAAGAAATTAAACAAACGAAAAAGAAAGAAACAGTTTTTCACAGACAATTCAGTATTTCTCATTCAATAAATTCAGATCTCACTTCGCGACAAGTCAAAAATACATAAAAACTCAAAATATCTACATTACAAATTACGAAGTAAATCTTAAACACTTATTTTCTCGAATAAATTCCAGAATAGATTAACCATGATTTAATTCGCAATAATGAAGGAAAGCATTATCTTTGTTGTTGCGAAGCCATACTTTCTCTAGATTGGTAACAAATCCACTATTCTGCTGAGTTTCAAATGTAAGCAAATATGGCCTCTATGGCCAAAATAATTAGGCTTAGCCGCACTGAAACAACTTTTAAATTGTTGATAATTCTGCACTCATAACATGCAGGTTGCCTAAAGGCATAAAAACTTAACAGGAAAATAAGAACAACATAATTCAATCATTTTTAAAGCAAAAAATGCACAATTTACGAACATATAAGAATAAAGAAACTGAGCTCACTGAGCGGAGTAACAGAGTGGGTATATATATATATACATATATTTATATACTTTTGGGGCGGCCGATTGCAACCAAAATAGGAGCTGCACATCTACATGTTATAGCAGTTCTATATACAAAATGTTAACGTTCTGAGGCTACTCGGTTTTGAGTTATGCGAGTTACATACATACTTACGTACGTACGTACAGACGCCACGAAATCTCTTCAGCAGAATCCTTAAATCAGTTTTTTTTTGAGTCCTTTATTCTGTTCTTACGTAACGATGTCACGCAAAAACATCGTTAAATTGCATTCGATAGTTTTCAAAATGGATATTTTCATTGAAATATGATACCCGAAATTTTTCGCGGTTACAATACTTTTTCCTTTTTATTTCATACGAGGAAGTAAAAAAAAGGTTAAAAACAAAATATTAACCAACTTTTGTCGAAGCGTATGGCTCAAAGCAGAAGTCCATTAGAAATTGATAAAATTTAAACATGTTTCTAACAATGAATTAAATTTTTTTTCACACTGAAATGATGAAAACAAATTTCAGTTTACCAATTGACTTTCCATTTGCCCTTTATTACAGCATAAGAATTTGTCTTCCTGTGTTCTCTTATTTACTTCTTTAATATCCGAATTAGTGAAATCTGTTAAATAAGTTTGCTGCTAGCTGTGCTTTGAGATAAGTCACAGTCGATAATGTGATACCTGCTGTATGAAATACTTGCATTCGTAGGCATGAAAGTGCTGGGATTAATCTGCAATACGGCGAAAATCTTTTGAACATTCTTCTGGTTTTTTATGTTTAAATTTTAGTGGTTTCCACTTTATTTTGAATTTTATTATGTACTTTATTTTGAATTATGAAGGTGATGACTTTGAGTTCTTATAATACAATAACAGCGTTAATTTGACAGATGCGTGAACAAATTACGTGAACCTTCTTAGCGAAAGAAATTTAATAGTGCGACTAGGTTACCAGATTAGATGGTAAATAAAGCAGAAGAGAAAATTAACCTTTTGCTTCTAGATAACCAAAGAAATTTCAGAAAAATAATGTAATTTTTTCAATGTTACAGAAGTTTTCTCTAAGGAATCGAAGAACAAAGAATTTACAATTTTGTAAGTGTAATTCAGAGCATCAGAAAATATTCTTAAAAAAATAACAAAAATGAAAAGAAATTGTATTTTCAAATTGTCATATTGAGTTTTTTTCTCTCGTTTGGTTGTCCTTTTCTTTTTTGTGGCATTTTAAATTTCATGCTACCACCTTCATATTAAATCTGAATGTTGCGCAGAAGTAAAATTTACTTTTTTAACGTTGAAAACCTTCAATCTTAATCTACCTTAGTCTTAACCTTAGGATATCAACTTTAGTCTTTTCATTCTTTGAGTTACGTTAGGTTGCATTACCCTATTATGTTATTTACGTTATCAATCGTATGAGTTGATCAATTGCCATTTTCAAAAGATGCTGTCATTGCATGCTTTAGAAGGTCTATGATTTATACATAAAACTCTGCATTTAATAATAGTGACTTAAGAGCATCCTAAGTAAGTCTTAAAAATAAGTCTTAAGTAAGTCTTTTATGTTTTCATTTTTAATAATAAAAGTAGTTACTGTAATTTTTATAATACATGCATAGTTTTTACTGTATCTAATTGACACTTTTTATAGATACTTGCATCATTAATGTAGTTAATCATAAGAAATAGCTCCACCGCCATATATTAAGCATTTTGATGCACGATGATTAAAATCCTCATAACCTCTTGCTAGTACAAGCAATTCGTTATGAATGTATAAATATATGTTTGGAATAAATTTAATTAGTCATTAATTATCTGGAATCAAGTTAAGATTTTTCAAAATTTTTTCTAGTGGTATGTTTAAAAGAAAATGAATTAATATTTTAAATTTTACATCTTATGAGCTTAAGTCATAATTTAAAAGATTTTCTCAAAAATTTTAGTAAGAGATTTAGTTCTTCAGGTATTAACTTCTGTTGTACAAGTTCATAAAGTTGAGTTAACATGGTAATTTGATGTTATTGTGACTTATCTCATTTATCTGACTGTAACATCAAAACAAACCCACGAAATTCATCGTGGCAAGAAGTACAAGATTGTGCCTATCATTGGCAACAGCCTTGAGCTCCATGCAGGTGACAGTACGAGTTTGCTGAATTCCGGCCCCAGTTTTAAAGAAAGGACCCCGGGAAAAGGGTCCGAAAGTTCCCACCCCTCTTTCGCTAACAACAACCTCTCCAGAGGACTTTCGGCTCGCCACATATTTTAGAGTGGCCATATGCCACACAGACATTATGCATTTACAAACATCTATGCCTTCTCCGGAATTCCAATCCGGGCATTTTCTACGGCAGTCAGCGTCGGTAACCACTATCCCGTTTGGGCGGTTAACATGATAATTTTACTCAAGGAAAACTCTTTTCCCACATCAGTTATCGAAAACATTTTTGCTTCTTAATTCAGAAATAAATATTTTACGACACATCTTGCATAAGGATGAAATATGAATTTAATTAATATGAGAAGCTCTGTTCAATACTGTATTAAAGAATTTGCTTCCATTTAATTCATGAGAATGAAGGCACTAATCGAAGTAACAGAAAAAATTCAGCCTTCATTTAGTGTTGATTTCCAGTGTAAATTCTTAGTATATTTCAACGTATTATACCGCATCTACCATTATCCGACAGAATAAGACAGCTAAATAGTGGTATTTCGTTTCGGGTACTACTGCCAACGAATGATCTGGCTGCATATTTCTCTTTTCTTTTTCCTTTCCACTTTTTTTCAGTTTTCCCCACATGTAAAGTAAATACCAGACTGTTTATCATGGAAAATCTTCCACTAACACATCCCTCCAAGAAAGATAATCCATTTGCGTTCCTAATCAATAAACCATTTTCTCATCTTCTCTAAAGACTTTGTGGCTTATTTTTAGGAAGCTTATTTCTGCTTCATAGTTGTAAGTTGTGTAATTGTAATCTAAATTACCGAAAACTTTTTGCAATTTAAGATAGAAATACTATAACATAATTATATAGAAAACTGAGCTTCTATTGTAGAGACATTAGGTTATTTAGAAGCAAGAGAAAGAAGAAAACACGCGTGGTACTCATACAGTTAGACCTTGAAGACGATGCCTTGCGAGGACGGAAGCGTACTTTATCGGCTAAGTTAATCGGAACCATTTATCAGCACCGGATGATTTCTACTAAACTGCGTGACTGGAGTAATTCAATCTAGACTAAATGAACCGGTCATGAGAGAGCGTCTCTGTAATTATTCAACTGAATTCTAAATTCAAAATAACTGCCACCCAGATAGTATAGAAGTCAGGGGAGCCGACTGCGATACCGAAGGGCTCGGATTCGAATGCCGGAAAAGGCATGGATGCAAATTGTCTGTCTTTTCATAGGAGGTAACGGTGGCCGCCTGTTAGATGTCTCTACAAGATATGGCCACCATTTCTTACCTTAGGAATGGTCAGTGCCGAAAAGGTAAGTGCCCGCCGTAAAAACATCAAAATAATTTATAAATTTTATCTGAAAAACGCAAATAAGTTTGATTATTTTAAAGATCTTTCAAGCAGACCATCCTACAGCTATCTCCAGACTTCGCTTGAGAAGGAATTACTTTTCAAATGCTTAATCTCATACAGCATATTAGGAAGCTCACATTGAACGAATCTGTTAATAAAGGTTATGTGTGAGCCATAGGCAGGTGCTCCCAAAAACATTATGTAATTTTTTGCCTCATAAGATCTATATCTTAATCCCTAACGAAGTAGTAATGGAATAGAAAATTAAGTAAAAACAGAGTAAGCTCTGTATCCACTGGGTTGAGATTAACTGGACACTGTCTAATAACAGTTGAGTTTGTTTATGACGGAGCGAAGAAGAAAAATATTGCTATCATAAACTATCAAACTGTCAACATAATTGTCTATAGAAAGCAAAAAAAAAAAAGAAAAGAAAAAGAAAAATTCATGTGATAAGAAATTATGTGCAAGATTTTTACTTCTTTGTACGAAGTAGAGGAAGTATTGTAATTTAAAACGGATTCAGAAGAGATGTTTTTTTCGTGGCATCTGTACGTACGGACTATGTTATCTCGCATAACTCAAACACGTGTCGTCTCAGAACGTTGAAACGCTGTACATACGATTGCTATAACATGTAGTTGTGCGCCTTTCTTTTTGGTTGCAATCGGCTGCACCAAAAGTATATATATATATATATATATATATATTACTCGGCTCAGTAAACTCAGTTTTTTTATTCTCATATGTTGGTAACTTGTGCATTCTTTGCATTAAAAATGATTGAATTATGTTGTTCTAATCTTCCGGTTAAAATTCTAATGCCTTGTAACAGCTTTAAATATTGTTTTTAATCTTTTGTACAATTTAAATAGACGAGCATTAATATGTATCTGAATGGCAACGTTTTAAATACACGAATAATGTAATTATATTTTATTTTAAAATAGTTTAAAATATGTTTTCTCTCCTTGCTTGTATGTCGCCATTTTAAGTGCTAAATAAAGTTTTTGCTGTTTTCCATCAATGGAGTTTGCTTCATTTGCGAAAGAAGTATCACAGTCTTAATTATTTTCGGAGGCACCGACCGACATCGAATAATCATGCGTATTTTTATTTTATTAGTTCATCACTGAACCCAATATTAGTTCTAGCGATTATTACTTCTCGTTAATATTCGATTTCTTTATTTTATCAGTTTATCACTATAGGTAATATTAATAATACCAGATTATTACTTCCTATTAATATAGAATTGCTTTATTTTATTAGTTCATCACTGAACGCAATATTAGTAATACCAAATTATCCAAATTATTATTTCGTGTTAATAGTGAATTGCTTTATTTTATTAGTTCATCACTGAATGTAATATTAGTGATACGAGGTTATTACTTTCTGTTAATATTGAATTGTCTTATTTTACTTCCGTATTGGATAGTAGATTTAATATTTACTTTAGTTGTTCAACAGTAGACATATATAATGTATCCATTGTTCTACGGTGTTATTTTTATTTTAGTCTGAATTAATGTGTCAGAGAGTATGAATTTCATATAATTTAAACATCTCATTTTTGAGGTTTGTGTATTTAAGAGAGTGCATTTAATTTCGTGATTCCTGAGAGCATTAATTAATTAAAGTAATTAAATTGAGTTACTTTAAGGAAGCATAAAAACGGAATGTTCACAAATTTTAAAAACAGAAATAATGTCTTATTTAGAAAGAGCTCGTAAGGAAGATTTGCAAAATCTAGGGGCTGAACTGGGAGTTCATGTGACTGCAGATTTAAAAAAAGTCGATTTAAAACAGAAAATTGTTGAAAGCAGAGATTATGACGAACTATTCGTCAAAGGAGTCTTTGACATGATAATCGAAGAACGGAAAGAGAGGGAGGAAAGAGAAGAACGTAGGAGGCAGGAAGAAGCAGAAGAGCGGAGAAGGAAAGAATAGTACGAATTAGATTAAGATTTGAAGCAGAGACAAAGTCTCAAACTAACGGACAGGTCCGGCCAAAAACGAAGCTGCGTCACCTTATGCAGAAATTCGATGACAAGAAAGGCGATATCGGTCTATATTTGCTACTGTTTGAAAGGCAAGCAGAATGGGCTCAAATTAATAAAGAAGAATTTGTATCTCATTTACTAGGACTACTTCCTTACGAAGTACCACAGTTAATAGCTAGAAAACCCTCCGATAAAGCTAAGGACTATGAGCATGTGAAGAATTTAATGTTAAAACGGTTTAAGCTAAGTTCGGAAAAATTCAGGCAGAAATTCATGAAACATCAAAAGAGAACAGAATCCACATGGATGGATTTCAACTACGAAATAGAAAATTATTGCAAAGAATGGGTGACTGGCTTGGGAATTGAGACTTTTGGTCAGTTGCTAGACTTGATGTTGATTGACCAACTTAAATGTCGAGTCTCTCCCGAAATTCGAGATTATTTTCTTGATGAGTGGATAGAGATTATTTCATCCAAGAAATTAGCTGAAAAACTTGATGGCTATGAAAACGTCCGCAGAAACTTTCCAAAAAGGCCTGTAGTAGAACGGCAGAAAGAAAGATACAATTCACAAACTCATAGTAAAGTGAGTCAGATAATAAAAATAAAACTGAAAATAAATGGTCATCAGTATTTAATTAGCAAAGTTAGTTCCACAGACCTAGAAGTCCACGTCCAGATGATAAATATAAAAAATGAAAGACCTCACAGTGTTATCAATGTGGATCCTATCAACATTTAAGACCTCAATGCCCAAAATTTAAGAATAGTACTGAATCTCCTGCTAATCTTAACAGAATTAGTACAAAACCAGAGGATAAATTTATATTACCTTATACTAGTTTCGGTTACGTAAATGGTTATATAATTCCTATATTAAGAGATTCAGGTGCTAGTATTGATATAGTTTGCCGCAAATACATCACGCCGGAAATGCTGACAGGTGAAAATGTGTGGGGGCAACAACCATTAGACTTGAATCCAACTTGTTTACTATTGGCTGAGGTCGAACTAAATTGCGATCTCGGGCAAGCAATAACCAAGGCTGCCATTGTTAAAAATGAACTCAACAAAGGAAGATATTTATTAGGCAACCGAACTTTTGCGCTGTTAAATGAACAAAGAAACGAACCTGATAGTCATCCTCACCAGGTTAATGAGGTCTCTACTAGCGCTCAAACGAAAAGAGAAATAGCTGAACGCGATGAAGAGATCTTGGAACCGGTGAAGGAAGAAAATGAAGCATCCAGAGATGTTCTTGAAGAAGACGTTAAACTACCGGAATTAAATATAGAAGATGAGGCTCTCGTGAAATGAGCTAACATTCATTCAAAAGAAGTTGTACTACCTCAGCATAGTGATAAGGAACTATCTAAAATCATTCAAGAAGTTAAAGAAGGTATATACAAAAATGAGAACTACAGTCTGACAGAAAAAGATCTTTCAGTTAAAAAAACGACAGATAAAATGGGCTTTGAAAAACAGCTTGTAGTTATACCTGAAAAGCTCAAGCCGTCAATTATAAAGATGTGCCACGAAGGAACTTCCGGTCATTTGGGTGTCAAAAAGACAAAAGACAGGCTGGCTAGACATTTTTATTGGACGAGGTGTTACAAACCGAGGATTTTGTAAAAACCTGTGATACTTGTCAGCGCTCTGGGAAAGGAATGACAAAAGAAGGCTCCAATGACTTTAGTACCAGTTATTTCCGAAATATTCACTAAAATAAATGTCGATGCTGTTGGTCCGCTACTTATTTCTCTGCGGATAAGACTGGAAAAAAATATTACAGCTCTGTGTATGTCGTCCAAATATCCAGGTGCTGTTGCGGTGACAGACATTTCTTCAGCATCCATGATTGATGTTTTCTTACAGATTTTTAGTCGTATGGGTTTCCCAAAAGCGATCCAAGTAGATCAGGGGACCTCTTTTGTCAATACTTTGACAGTGGAATTTTTGGAGCGTTTTGGCGAAGCTCTGTGTATCATCGGCAGAGTAATCCCGTTGAACGATTCCATAGAACGCTGAAAAGGGTATTAAGAGTCGTGTGTATAGGAGCTACTTCTGATTGGGAGAAGTATCTATCATCAGTTCTTTTTGCCCTCAGAACAGTCACACACGAAAGCACTGGTTTTACACCAGCAGAACTAGTTCATGGGAAAAACCTACGAACGCCAGTAACTTTACTTTATGAATAGTGGCTAGAACCGACTGAAGAAAGAAATAATGTTGTCAGTTTTCGAACTTATTAATCGAAGGAAGAAATGCCAAGAACTTACCGTGGAAAACACGAAAGAAGCTCAACATAGGAGGAAAACATGGTACGATCGGAATGCAGAAAAGAGAGCTTGCTAGAGGAGATTTAGTTCTAGTTTTAACTACAATTCGTCAAAAAAACTAGAGGTACAATGGAAAGGACCTGAGAAAATAGAGCAGAAAATTTCAGAAACCAATTACGTTGTAAGTTTCGAGGAACAAAATGAGCCAAATCAAGTATATCACATTAATATGCTTAAACCATACTACAAAAGACCAGAAATGATTAATATGATAACCGAAGTGGAAGGCGACTTAGAAATGAACATACCTCCTTTACCTTCCAATCCAAGTATATTAAATTTCTCGGGCATCATAGAGGATAATGAGCTCGAGAAAAGTTTGAAACCCAAGCAAATAGAAGATTTACGAAAGGTTTTATGGAAATACTCTGGTTGTTTTTCTAATAATCCTGGACTAACAAGCGAAGTTTCTCACGATATTGAGGCATTAAATAACGAACCAATACAAATAAAGCCATACAGACTGTCACCATGACAGACTGAAAAATTCTCAAAAAAGAAATTCAGAAAATGCTTGATAAGTTATAGAGCCGGGAGAATCGGATTATACATCTCTCATGATTTTGATAGAATCTTCATCAAAAGGATCCTCGGCCTTGTACTGATTATCGTAAACTCAATGCTGTTACTAAAACTGAATGCTATCCTTTATCAAATATTGAAGAACGTATCGAAATCGTAGCAAAAAATATTACCCTATTAGATTTATCTAGAGGTTACTGGCAAATTCCATTAACAGAAAAAGCACAGAGATATGCAACATTTGTAACTAGTTTCGGAAGCTTCAGACCTCTACGTTTGCCCTTCGAATTGAAAAATGCCCCATACTCTTTTTAGCAAAGTATTTTAGCAAAGTCCTAGCTGGATGCAAAGGATTCGCTGTACCATACCTAGATGACATTGCCCTTTACTCAGAAAACTGGGAAGATCACCTTAAAAACTTAACTTATTATTCTTAAAAGTATACTGAGAAGAGCACCTTAAAAACTTAACTTCGTATTCTGTCTAGAACTACTGTTCTAGACAGAATACAGAAAGCAAACTTATGACTAAAAGAAAATGTACGTTTGCACGAGATCAAGTGCGATACCTAGGCCATGTTGTGGGACAAGGACAACAAACTCCAGATGAAGTAAAGATCCTCTCTATAAAGGACTATCATGCACCTAAGACCAAAAAAGAAGTACGTTCTTTTTTAGGACTAGTAGAGTATTATCACCAGTACAAACCGAGATTTTTGGAAATTGCTTCACCCCTCACTGACACTTTGAAGGAGGTAACTAAAAAAGGAAACATACAATGGTTTGAAAAATGTGACCAAGCGTTTTAAACATTTAAAAGAGTTGCTATGCAAAAAACCCATTCTTTATGCTCTCGACTTTGATAAAAAGTTTATTATACAAATCGATGCCTCTGATAACGGCACGGGTATAGTGCTATCCCAATTAGGTGATGAACAACATGAACATCCTATCATGTACATCAGCAAAAATTTACTAAATTTGAAAAGAAATATTGTACTACTGAAAAGGAGTGAGCAGCCATCATCAATGCTATCAAAAAGCTGCATTTTTATCTTGATGGTCAGCAAGAATTCTTGATTCAACCGATCATAACCCTTTGGTCTGGTTACAATCCGACTATAACTGTAACTCTAGTCTGATGCGCTGAGCTCTCTCATTACAACCCTATAATTTTAAGGTCATTCATCGCAAGGGATCTTTGCACAGAAACCTAGATGTTCTGAGTAGAGTTAAGTAATACAACGTCTTTTAGTGTATGTAACGCAAGTTTATTTTATTTCATTTTATTTAATGTATGAATTTTACAGAATTTTCCCTTCGGAAAAAGTCTCTCCATTGGGGGAAAGGTTGTAATAGCTTTAAATATTGTTTTTAATCTTTTGTACAATTTAAATAGACGAACATTAATATGTATCTGAATGGCAACGTTTTAAACGCATGAAGAATGTAATTATATTTTATTTTAAAATAGTTTAGAATGTGTTTTCTCTTCTTGCTTGTATGTCGCCATTTTAAGTGTTAAATAAAATTTTTGCTGTTTCCCATCAATGGAGTTTGCTTCATTTGCGAAAGAAATATCATAGCCTTTAGTTAATCTGCATGTAATGGTTGTAGAATTACTAACAATTTAAAAGGTGTTTAAGTTTGGCAAGCCTAAAATTGTTTAACCATAGCAGCCATATTTGTTTACATTTGAAACTTAAAAGAATAGTGAATTAATTCTTTCTGCAACTTCAGTGTCTTTTTGCCGAGTGGGACAAAAAGGAAACTTTTAGTTTTGTGCACCGAAAAATCTGTCTCGTTGCCTTTTGGCCGAATTGCTTGTTTTTGCGTAGAAACTGTAATTTAAATTGTAAAATTGTTTTGTTAATTGTTTTAACTGTATTTGGTGTTTTATCTTTTTCTATATCTTTCAGTTTTTAATGAAAATATTTTTGAGTTTTTATGTATTTTTGCCTTGCCGCGAAGTGAGAACTGAATTAATTGAATGAGAAATATATCTCTAATGAAATTCGTGGGAATAAGTTTAAGTGAAATGCAGGAAAAAATGCGTATAATTTAATGTTCCGTACATGGAAGTCATGAGGTGTACACATCAAATTTTTATAACTTAGTCACTTCTTCGCTAATAACGTTTATTATTCAGACTTTGTTCCTTTTGTTATATTAAATTCACGCAATCAAATGAACTTATTCTATAGATTAAACTTTTTGAAAATACAAACAAATTATTAATAGTATTTTTATGCTAATTATGATATGTGTTATTCCTTTTTACCGTGTTTTTTAACAACCTTCGTATTGACCGCGGTTTTAAATTAATCATGGACATCGTTCCCAGTATTACCCCGATTAAAGGAGAATTGAACTGCAATAATAATAATTACAAAATTTTGTAAGAGAACTCGGTGGATAAAATATTACAGCAATATTTATATTGGCTAATCTGAGTTTCCTTCTGCGCCTATTTTCTTTAAACTGTGAAAGAAACATGCGTTTATTTTGAATGCATTCTTTTCTTCTGCAACTTTATTTCATTACGGGCCTAAACAAATTATTCTCATATGATTAGAATAATTGATGTCTGTAAAAATAACGTATTTTTTCTCGGTTTTCGGATGCTGGCATAAGCATTATTCTCTATTTTTAACAACCTTAGACTTTCAAGAAGTGCTGAAACAGAGTTTAAATAAAAATATTCTTTTCTGCTTATATGAGTTTTCAGATAGTTAGCATGAATATGAAGAAATACTAACATCAAACATTTGGGTATGATAAAGCCAATTCTATTTTTATCATTACTGGAAACTGATTGCAAGACAACTAAAACAAGACGACGAAACTCGATATTTCAAGTTCTTTGAATTAGAATATAATATTTTATTAACATGACTATTAATTTCTTTTCGTGGATGTTTAAATTTAAGTATAACCTACAGATAGGCCGTATACATGTATATTGGTTTCTTTTCAGAATAAATAATTATATGCATAGTTCGTAAATAATGTTTCGTGCATCTAAAGTCGTGAATAGTTATTTTAGAGAATAAACACTAGAGTTTCAATTTTCA
The DNA here is from genome assembly GCA_000611955.2 of Stegodyphus mimosarum. Lineage (NCBI taxonomy): Eukaryota > Metazoa > Arthropoda > Arachnida > Araneae > Eresidae > Stegodyphus > Stegodyphus mimosarum. Next base: position 373,449 of record KK120910.1, on the reverse strand, counting down.
GAATTCTAATTAACAAAGGTTCATCATCATTTCAAACGAATATTTACGTACACTGCGCAAGAAACAAATGAGGCAGTTCTATATCTCCCGTTCTACTGTGCCGATTGACGAAATTCAATTTGCTTTTCATGTCTTAAAAGAGCGACTTAGAATATATATTAGATTTATATATAGCAGTGTTCTAATGTAGGTATTTTGACACAAAATTCGACTTTTTCTGAAATGACATGCCAATTGTTTTCCATGTTTCGATTCTACGACTCAAATTATGTCAATCTGCCAAGTTTTGCAAAAATCGTACGAGTAGTTTTAAAAAATTAGTTCTCAAAATTTTAGCTCCTCAATGTTAATTGAATTTGATACATATTTATTAATCTCTCTTTTTTTATTAAGCTTACTTGATTCTTTCTTCAAGAATTCGAAATTTGGGTTTAATTCAAATATAATTCGCACATTTCCTATGATTAATTTATAAAATTTGTATTTTTAAATAATTTTTTTTTTAATTTTTCGAAAAAGGTTTTTTATCAAAACCTATAAAATTTTTAACATCATCTTAACGTAGATGTATTTCTAGGCACATTTGCAAAAAAATTAGAGTTTTTTATTCAAAATTTGCTAAGATATACGTGAATTTATATATTGGCATGTTTTGTAATTTGGCATGTTCGTTACAAGCGATAATAACGCCAAATCTGGTTTACGTACTTATTAAAATTATTTGAAATAAATGACCCTTTTTCCGTTCATATACTACAATAAAAAAAGGAAAAGAAAATAGGTTGCTATAAATTAAGAAGTTCGCCAAGTCAATTATTCTTGGCGCAAACTGGAAAAAATACGCCAATATAAATTTTTAAATTTCTCCGGATATTTCGCACCAGATTTTACAAAATTTAATATTTAGGCATAATTTGAGTCGTAGAATCGAAATATGGAAAAAGATTGTCATGTAAGTTCAGAAGGAGTCCGATTTTGTGTCAAAATACTTATATTACAACAATGTTATATATAAATTTAATATATATCCTAAGTCGCGCTTTGGAAACATGATAAACGCAATTTGAAGTTCGTCAATCGGCCCAGTAGAGTGAGAGATATAGAACTGTCTCTCTCTCTCTTTTTTTTCCGCAGTATATTTTTAATGTAATGTTATTTCTATTAAGTTTTTTAGCCCACCAGCAGCCGAGCACTTAAGTCGCTAAGCACTGGTAGTTCGGTCTGAGGTTCGAATCCCGCGAAAGCTGGCTGCATGGGCTTTTTCGTGGTTTTCCTCATATGTGACGTGTATTAGAGCCAGTTCCCATCAGAAAGTCCTCCACGAAGGCATCCCTTCCCTTAGGAAGGTAACCCTCGAGGCATTGCCTTAATTAAATAAATCAAACAAATTAAGGTTTTAATCTCTATTTTTAATACAATTTACAAATGCTTTGCCATAAATACTAAATTCATCGTTCAGAAAATCTGCATAAATTTTTCATGCATATGATATAAATGCCACCAAAAGAATATTGCTTTACTCTATTTGCAATAAGCAGCATCGGCCAGAGGTACAGCTGGTGATCTGTTTCTCGTGAATCCTATACCTGTTACACTAATAACTGGATTTCGCTCCAATCCCTGCAAATGCCCAGTTGTTGGATAACTAGAAAAATGATAAGTTAGAGTACACACAGGATCGACTGACTCTCTGCCGGCATATGATTGACACAAGGCAGCTTAAATATGGTTTCCTTTCTACTTTGCTGTCTATTTCTCTGATGTTCGATCCACTGTAGGTACCTTAAAACATAAAAATTTAATCAAATTTTATCTCTTTTTCTTATGCTTCCTTTCTAATTATAAGCCTTGTGCATACTGTGATAATGTTGATTATGTGCTTTGTCCGTCTTGTGCCATGTTGAACAAGTGTCGCTCTTGTGTTGCATCGATCCTGTGCTTATGCCAATTCTTCGCAGTGTTAGTCCAATGACTGCAGGATCTATATCGATTATATTCTATTGCAACCCTACGTATGCCATCTCAGGGCTTAAGATAATATGCGTTAATTTTTCCACAAATTAGTCATTAATAAAAATTACTTTTACCTTGTCAGTCGCATATCAAAAGCTGAAATCGGCGGTCGCTTTACAATGGAGGCACCTGATAGGTGAGCCAACGTTGCCTCCTATGAGGGGGGACGAACAAATGCCTTCTCCAGGATTCGAACCCGGTCCTTTCGGTACGGCAGTCAGGATCGCTAACCACTTTCCCATCTGGGCAATAGAACAAAAATTAAACATGCTTTTAAGTTATGAATCCTTCACATTTTATTTTACTCTGATTGGTATACTGTCTTACCTCAGCGCAAATCACTCGTGTGTAATTCTAGTAAATGTGTTTAGCAAATTGCGTGGGTATGTATTATTCGCGATGAATCGTCATTGTTTAACAAAAGCAATAGAAATTACTCGATAGCAGATGCATAAAAGGTCATAAGATGAATGCTGCTATACTTCTTAGGAAATCACCTAATCATTGATATCCTTGGACGTGCCTTTTTATTTAGAACTCTGAATGCAAAACTTTACCATTTTAGCAGTTTTCTTTTCATTATTACCAATGACTTGTTCTTTTTCTAATTAACATTCATAATTTCGATAAATGATATTAAAGGGTTCAATATTATTCAATTTTTCAAGTGAATCGTATTTTTATCTTTTTCTTTCTTTTGGAATTAGTTGGTCTTGCACTGGTGTATTTCGGCGCATAATTTAAAAATTTTTACTTTCTATTTTTTAATTGCTATTGAGTATTAGATAAAAAGGGTTTGTTAGATTAAGCATTCGTATTAATATCTGGCCTAGAATGTAATAACAAAAGTAAATTTATATCTTGCAACTTCCATGCTGAAAAATAACTTAAATTTACCCTTAACATCTAACAGCTATTCATAGAAGTTAATAGTAACTTGGCTAGTTATCGCCCTTGATTCTGTTTAATTATGAAATAACAGATAAAATTCAAATTTAAAACATAACAACAGCTTTATTAGCCACGTCTTATGACGTTCGAAAGCTAAAATGATGAACTAAATTCGAGGACTAGCTTCTCATCAAACATTACGACAACGGCTTACTTGCCTTTTCTGCTGAGATTGCAATTGAATATAATAACATTCTGACTCAGAAATATACCTGACTTTCTTGATAACTTTAATCTTTCTTCTTTCTTAAGAACTAACTGAGCAAAAATAGACTCTCAGTAACTGCTTCAAACTTACTGTACGTCAATTTCTGGGAAAGAAGCAGAATAACAGTGCAAATTCCACTAGATTTCACATTTAAGATTAATTTTCTACTTTTAGCGCTTACCATTCAATTAACATAAAATTCTGGTCTGACGGAGTACTGCGGCGAACTGACGAAAATAGGATAGAAATTAAAACTAACTATTATTAAAACTTAAAGCGTAATTTTTCATAAACATTGATAAACTGTTATAATTGTTACATCTCTCTCAAGAAGTTACTAGTATGGTTATATATGAAATAAACCTAATTTACTCAAAATACTAGATAATTCTGTTTTCTATAAGGCATGAGTTTCAACACTTAATGCTTAAATAAGTATTTCCATTAAATTTTGTTTAAAACCAAATTTTATTTGAAAAGCGTTCTTTTGCTTGAAAAGATTGGTAGTGGTATAAATTAATTTTTGATTAAATCTTTCAAAAATTGCAACATTTTGCACTTCTTACTAAAGCTCTCAAATTAGTGTACATTTGTCTTTTGTAATCTTCGGAAACCTTAGGAGGCTGTCAAATAAAGCAATTATTTGTTATAATCAGTTTAGCGAATTTCCTATTTTGAAAGCCTTTTCTCTAATGAATCAAAATTCTGCAGTTTGGAAGGACATTTTAAGGAATTAATGATAAGACTTTAAGGAATTAATTTCAGAAATATATTTAATTTCTTCTTTAGACAAATTTTAGGATGCTTTCACACAGCTTAACTACAAATTATACATTGTGCTATGACTTTTCCTTGAAAATAATTGAAATACATTTAAAAATTTCGTACCATTGTAGTAAAAAACTTTTTAATGAAGGATATTATTTTAACTTTTTGGGAACTTTTATAATCACATGATAATTTATAAATTTTTTATGAAGATAAAAATTTGTTCACAGATTTTTTAACTTCTGCACGGATTCCTAGGAAACAGACTCCTAAATTTTTATTGATTTATTTTAATAATTCTTATTATAGTTTATAAGGTATGCTTTCTTGGTGTAGTGACCAAGTCGCTCGGCGCGTATTCGAGAGATCCGTGGTTCAAGTGGTAGGCTCATTTTTCATCTCTCTTGCTTTAAAAAAAACTAATGACTCTAAAAGTGGCCCCGAACTAAAACAGGTGGTGAAATGATGATTCTCCACCACCAAGATTTGGCGATTGGGTCCCCTAATCCCCAGTCGCCCCTTAAAAGGGGGAGTATATAAAGATTTCTCCTGCCTTCTTCGCATGCCTTCGTGGTGTAGTGGTCAGCACGCTCGACGCGGAGTCCAGACGAGGCTATTGCTCATTTTTCATCTCTCCTGCTTCCAAAAAAATCTAATAACTCTACAAGTTTAATATGCAGACGGGAAATTTATATCACTCTGTAATGAACACGCATGGATCCAAGCCTTAAAGTACCTTTTATACTTCCGTTAAAAATAACCATGCCATGTTATAAGATTTACTTGACGGTATTATTAATGTTACCTTTAAAATGCTTGTTATACACTTGTTATACACTTTATGGCAGACTGTAGGGGAAACAGCTAGATCCGGAGGCCCGTAGGAATACGGACAAGCCACTGGGTTACGGGTATTCAGATGCGAGTTAACACCTACCCAACCCGACAAGTCTTGTCAAGAGGTCGGGAGGAGGGGGACGTGAGTTGTCGGCTTTGCCGATTTCCTCATGAAACCCTTCACAATCTTCTGAGGGCGTGTCCTAGGCTCAAGCGAGCACGCATTAGGAGACACAACCGGATTGTGAACCTGGTCCACGAGCGATGTAGGTTGCTGGGATGGCGGTTGAAAAAGGAGTATACTTTCACTCTGGAGGACGGCTCGCGCCTGAGACCAGACTTAGTAGTATATAACGGCACGAAGATTGTCGTTGTGCACGTGTCGATCCTATACGAGACCAACAGTCCGAGTGTGTTTTCGAGGGCGTACGAGACGAAGGTGAGGAAGTACGAGCCTCTTTTTGGAGTCATCCAGGAGGAGGGTCTCGGTACTGAGATCTCGTTCCATGGACTTGTCATCGGAGCTAGAGGAGCCTGGCCGGCGAGGTTAAATGCCCCTGTCATGGCAGACCTGGGAATCAGGTCTTGGCACTTCGAAGCAATGTTGGCTCGTCGTGTACTTCTCATGTCAGTCGACATGTTGAAGCTATTGGCTGACGGAGTGGATGGCTGGACGGCCACGAGGTGAGAGGAGATGATGGAGATGATGTAGTCCTAGATCAAGAGGGCCGCGGAGCTACTCCAGGGGATCGAAGGACCTCAAGATTCCGCCTGGGCGGGCAGAGAGTGGCGTTGGCGTGGTCACAACTCCGATCGTAGTTTTCAGAAATCCTGGCTGGACGGTCTCATGTTGCCTAAAGTGACACGTGGTCGCGGAGGGTACTCATCTGACTAGACCGGGGTGGGCGAGGGTTGGACTGGTCCTTAAGTGGTCTGGAACTTCCCTTGTTCGTCTCTGTGCACTGGGCTTGGGGTTTTTCGTCGGGATTTCCCCCAAGTGTAAGGAGTATTCCCCAATGTCTAAGGACCCCTGTAATGGGGGCCCAGGGTCCCGACCGGGCTGTGCTAGGCTGGTACGGATGTACTGGCGATGATGCGCACCCGCCCCCCATGATCTTGGTGGTGTTAGTAGTTAGATGTATTTATGGATGGATAATACATCATGAAGTCTATTCAATAAGGAATGCCAAGATTAGTATCAAATATAAAAGCTTAATATATAAGCACTTTTTTCATGTTCACATCCAAATTTCAGAATCACAAGCATTCTTTTAAAAACACCTCAAATGCCTCAAATGGCTTTCTGTATTCGAAGCCGTTTTTAACATCTCAGAATCATCAATAAAATCTTTGCATCTGTTGTTTTTTTTCCTCAAGCGTCTATTTCCCCTTTAAATAAGCATCACACGATCAGCCTGAAACGTCGTTTCTTACATTTGGCCAAAGACTTGATACAAGAACCAAGCAATGAAGGTGGATTCAACAGCAAGGCTCAATCATCGGCATGCTGAACTCCCAGTTGACCTATTGCCTCGTCATCAGTACAGAAGCCTTTTAGCTTCGATTTATTTGAAATAAACAATAAATGCAATTTTTTATGATCTATAAGATGGGTGATGCACACGTTTTTATGACTTTTATCATAAAAGTAATCTTGTTAAAAATTGAAAACATCTGATCTAACGTTATATGACGTAATTTCCTCATAACTTAAGAACACAATTTTTTGTATAATGACACTTCATCAAATTTACACCGGCAATCCTTAAAATCTCTTTGTTGAAACAATGAGAAGAACACTACTCACCCACTCGCTTCATAACACTTATCTAGCATTCTTAAAATTTTAAACTACCGAAAATATGAACGAAGTGGTGTTAAAAAATTTTGTATGTGTACAAAGGTTTCAAATAAATCAAAGGTTTCAAATATATTATGGCTAAAAGAAAATTTAATAACGTGACTTTGTTTGCAAGCGTTAATCATTTTTCACAGCAAACTAGCTTTACAGATGGAAAAAGTGCTTTTGTTATGTGTAGTAAATGTTAAACACTGTCTGATTTTCAATGGAATACTTCCGTTATTTTGTTTATTTGAATTAGTTCATTCTCCAAAAGAACCTACAGAATTAAGAACCTTTTTTATGGGAAGAAGCCCGTTTTCTCGTTGCACAGCCTACTTAAATTCGGAACAATGGATACTGAACATTTTGTTCTTAAAGAATCTAATATCTTAACGAATAGCTGTAATCGAAATATGGTTATAATATAGCGTTTTGAAATTTAGAAAACTTCAGTTTATTTTTAATTATGACAAAATTAATAATTACTGCAACTGCCAAATCTACCAATAATAATCCAAAAAATAAAGCGCAGAATGTTTATTTTGCTGGCATTGAAACGAAGGCCAACTTAATGGATGAGTAGATGTTCAACAAATCCCTTCCGTTGAAAGGATCATACGATTTTTATTTGTTCATATCGTGCGTTATCTTCCTGCTTCAATGAATTTTAGAAATCTTAAACGCCTTCCACGGAATAAGACTTCTTAAAAGTCTCGGAATAACGCCATTCCACGACTGAATCTTTCCAAGGGAACAAAAATAGTAAGAGCAAAACTGTAAAACAAATAGAGGAAGTGAAGAAGAATTCTTTGAAAGTGAATTAAATGAACCGTGAACTTAGCTAATCTGCAGAACGGATGTTTTATGCACCTCATTACGTAAAGAATGCGTAATCTTGCCGCATAACATTTCAGAGTTATTGCATAGATAGTGAAAGCACGCAAATAAAAAATACTCCACTAAAGGTCATTGATTGGAAATCATAAAGTTTATATTTATTGTATATCTTAACGAGCGTATCCTTTCATGTAATTTTAATGAAGCAATAAATTGTGTACTTTAGTGTATTGAAATTTACTTTAAGTCTTGGATGTAATTGTTGTAGTTCAGGTTAGTGTTCGGGTTTAATTTCTGCCTCAAAGAAATGAGCTCATAACAAAAAAATGCTAATTTTATTATAAAATTAGGCAATTTAATGCATGTAGTACATAGAGGCTTCTCTTCGTCCTCTTTGATCCATCTAAACTTAAAAAATTCAAAAAGGCCTTAAATGCATGCAACATTCCGAACATAATAGCATAATCTAAAAGAAACTTTAATTGTGCTCTAAATATTATGAACTCTGTTAGTTTTCAATTGGGATTATAATAAAAAATTTATTTATATATCATTATTAATATTGTTATTTGAAAATATTATTAATATATCAAGCATTACTTTGTTCATTACTGCAGTGATATCAATAAAATAAATAAAAACACTTTTTAAACTATACGACTCAAATTAAATGTGCATTTGATAGGACAGTAAAATAAAAATTTTTTGGCAATAATAATGCTCTTATTTTATTATTTATTCCTGAAAATAAATCAATTTTGAATGAAAATTGCCAAGAACATAAAATGTAATTATTCTTAAAATTTTTGCATCTGTTGTTTCTTTCTCAAACGCCTATCCTTTAGCTCCTTTTTAACACTCACGTCCCCTTTAAACAAGCATCACACGTTCAACCTAAAACATTGCTTATTACATTTGGCCGAGGATTTGATACAAGAACCAAGCAATGAAGATGGATCCAAAGGCAAGGCTAAACCAACGACGTGTTAAAATGTAATTCTTTCTCAGCATTTTAGAAAGTCATTTATATACAATATTGCCCCTTGAAATGCTGTTAAAGTCCTAATAAAATTCTCAAATGGCAGACCCACGATTTTATTTTTAGTGTTGTACAGCCAAGAATTATATTTTTAATTTTATAATATTTAATTTATATAATTTTATAATAAAAATACTTTTTGCATTTCAGTGTGTTTAATTAAAACAGAGTAGTTTAAAAACAGCTTTTATATATTTTATTTTATATTTCTTTGTCTAACGAAAGCTGAAAAAGAAAAGAAAAAAATTATCGCCTTTGAACGTAGGAGAATTATTGTTTCTTATTAGCGTACCAACGAAATACAAGTGGTTTCACACTGTTTCAATAGCTTCTAACTTATAGAAGGGCATAAATTTACTTTCAACCTTTCAACTCATTTAAATTTCTGCTTTAGTTCAAAAATCTGATCTTGCCCTCACTTGCAAACATGGGTTGCTAATAATAAGAATTATTTTTTTTCATTTAAAAAAAACCTGTCATTGTTAGCTACTAAATTATAGTTGAAAACATCGAAAGATTTAAAAAACGTTAAATTTTAGTTAACTACGTTCAGAATCTCAAGGTTCATCATTTTAAACATATGAAGGTAATCAGTAAGGAGGATTATGTTCGTGGAGGACATTCTAATAGAAAGGGGTTCATATTAACGTTACACATAGGGAAAACCATGAAAATTACCACGGGGCACCAATTTTATCAGAAACTGAACTCAGGTCAAACTACCAGAATTTAATGACTTTTGCTCTTGGCCTCTAAAGACTCTAGAAGTTCCAAAAAAACATTTATTTGGAAGATTATTTTTCGATTAATCCGCAGAAGCAAAGGTCAAAGTTTGGCGAAGAATAAACTGAAAGAAAGACGAATTAGTAAGACATGTAGAAAAGTACATAAGGATTAGATTGCATAAATTACAACTGAGGAATCACGGCAGGAAATTGTCAAATGGTAAAATCATCAGTGGAGTAGTTTTATCGTCTGGACACTTTCGCTTAACTGATAAACTAATGCAAAAATTAATCACATGTATGGGAATGCTGTTCTACAAAACACTAGTTTTGTCAAACGTATGGAAGCCACAGGAGTCATTACAGATCTAGTGAAAGTCAACGCATGCAACATTTCTGTCTAGTCGAAGATAAAGCATGCAGCCAGTAAAAGAAAACGTAATTAAAAAAAAACTTGTATAAAAAGGAAAATGCTATATCATTTACTGTAATGGATGAAATAAAACCTAATTATTCATCAAATAATTAAAATTTTGAAATCCTTGTAGCAAAATTAAGAACAAACAAAATTAAGCTTCTCCTCATAAAAAAGGTTCTTACTTGCAACAAAATGTTTTCTCAGGATGCATAAAATTGCTTTCGAGGGCGTATGCAGGCTGCCAATTTGAAATCACTGGGCTCACCAAAACAGCACGTTCGAGGAAATGATTTTATTTCTTGCACTATCAATTCCAGAATGCATTTCTCGGTTGGTTGATTTATGTGATTACGGAAACGCTTCGAGGGCTAGCTGCCTAAGGGAATGTCTTCGTGGAGGACTTTCTTAGGAAAACGGGCTCGTATACACATTACACAAGAATACATTTCTTGTAAAAAGCCTTTGTTCTATATTCACTCATCTTTTACATAATATTTAAATGAGAGTTGGCATTGCGAACGCAAAATCATTATTTTAAAAGCGCGTAAAAGTTAAGAAACAATTTAACAAGAACTGTCTGGAATTTAGTATCTGTATTACCCCTATTATTCATAATCATTACCAGATTTACATGAGAAAAATACTTGCCACTATAAAGTGTAAAATTATGTAGAAAGCGAACGGTAGACTAGCACAGAAAGTTTTATATAAAAGCTATGCTAATACAATTTTTTACATCATCAGATTATTGAATTTCTTTTCTCTTTTCCTTCGCGTCCTTTTTTTTAAATAAACGCCGAAAAAAATTAGATGTTTACCTCTATCAATTCGCAAATTTTGTATCCAGACACTATAGAAATTATTGTCATTGCACTGAAATGCTTCTAGATCTTTTAGGGAATTAATCTGAGATTCTGAGAGAATTACTTGTAAATCTTAAGCACATGCTATCAACTTTAATTTTATGATTTTCACATTTTGTAAATTTTTAAATATTTTTGTAATTTGAAGTTCTTAGAAAGCAATTTTTGCCCAAAAGGGAGTATTAATCAAGAAACGAGATTTTGATCGGTATTTCTACAAATATCGGCTCACTTTAGGTGGCCGATTCACTTTTCAAATTGTTGACACCATATGTTATTACCCTGTATTATATTTAACGAAACTGAACAATGAAGAATTTATATGTATGTATGCATGTTCCTGGCACTGTGAAAAAATGACGGTACCTAGAATTAAATTTTGAACAGTGTAGTCCTCAACTTGAACAGTGCATCTGGAAAACAAGATTGTGAATTTCAAATTTATTTTACTGTTTATATAACTTTAAACTATAAACTTTAACGAATTTTTTATTAACGATTTGAAAGCTAGCAGTGGCAGCGCTGTTCGAAGAAAAACATTTTTATCTCTAGCGCGCGAGACTGTTACTATTCGGAAAAATGTAAGATATTTATCTTTCAATTTTAATTAACAAACTGCATTCTGTGAAAGAAATGTGTTACCGTAGCCGGAAATAAAGTACTTTTATCTTCCACGGGCCAGCGCATCGCAATTAGAAAAGCCTAAAATCCTTCCAAATTTAATATGGAAGAATATTGAGTAAGAAATTAAGCTATTTAAATGCAATAAAGACCGTTCTTCAGAATATTTTTTCTTCTTTTTAATGTGATTAATTTAAATAACCACGTATTAAAATCATGTGATATATTATTAGAAATATTCAATATTTTTATGAAATTACACTAGCTGAACTCATTAAAATCATTATATACTTTTTGTTTTCTATTTTAAGTGGTTAGCCGAGCGAGCAGCTAGTTTTTATAGGCATAATATAGTGAATATAAAAATATCTATGGCAATCTCTAACATTCTATTTAGAACTCTAAAGATATGTTTATATGTTTTTTTCCTAAATATTTTGAGAGTTTGTTGATGAACTGAATATTATGTGGGGTAAGAACGAAGAACATGATACTGAATAAATAAAGTAAATACACGAAAAGCTGATAATAAAAAGACAAAAAGTTTTTTAAAGTTTTTTGAGTCACCGTTACTGATCATTGGTACAGCACATTAATAAGATGAACTGAGAAAAGACTGAAAAACATATAAAAGTGTATCGGCTCACATCGACAATTCTAAACATATGCTGCTTTAAAAATTTTGGGATTTTGCTGTTGAATTGTATGTGGCGTTTAGTGCAAAGAAAACGACGCTTAATCATAAAGCTAAAAAAACAAAGAAAGTGGGTTAGCAGGAGTATGCGCAAAAGCAGATTGGTAGACCGCGAACTCAGCGAGAGGGTAAAAAGTTAACAAACCGTTTGGGGTAGCCGTTAAAATTTGAAACCCTTCAGATTTTGTTTTCAAAATGAATTTCTGTTTAAGAAGTACCCAAATAATGCCTGTGTTTGCTTTTTGCTTAAACTTCATAGCAAATATTTCTAGACAGAAAATTCATTTAACATACTTCGGAAGAAGACTTGCAAATTCACTGGGATCAATTTCATTTTAAAAACGCAAATTTTTATTAAACTAAAATAACTTTTAATTACATCAAATAATCATGATTTAATCAATATAAAAATCAGACGTATTAAAATAATCATCATTTAATTTAATACACTAAAGCAATCATTTTATGTAGATATATTAAACTAATCTTGAGAATGAAGCCTGAAAATTATAAAATTCATCAAAACTCCTCAACCCTGTTTCTATGCTATACAACTGGAAGGAAAGCCACGCGTTGCCAAAAGCAACATACTCTCTTCAGAGATATCAAGTTTAGTTTGTTCTCATACATTCGTTTTCGACATTCATCCTAGAAATGAGCGTTTTGATAGAAAATTGTGGCTAATAAGCGTAGGAATGTGTATAAGACAGTGTTAGATAATTTTATTCATGAGTTTTAATTACATTCCCTTCAAAATATTTATTCCAACTTTTTCTTCCGATACTCGAAACGTAATTTAAGTCCTTTTTGGAAAATTCTTTCTGGATTTCCAATAAATTTTTATTCGCTACATCAATTGACTAAAAACTGATCCTCAAAAAGAGGCAGTTGCAGTTATGGAAAAAAGAAAAGGTCAGACAGACTGTGCCATATCCTGTGAATTGGCGGATTCAGCTTTTCGGCCAAACATTCGCAAACTAAAATGTCATCGTGAGCAGGCATATCGTGGTGCAGAACGCAAGAGTTATGTCGCCGCAATTCAGGTCGTTTTGAACGAATCGCTTCACGCAAATACCGCAAAGCGATCAATTAATATTCTTTGTTTCTGATTTCGTTAGTTGGTATAAAATCATAATTCACATAACACCATGATAATCTGAAACAAATACACAACATTATCTGAGCAAAAATAGGTATAATCAAGCCAGTTTTATCGTATTATGAAAGTACATTAAAATCTGGCTTTAATCAATTTTGATGTGGTCTTTTCGGTTTTCTTTGCGTTTTGAGTACCATTCACTTGATTGTTAGCCATTTCTGTATCAAAAGAATAAATACATGTTGGATTACCAAGTAATAAAGTATTTTTAGAGCAAATCACTTTGAGAAATCATCACCTGGTCTATTTGAGCACTATTTCGTTCATGGAAAAAATTCATAGATTTTGAAACGCTATGGGATTTTCCTTGGTCTGGTAGCAGTCAATGAGTCTAAAACTCGTAACAGAAGTGAAGCGAGCTATCTCTGTGTCTAAAAGTAACTAAATCAGATAAAGATTTAAATAAATCTTTTTACTGAAACAGAACTTAGATGATAAATGCGCGTTCTTGTGTTAACAATATCAACTACAGCTCGGAACGGTGCAACTAAGTAGAAGCAATAGTTTCAAGTTAAAACGTTTAACACTAGTCAAAAACTACACAACTGCATTTTAATCTAAGCTGGCTCAGTAATTCTAACCATAGTATCAAATTTAAATGTCGGCAACGATAGCGCAAAGCTGAATAAATGCAACTTATCAAAGCTGGCAGGAACTAAACGTAACCTACCCGCACAGGCCAGAACACGTTCTGTCTTCCAATCCATAAACCTCAGTTTGATTTATGAACATGTTATCTTTAATTATATTTTTTCTTTAATTATATTTTATTTATATTTATAATTTATAGTTATGTTTCTTTTCTTTATTTAATATTTATTATCTTTAATTGTTAAATGACATTTATTAAGTGCAAAGTCTCTGCCTCAAGGAATTGGCCATGAGTTGAACTTTCTACCAAAGCATTTTTCATCTTCGGAGCGTGCTTCGGTTTCCTTAAATAGCTTTATAAGATTCAAAATTTCCTGTTTTGAAGCAGAGTTTTCCCAGGGGATTTTTGCAAATTTTTAGACATTTTTATAGCAGAAATTTCATTGCGAGGACAAATCTTTTTGCATGTTTTTCCGTCCTCAGCTGTACTCACCGTTTGGGAAAATCGTAAAAAAAAAACGATTTTATTTTCAAACGATTAAAGGAAATAAAATACGGATTATTGTCAGATACCTACAAAAATCATAATAATTTCTGAAAAACTTTGTAAGCGATATTTTGCACACACACATTTTAAATAAATCTTTCTCTATACTTTTTTTTTACAGTCATATTATGTATCATCCAATTTCAGCCATTACTGAAACGCAAAAATTAGTAAGACCAAGGTCTGTCGTTACATAGCAGGTGATTTATCATGATTATAACACCTGCTGATCTTTTAAGCCACCTACATACATATTACACAGCACAGACAAAGTAATATACAGGGCCGCATAAGTGAAGTTTTGTGGTTTTTTTTTTCAGTTAGGTGTTTCCCTTATTTTGTTTATCTTTATGTGTTACAATTCTGTTTAGCGTACGTTGGTGGACAATAATCAGAAAGCTTAAATATTAATAAATTCACTTGCATTATCAAGAATTGGGCGTTGTCCTTTCTGAATACATGATTCGTCTTCCCTATTCATGCTATTTAAAGTTTGAGTTAATTATAATTAAATTTATTAATCATGAACAACTTTTGTGTAAGAAAATGGACTTAATCAAATTAAAAGAACTAATAAAAGCAAAGGTTTATACTATAAGCTGTGATTACTTCGAAGTTTTGATTAAGTGCTGCACGACGCTGGGAAATTTAATATGTCTTAGGACTAATGTAAACTTTGTCTTATTTAGATAATGAAACTTGCTAAAATTTGCTTAATTATTTTAAAGCGTTCCAGCAAATTCATGCATGGAAGTCACATGCGGAAATTGCTTCTGTGAATTTTAATTCACAGTTTTCTTCAATAATACGTAGTGGTTTCTCATACCCTTGTAAAGCGTATTCATTAAGTTATTTTAATGTTCTTTCTTTAATAAATTTTGGAAGTGGATGATAAAAGTCTTATTCTAGAAAGGCATCGATGAATGTGTATTTATCTATCTTCTTCAATTTTATTTTTCAATTACATTTTTATTTATTCACAGGTTTTAAAAATGGTCTGAGCAGTCCAAATCACAGAAAAGATGCCAGATATGGAAGACCTGTCCTTGCAATGGCGAATTCCCCGCGTAAGTTTTCATTTATAAATTTCCGTCGAAGTGTTTTTCAGGATTTAAAGTAACAAATTTCAGTATGACTGGGTAACATTATAGATCGAAAAAAACACATTTAAATAAAATAGCTTTCCTTAACTAATAAGCTCAATAACTTATTGCTGCAATATCAAAATTGATCTTAAATTTAATTATCATTAACTTCGGTTGCAGTTTGTTCATTTATTTGTACATCTGAATGCTAATTTTGTGGTACATTTTTATAATTATTCTAGGTTATTAAATTTTCAAAGGCATGAAATGTCTCAACGAAATATTCAAACGACACCACTTAGTCATATAAATAGATTTAGTTTTATAAGTTAGGAATCAAAGTTAGAGAATTTTATCAAAATGTTTTATTATAAATTCTCAGTTTTTTAACAAAATTGTTTGAGCTTGTGTGTCATTGTCCGGCATAAAAAATGTGATTCTAGAGCGATTCTAGGCTTCAAAATAAGGTTTGAAATCATACTTGAATCGAATGAGTATGGATTTTAGCATCGAAAACATATTGCTACTATTTCTTCGTTCGCTGTATATTTTTAAAACTTGGTATCATTCTTTCAATTTTAATAAGTATGTATTACAGTATTAGTAATTGTTTTTATAATTTTATAATATCTAAAGTACTGTATTAGTAGAAATCTGAGAAATCTTCGAACTGAATTTCTTCAACTTCCTTATGTAATTCATTTAGCCTGTACATGTGCAGTGTGTTCTATGAACTATCGTTAGGCCCTTTCAGCTATGCTTTCATTTCAAAAATAATGTTATGGGGATTATTTCAGAATAATTATTGTGTTCCATGTTATAAATTCTTTATTAAAAATGTAGAAACAAACGTTATTAAAATCGAGTCAATATCAGTATTTTCAAATTAGTTTTGAAAACTAAAACAATTTTCCTTAAACTATCGAACAGGAAAAAAATAAATTAACCTATAATTTAATAATTTATTTTCTGTATTTAATCATTTACCAATAAAATCCTTTTATTCATTAAAAATAAAATAACACCTTCGATAATTTAATCAAAAAATATGGGTAAATTTCCGAAAAGGAAAAAATAATTTAATTAATGAATTGAGTCCACTTAACTGTATCTTCGTTCTTATTTCGCGTACTAGAACTTTGTGGTTTAATTTTGAACACTTGGCTATTAAGCTGTAAGTTATTTTTGTGCAATATAATTATTACTCAACGTATACAAATATATTTTTACAGAATAATCTTACGATGTATGCTTAATCCTAATTAGGAATCTATTTGAACTTGTTTAATATTCTCTTGGTGCGACTAATTTTCATCTTCTTACTAATTATCAGTCTAATTAAGCTTTAATAACCCAGCCAAGAGATAAAAACTTAACTAAAGGTTTATTTAAAAGTATGTCTTTTTTTACAACAAAAAACGAATGAATTTAGCTTTTGGAGTAAACAGACATTCCATAGTTCAAATACTTAAATAAGTAAAATATACAATTTCAATTGCTAATAATTCAGCTAACGGGGATTTCAACAAGGTCAGTTAATAAGAAATTCACTCAGTAATTTATTTAATAATAATAATAATAATTTACTTAATGAATCGAGCCCACTTAACTGCATGTAATATATTTATGTAAATATGTATGTAAATAATGTATGTAAATTATTGTACGCATTGCAATTGTATGTGATATAGAACTGTCAACACATGTTTTTAAAAGCAATCAAAATGGAAGAAGATATTAGTTTACTTAACATTAACAAATTATCTTAACAACCAAGCCAAAATAAAAATTCAAAAAACTATGAAATGGTAAATTGGTTAGTTATTACATTACCACAAAAGATGCAGAAATAACAATTATCATTTGAAAAGAGTGTCTATGCATCTTATTTTTAAAATACCCCTATGTAATAGACGAAAGCAAAATATATATGCAAAGAGCAAAATATTTTCTGATCTTCTATGACTACCTTTAATGCTTCTACACATGGCAATTCTTTTCACAACTCCATAATCGAATATCGAAATTTTGGTGCACCTATTTAATTATTTTTAACTCTTTTTCTTGCTTTCTTCGTTTAAATATATTTTTACTTCTGATCTTCCCTTCATTTTCTCTGATGGTAACATAAAGAAATTAGCGAGTTTAGTATTTCCTCTTATTGACTTATTTTTTCTTGATTACTTTGGAACTATATTAAATGAATATTCATTTTATAAACTCGTAACTAGTATACGAACCCCCTGCCTTTTCTTTCGATGTTTTTAGCTTGCTTGTTGTAGAATTAAATTTTGTCATTGTTTTTTATTTCATACAAAAATAGTGAATTTTTTCTTTCATATTTACGCGTGATTTTACGTATCTGCATCTTTGAATTTCCCAAAATTCAGATTTTATGATCACCAAATTTTGGGACTAATATAAATAATCGGATAATCCATCGGATTTTCATCATAACCTTTTTAAATACTTAATGCAGAACCAAAAAACACTAATGCGATTTATTTCTCTATTTAGTTAAAAAGGTTATGATATTGAATGCTTCATAAATGAAATAAATGTTAAAAAACAGAATTATAATAATGTCGTTGTTTATTTAAGATCAGTGACGCTAAGTCTGTTTTGCCCCATTCACCATTGCTGAATGGTCCTTCCTCTTTCCAAAACTTGAAAAGCACAAATATATTTATTTAGGTTTAAATTATTAGTCCAAAGGAGCGTTAGCTCATCATAAGGGCTATTAATTTCGTTTTGGCATTTGACGTCGATTCCCTGTAAATGTCCATATCGCTTTTTAAACTGTTGCTACCAAATATTATCGCTCTGTTATATTTAAAGAAATTAAATAATGAAGAATCTACATAAATGTATGTATGTATGTTTCTCGCATTGTGATAAAACAACGGTAGAGACATCAAATTTTGAATAACGTAATCTTCCACCGAATATGGGCTTCTGGAAGTCCGAATTTGGAATTTGAAATTTCTTTTATTATCGATTGCATATTTTGTACCACTTTAACGAATTTTGGATTAACAAACTCAACGATTTCAAAGCGAGTAATGGCAACTCTTTTCGGAAAAAAATAAATTTTTATCTTCAGCGTGCGAAACTGTGTATCGGAAATTCTAAAGATACGCTCATTTTAAAATCATTTTGCGATATTGCTGTTGAATTGGATTTTATGCTTTAAGTGCGAAGAACGTGATATTTAATAAATGAAGGTAAGACAGAAAACGTTAAAAAAACTCCCGTTTGCGCGTAATGTAAAATCTGAAAACTTTCAGATTTTTTTAGTTTGTTTTATTAATTTATATATTTATTTTTAATTTAATGTTATTTTCTTTTTGCTTATTTGTTAACATATTTTATAAATTTAACTACAAAATGTATAGGAAATATTGGTAAATGCCAAAACTTGAATAAAAGTAGTTTTGGTACCCATAGAGTAAAACAAAATATTTAATAGCTAAATAAAAGGTTCATGGCATTTCCATCTCCTAAAATTATGAAATTCCCTAAAAAAGGAATCCCCTCCTTTTTGAGGGCCCCTGACTGAGATAACATAAATGTATTTGGTTTAATAACGATAAAGCATAAAATATCTCACTTATCTGATATCGAAATATTACATTTCAGCATTTTTCCTTTTAAATTATCTTATTTAATGATCTCAGCAGTATTCCTTTATTACATAATTTTAAAATAAATACCAAAATTCTTGTCAGAAGAAAAAATTAAACAATTTAAGCATATTTTTCCTTTAATTTGCTTCTAATGAAGAGGAGTCTTTAGTCTCAATATTAGGCATAGTCACTTTAAGAGCCAGGAAAAGGAAATTGTATCTTTTTCTAAAATAAGAATTAAATATAATTTTGTTCCTTTATATAACCGCTTATGCGACTAGCCACTCAAAATAGTTATGATTAAAAAATATGTAGAATGATTTTAATGATTCCTGCTAGTCTAATTTCAAGGGTCCAGCTAGTAATTAATAATAATAAAGATGAAGAACTGCACTTACTGCTTTTAAATTCCTCAGTTTGGTAATCAGTAATAGATGGATTAAACTTAAAATTGTTTTCCCGAATGGCAATCCACTGAACGTGAAAGATGAAATTATTTTATTTCGGGTAGTGACAACACATTTCTTTTAAATATCTGAGCTTGCTGATTAAATTTAAAAAACATATATCATACGTTATACCGAGTGGAAAATGTTTCTTGCAAATTGCGGAGTTTTCTGATCAAGTACAAAACACAAATATATTAACACTTTCCCGAATAGCAACAAATTACTCCCACATCACTGAATTTGTAAGTAAAAATTTCATTAAGTTTACACAAAACATAAAATAAATTTTAAAAGTTCAGGCTTTTAAGTTTGCACATGCGCACAAAGTGCAAATATTTGGCTGAAAAATTATGTGCATCAAAATCTGATGGATCTAGGAGCCTCCGTTTATCTACAGTTACCCATAGAAACAAACATATGTGTAAAACAAATAACTATGTAAATCAAAATTCTAGCTTTAATTTGTAATAGTCATTTAACTCACTATTTTAATTTGATTATTTCTTCCTTCCATCTTAGAAATAGTGACCGCTCTTAACAACTGCGTCATCTCAAAACTAATTTATATCATATGATGTTTCATAATTCTTCCACCAATGAAAATTTCAAATCGAAGCTTAATGTTAACTAATAAAAATAAAGCTAAACTGAAACTAAATCATTCTAAATGGAAATTCCCTCCGAATACTTAGCAGTCAGTCTCTCACATCCGTTCTGCGAACTTGCTTGCTGTGCGCTCCTACATTTACTTTATTCCTTTGAAGTTTATTTTTATGAGAATAAAGTAAAAGCACAAATGGGATCAGAAATAGACGGGCAGATTTTATCCATAGCTTTGTGTAACTCAAGTTACGTATGTGCTCCTAATAGAAATAATAAAAATAATAAAAAATAAAAAGAATAAGAAGAATAATAATAAATGCTAAATCGGCAGGCCTGCTAATATTTTTATTGCAACGCTTCTTTATGCATTTCCATATCAACAACTTCTAAATCGTTGCATACATATATACAGATTCAACACCATTTAATAATAGCAAAGGGATTAAAATGAAATTCGTTTCCTTTAGTAAATATAAGATACCATCTGTTCTTACGCATACTTAAAGTAATTAAAGAATATTAAGTTAATCGACTATACTCGCTATGCTACACAGTTAATCCATTATGCGCACTATGCTACCCCTTTTTTGAAAAACAAAGTTAATCTTCTTCCCTTTCTCTTTTTTTCCTTTTTTAAGCAAAATATTCCTTAAAATCTCGTAAATATGTAATAAATATTCTATCTGTATGCTATTAATGGTCATGAGAAATCCTTGTTTAAATGTATTCATTAGCTTATGAAGACTGAACGATAAGCAGTCTGTTAAGGGGAATAAAAATAGCATAGAAATACTTTATTTTAACAGCAAGTACTCCTCGTATTCATACATTTTTCTGACTTGTGACACAAACCTAGTTATACCTCATTTATTCAAGAGAAACATATCGCTAATCCTAGCTTATAATTCAGCGTCCAACATAATTCAAGAGTCTGAGAACAATTGCGCAAAAAGAACTCTATCTAGTCACAATTGTATTTTGATGAAACGTTATGCATCAGTTCGCAAACATGATGTCTTCTGCCATTCTCCCTTACTTTACTGTGGCTACATAAGAACGTCCTGACGTTAGTCACTTTTTCAGAAATTCTTTTATTAATTTTTTTCTCTTGAGCAAGGTTTAGGTCATGTACTGCTATATTTGGTAATGAATTGCAATGAATTAGGTAAATATACCTAGAATTAGGAATCATATTATTGTGCCCATTGCTCAATTTCAGATGCTTCAATTTCCCATCGTGTCCTACTCATTGATTGTGCCTATGAATATTTTCCTTACAGGGATTTATCTAACGTATGTTACATATGCATCGTGCAATTTTTTTTAACGTTTATTCACTGATTATTTATTAATGACTTTTTATTTGCCGTGCAGGACTAGGCTAAAAGAAATAAACGCTTTCAAAATTTCAGAGAAACAGTAGTTTTAATAGCACAGCTGAAATGCACTTTTAGAAGATTATATTCTAAAGTTTACGTGGCTAAGTTACAAAAGGTTCTATACAACAAGTTCTCTATGTGATTCTTTTAAAACATTATAAGATATTTTCTTCTTCCTTCTATCATGCCTTCGTGGTGTAACGGTAGCACACTCGGCTAGTATTCGAAAGGTTCAAGCTCGATTCCGAGAGAGGACACTGCACATTTCTCACATCTTCTGTTTCAAAAAAGTCTAATGACAACACGATAGATTGCAATACGATAGCCACGTTTTTTCCGACAACATCTTAACGTGTTCACTTCGACAGTCACAGCAGCTGTTGTGATGCATTGCTTAAAATCTTCCACGCCAACGGAAAGAGCAAAAAGAAGGAGCGGAACAAAAAGTCAATCCTTAAAGTATTATTGTTGCAAAACGTAGTTACACGATATAGTATTATTATTCCAACAAGAAATGGGCACCCAAGAAATGTTGACCACCAAGAAATCCGGACTTCCTGGTGGTCAATACACCATAGGTCCGTTAATAAGTCAATTCAATGCCAAGGCAAACGATGTTGTGCAATAGTAACAAAATTCGTTTCCTCATAGTCAAGTACCTAAAATGTTTTCCCTACTTTATGAACGATCATATTACTCGACGGATGTCAAGAACTCTCATTTGACGCTGACGTCCCGAAAACAAACCAAAAGATGAGGTCAAGACTTCTTCTATAAAACAGTAGTAAATGCTTTATGATAGTTACAAACACTTTTCAGTTTATAAGCATTTAATCTATTTCTTTTGAGCAGACTCAATATTCTTCCAGCTATTTCTTTCTTTTTAATTTATGAAAATGGCCTTAAATTTTAGTAATCAATTATTCGCTATTCATTTTGCTTGTTTGTTAAACTTGCAATTTGGTTTTATCAGTACTTATGATCTGTTCTTTTTTTTCCTCCCTTTTCTTTTCTTCCCCCCTTTCCTTTCTTCATTCTTTTTGCCTCCCGGGGTGCTATCACCCATACTATCATGGCTTTAATGAAATCAGAACTTCAACATGTAGTCTTTGTTCATGGTTAACGGACACCTTCGTAAAAATGCCCATATTTCACTTAACATGCAGGAACTATCTACATAGTTTCTTTTTAGACAGTTTTCGGGTTACTAAAATCCTGTGAGTATATGTTTTGTTCTAAAGCCGTACTTTGCTCTTAGGTAACGAAGGTCACATGTTAGGATTCTCACACATAGTGTAATTAATTTACCATATTAACCCATAAACAAAGGTGTTGGAGCGTATCGAACTATTGTTCCGAAAGGAGTTGAAATGTTTTTTGTCTTAACTACAGATCACTGTGTTCCTCTAAGACTTTAAGTCATGATTAAGTGTCACACTCAATTACAGCACATACGATAACCTTGAAGATTCAAAGTTTAAGAAGTTATGGAAGTAAGTAAACAACAGCACGAGCACGAGAAAATCTTCGTAGAACAGTCCCCAGGGTCGGCGGGAGCAATTCTAGTGGAACCAATCTCTAAGTACGGATGTCACTTGCACTTACCGGGACCAAATACCTGAACATCAGACCGTGAATGTAACGGATGCAAAGCCTGGGTACTTTTTATTTTCTTTCCTTCCTGATAAAAAGCCTGGAGGGAATATTTAGAAGCATGCGACCTTAAGTATGGAAATTGCTATATTCCAGGAAATGGGTAATAGTCACAAATTATAATGCTTGGAAGAATTATATTTAAAAAATATGAAAAACACTGAGTTTTTAATTTCATACTTACGTGTTTAAAATACACAACAATCATGCTTCATTTGATGCAGAAAGTAATGTTTGTAAAAGACACTAGCACATATTAAGAACAACGGAAAACATCTCACTATTTGCTGGTGGTACTTTTTACATTATCACCAACGAGTCATTTCGTTGTTATAAATAAGCATAATGTTATGAACTATTGAGTAATGGTAACGAATACTAGGAATTTTATATTGCTGTGGATTAACAAAGATATAGCAAGCACATATAATTTAGCAAATTCAATAACTGAAATTCAACCTATACAACAACAGAATTTTACTTTATTAGTTAATGGTAGTTACTTTTTCTTTATTCATCATATAACACCCCGGAATGTGTCGTAATAAGAATATACAATATTGAATATAAGATATTATTTTTTTCGTATAAAATGCATTTCTTTGAAAACTACGCCTTTCCAATGTGAGTAACAGAGCATTTGAAAAATATAAAAGTATTACGTCACTTATTCCTTAATGCTTGCGTTCTAACACGGAATATTTGTTTAATTTTACCTAAATGTGTGACATTAAGAGCCTTTATTATTATTCTTGTAAAGCAGCCTCAAGATTCGAGCTCATGTAATCTTGATAACTGAAGTAAATCTTGCATGCTAATCTTACATTTCGTATATAAATCATATATAATCGTTGCATTTTATCTACATGGGAATGATTATAAAATATAGATTACAAATCATTGGATAAATGCTTTTCTTGCATAGAAAGTATTCCATAACACGATATTGAACTTCTAGTGATGTTTTGTAAATATTTTATTTCAAGGGGAATATTTATATTCAAGAGATTACAACAATTAAATATTAGCCTAAATCGTGCTCATGAAATGCGAATTCGTAGCAATTAAAAATTCGCTTGCAATAATTCTGTTTGCAAATCGACATTGTCAAATGAAAACAAAAGTAGATGCTATCCTGGATCTAAAGAGAAAATAAAGAAATGAAAGATAAAACACCGTTCTTATTTTTAAAAAAATCTGATGTGCACACCACATGACTTCCTTGTACGGAATATTAAATTATACGCATTTTTTCTTGCATTTCATTTAAACTTATTGGATTGAATTAAATCTACTTCGTCGATTGCGCATAAACCACAACAGAATAAATGCACGCTTTAAAATTCACTATATTTATATACCATAGCGACACTCTGGCGCTAGATTCATTTAACAGCGTTACATCTCATTCATGTTATAGCTCAAAATGCATAAAGAGTTATATCTTCTGAAGAATTATCTAATCGTTGTCACATGTTCTATTCAAATACTATGATAAGTCTAAAACGATAAGTAAAAGACATTAAATAAACAAACAAAAAGTAAACGAAGCCGTTTTTCACAGACGATTCAGTATTTCTCATTCAATTAATTCAGTTCTCCCTTCGCGACAAGGCAAAAATACATAAAAACTCAAAATATCTACATTAAAATTTACGAAAAAAATCTTAGACATCTTAAACACTAATTTTCTCGAATACATTCCAGAATGGATAAAGCATGATTTAATTCGCAATAATAAAAGAAAGAGTTATCTTTGTTTCTGCGAAGTTTAGTTTCTCTAAATTGGCAACAAATCCATTATTCTCCTAAGTTTCAAATGTAAACATATATGGATGTCATATGAAAAATGATTAGGCTTAGCCGCTCTTAAACAATTTTTAAATTGGTGATAATTCTATAAATCTTGCATGCAAATCCACATGGCATAAAATCCACATAAAGACTTAAAAATCTTAACCGGAAGATAAAAAGAGCATAATTCAATCATTTTTAAATCAA
Source organism: Stegodyphus mimosarum (assembly GCA_000611955.2). NCBI lineage: Eukaryota > Metazoa > Arthropoda > Arachnida > Araneae > Eresidae > Stegodyphus > Stegodyphus mimosarum. The sequence continues at coordinate 348,539 of KK120910.1, read as the reverse complement.
AAAATGGACTATTAACAAACATGTAATAATAAAGAAATTAATTGAGCTCACTGAGCCGAGTAACAGATTGGATACATATATACACTCTACACTAAAAAAAAAAAAAAAAAAAAAAAAACGACCGAGACGAAAAAGACGCACCGAGAAGATATAAAGCAAATAGGACACAAATTGATATGCACGCAGGTTTCGACAGAAAATGCAAAATTTTACGTTTTGGCTGCTAATGAATGAACGGTTCGCTACAGCGCATCCGATCTGCGCAACTGGCAGGATATTTAAGAGAAGAAATTACAATACCAGGTCATAAATTCTTCACAAATTTCATTCCGTGTATTCTGGTAGACAGTAACTATGCCTCGCATACAGGTGCGCGAACGATATGCGCAGATGTCAGAATTTGAGAGAGGTCGTATAGTTGGGCTCAGAAGCCGGTTGGCCCTACCGGCGAATAGCTCGACTTTTGAGCAGGAGCGATGCCACTATTAGACGATGTTGGCAGGAGTGGGTGAACCATAGCAGCACACAGTGTCAAGAAGGAAGCGGTAGGCCTCGAGAAAGGACAGAACGTGAAGACCGAGCAATCGTAAGAGCGGCACTCACAGCCCCAGCTGCATCATTATCATCGACTGTATGTGCAACTAGTGCTTCAGTAACCGCAAGGACCATTCATAGACGGCTCACAGAAAGGGGGCTGAGGTCCCGACGCACTTTGCGCCGACTACCATTGACCTCTGTACAATGTCAAGCCCATTTGCAGTGGTATCGGGCTCATTTGCACTGGAATATCACTGATTGGAGTAGAATAGTCTTCAGTGATGAGTCCCGCTTTGAACTGAGCCTCAATGACCAGCGAAGGCGAGGCCCCGACAGCGGTGCGATACCAACCTGACTGTCTTCCGGCAGACAACCCGACAACCAGGGGTGACGGTCTGAAGTGCCATTTCATTTCATAGTAGGAACCCTTTGGTTGCCATCCGTCGTAACCTTACAGCACAGCGGTACGTCGACGAAGTTCTAAGGCCCGTTGTGTTGCCCTCATATCACGCTACCATAGGCTTACATTTCAGCAAGATAATGCCCGCCCCCACACTGCACATGCTTCTAATGCTTGCCGTAGTGTTTGCCGAACATTACCTTGTCCACCAAGGTAGCCGGATCTCTCTCCTTATTGAGCACGTTTGGAGCATTATGGGCAGTGCCCTCCAACCACCTCGGAATGTTGACGATCTAACGCGCCAGTTGGACAGATTTTGACACGATGTCTCTCAGGAGGACATCCGCAACCTCTGTAAATCGATGCCAAGCCGAATAACTGCTGGCATAGAGGCCAGAAGTGTACAAACGCGTTACTGACTTTTCCCTTTGTGAAGCTCTATCACTTCAATAAATCTTCCAATTTTTCTCAAACTGTAATCATTTGTTTTTCTGTATATGTACATCACTTCTACTGATTTTCGTCCCATTCAGATAACTCCTTCTTGGTGCGCCCCCTTTTTTTTGTCTAATAGTATATATATATATACGTTTGGTGCTGCCGATTGCAATCAAAATAAGAGGTGCACATCTACATGTTATAGCAGTCCTATATACAAAATTTCAACATTCTGAGATTACTCCTTTTTGAGTTATGTGAGACACGTACATACATACGTACGGAAGCACAGACGCAACGAAAAATCTCTTCAGAATCCATTCTAAATCAGTTTTATAATTTTTTGTGGTAAAAAGAGTTCTTTATTCTGTCCTAACGTGCGGATGCCAAGGAAAAACATCGTTAAATTGCATTCGATAGCGGTCAAAATGGATATTTTCGTTGAAATATGATAACCAAAATTTTTCGAGATTACAATAATTCCTTTTTACTCGTACAAGGAAGTAAAAAATCTGATGTTTACATCATATGACTTCCTTGTTCAGAATATTACATTATACGCAGTTTTCCTGCATTTCATTTAACCATATTGAATTAACACTTAACGAATTTTGAATTAAATCTACTTCGTCAATAGCGCATAAACCACAATAGAATAAATGCACTCTTTAAAGTTCACCATATTTATTTACCATAGCCACACTTCTGCGCTAGTTCCTCTTAACAGAATTACATCTCATTCCTTTTACAACTCAAAGTGAGGAAAAATTACAGCATCTGAAGAATTATAAATTCTATTCAAATATTATAATAAATCTAAAACGATGTATAAAAGAAATTAAACAAAAATAAAAGAAACAGGTTTTCACATTCGATTCAGCGCTGCTTACCTAATGCGCATGCGCTACTAATTAATTCAGTTACCATTTCGCGTTAAGGCAAAAATACATAAAAATTCAAAATATTTCTATTAAAAATTGAAAGATATAGGAAAACCTAAAACACCTAGTACAGTTAAAGCAATTAAAAAACTATTTTTACAATTAAAATTACTATTTTTACGCAAAAACCAGCTAATAACTTAAATGATAATTCCAGGATGATTCAAACCTAATTTAATTCGCAATAATAAAAGAAGACGTTACTTTGCTGTTGCGAAGCTTAGTTTCTCTAGATTGGAAACAAATCCACTATTCCGCTAAGTTTCAAATGTAAACAAATATGTCCGCTATCATAACCGAAAATTAATCTTAACTGCACTTAAACAACTTTTAAATGGTTTATAATTCCATAATTATTGCATGCAGGTTAACTATGTCATAAAAACTTAACCGAAAGATAAGAAACACATAATTCGATCATTTTTAGAGTAAAAAATGCACAATTTACAAACTTATAAGACTAAAGAAACTGAGCTCACTGAGTCGAGTAACAGAGTAGATATATATATACATGTATTTATATACATCTACATGTTACAGCAGCCCTATATACAAAATTTGAACGTTCTGAGGCTACTCGTGTTTGAGTTATGCTAAATACATACGTACGTACAGACACCACGAAAAATTCTCTTCAGAATCCATTTTAAATCAGTTTTATAATTTTGTTGGGGGAAACGAGTCTTTTATTCTGTTCTTACGTACGCATGTCACTCAAAAACATCGTTAAATTGCATTCGATAGCAGTCAAAATAGATATTTTCTTCGAAATATGATGCCCGAAATTTTTCGCGATTACAATACATCCTTTTTACTTCGTACAATGAAGTAAAAAGGAAAAAGAGAAAGAAATTGAACGAAAGGTGCATGTTCTTAATGAAAAGGTAACATTGAAAAGCAGTTTAATAAAAATGTTTAGCGAATTGTGAACATCGGTATTTTTATTTGACAGTATCAACCTGTATTTGAAAGAATTTATGAGATGCAGCTGTAAAGAATTTCAAGTCAGATTTATTAATAATAGAACGCAAATATAAATGGTATATGAAGAAGTCTATTTTCTAATGAAAGAAGCATTTTTATGATGTTTTATGATGCATTATTTATTTTTACATATAAATCTCTGTATTAAGCTATTTTACAGATTCAAAAGAAAACATTTTTATTTTATTTTTAAGTAAAACGCATATGTTGTAATTCTAGTAAAAAAGTTCAGAAATGATTATTCAAAATTTATATTTAATATTGCAAAATTCATTCTTGAAGCAAATTTCACTTCTCCTCTGTTTGTGCTTTGTCATTAATTCTAAAATTATATTTCTTTTATCTACACACTGAGTCTGCAAAGATTTGGAACTAACTTAATGCAGAATCAAAAATGGAAGTAAGCAGCATTCCAGCTTGAATATGCAATCCTTGTAAGTCAATGTAGAACCAAACACGTTCATACAGCTACTTGATTACTTCGTAGAATTTATCATTTAAAATGCTGTTTCAATCTCTGATTAGGATTTTTTGAATCTCTCCAGTGCTTTTAAATATTTTAATGTTTTAAACAAGATTTCAATTTATGCAAATGAGTCTGCTAATCTGATGAAAGACAGGAATGTTGTTAATTGTAATATTTTTTCCCAAAAACGGCCTGATAAGAGTGGAATTTTGTGAAAGCACGTTGTCATGCTGCAGAAATCAGTCTTTGAACTTTTTAACTTTATTTAACAATTTTTTTAACAACAAAACTTATCAGCTGCCATTTGAAGAGACAGGTGACGAATTTTTAGCGACAGATATCCATGTTTTAATAATATCATTCATTCGAGACTACGAAGGCGATCACTACTGTTTTCGTCATCATCATATCCATACTTAAATCGTGCATAACAATAGAAAACATTAGATCATTTAATGCTCATACATTAAAACATTTCAGATGTCTCCTTTGTTGTATTTCCAGCTTTACAGCAAAACTTTCTAACTATTTTTCGCTCACATTTCGAATATATGACAGCAGATAGTCAATGAATCAAAGCAAACGATTAAATTATGCTCGTAAATAGATAAAGTTTAGGAAAATCGAAATGAGATGTTGTAGTAGTAAATGCTGCGATCTATCTTTTGTTCACATTTTAGGAATTTATTGAAAATTAGTTCTATGACTTTGTAGACATTTTGTCTACTTAATTATTTTATTCACTGAGGCAGCATTTCTGATGCACTTGATTAGGGTTACTAATGTCTTCGGCTTGCAAATTCATCTCTGAGAATAATCGAAAATCT
>KK120910.1:328649-343935 GCA_000611955.2 Stegodyphus mimosarum | reverse complement strand
ATAGCAAGTAACAATTTAGCAACTAACACATTAACTCTAGTTACATGCCTAAGAATGATTTATGTTGGTTATTATATGCTAATTTCTATATTTCTTCCTTGACCCACATTTTAAAAAAATATCGGATAGAAAATGAAATCCTCCAAAAATGCGGATTTTACTCCACCCAAATCTGTTCATTGTGTCATTTGTCTTTAATTCCAAATGTCACGCTTCGCGCGTCGCCATAAACCTAAATTCCGCTAAATTTAAATGGCATATATAAAGAAACCGTGCGTATGGTCAAGCATGGCTGTGTTTTGTCGTGATAAATCAAACGTATGTCCACAGTAAAAGTGTGCTTTAAGAAATATTTCTCTCGCATTTCTTTCTATGAAAAAACTTTCAATTCAACCATTTTCCGGAAGATTTATTCTGAAGGATAAGGACTTTTCAAAACCAAATACGTACATTTTCTTCTCAATTATTGTTTGACAGGATTTTTATGTTTGTGAAAACGAAAGTGGTTTGTTCAATAAGATCTTATTGTTTAAAAAATTGTATAATTAGAATGATAATTTTTTGAATCATTTTTCAGAATCATTTGTTGGTCATTATTAGCAAATCAATAGCCAATTAACTAGCAAATGACTGTTGATTTATTGTCAAATCTTGCAGCAATTTTATTGCATATATCATATTTTTTTTCGATACTAAAACACCATCAATTTAAGTTGTAAGATTCTCCCCTTAATTTCGGTATCACTAACTGTAATTTCTAAAACCTTTGATTCTGATGAAAACAAAATAAATAAATGAAATAGAAAACTAAAATATATTCTATTTTTTATTATAACTAAATTAAACTTACCAGCAACAATAGTGTCTATTTATCGGCTTCCTATTTATGACTTAGAATTTTCTAAATTTATATTGTAATTAAGCATAGTTGCTTTAATAATTTGTAACTAGTAGATAAGCTGTAATAATCTAGTATATGAGATGTATTTCGTGTATTGTGCATAATACACGAGACTATATTTTCGTTTAACTTTAAATTCTGCAGAACAGGCCAACGAAAATTATGGAGAAATGAACGGACGGAGTATCGCGTCAGAGTCATTATCGCGTTTTCCAGTACTTGTTAGTGCGGTGTAGGTGTTTTACCTGTCTAGCTCACAGTTAGAAGATACGTGGTTTGAAGTCTGGCTAGAGCACACTTAATTCTTTATCCTGGCCCAAAATGTCTAATGGTCTTTGTAATACTTCCCCAACTAAAATGTGATGGACAATAATTCGTTACTCCCTGAATTTATTTGACAGGAACTGATGCCTTTCTCCAGCCGCGCCTCATGTGAGGGAGAATAAAAAAAATTATCTCATTTTCCAATGCGTAAGTAATTTACTGTAAGTGGAAGATTCGTGATTAGAATTCCACCAAGTTCACGGTTGATTTTTCATGTTTTCTGCATTAAAAAGCTTAATAGTTTTCTGCAGTGGTAAATAGGAAATTTCCATTATTACTGTAACTAATTTTCATAAGAGAATAAAGTTCATAACTACCGATCTTTAAAGAACTTCATTGACCACTAAAGTAATTGTAACATTATTAGGGTAATGAATCAGATTAAACGTCAGGTAAGGACTTCATAAATACGGTTAAAATGTTTTGATATGTACTTAGAATAATAAGTACATAAATTGGGATTTTATTGGTACACAAAATAGAAAAAAAATTTCCTTGTTTCATAATAATTCTGAAATATATTTACTCTAAATACGAATTCCATTGAAACATAACTGAGTATTAGAAAGAGCAACCGAATTCTGAAAACTGGAAAAGCAGACTAATGATCAAGCTTATCCAGGCAGTCCTTGGACTAAAATTGAAAAGCATTCTTTTCCAGTTACAAAAAATAATAGCTTCTCAATATTATTCTTTTTCAGTACCTGTAGCTAATTTTAGTCATAATTAAGGGAAAACTGTTCGGGTTTTTGCGATTAGTTTCGCGAATTTGAGGGACTTTCTGATGTTTCACGAGTCTTGAAATTTTCCAACAAATGTTGAGAAGATTCGCAAATTTCTTGTGTTTTACGATTATTTCTTTTTATTTTTGTGCAATTTCTTAGATTATTTTCCATTTCTAAATAATTTTTATTCTACTTTTCTTCAGAATTGGCATAGAAAATGCACTATAAAGTAACCAATATAAAGTAAGTTTCAAAAATCATACCAGAACTTTGAATTTGAATACCGAAAATCAGCATTTAAAAAAAATGAAAAGTTAAATTGAAGTGTTAAACTGTGCGATTCCCCACTTGCGAGTTGCAGATACTTTTTAATATTTTTAATAATCTGATATTTTCTGTAATGGATGGCAGTTTGGATGCCATGAGAATTTTTGAGACCCCTCAATTTTTATTAGAGTTACAGAGTATTAGAAAAAGGAATTTCCAGTTCGACATAATGTCGTTATTTCTCAGCGTTGATACACAGTTTCGAGCAGAACGATCCTTATTCTAAATTTTAAAAAAATTAACAAAGAAAATCTCTTTGCGTGCAGTGCAATATATAAAAGTACCATTTCTTGAATGGAAAACTTTATCTCATAGAATGAATTTTATTGCAAGAATATGATTAGTTTACAAACCATCGCCTTTTTGTGCTGTTTATATTTTTGATACTTTATATTATGGTAAAAGAAACAGATGCACGCTTTGAGATGAATATATGTAAATTATTGTGCTTAAGGTGTAACTCGAAAGTCAATCACATATTGGACTTATATGTGTGTTTCTTGGAATCACGATTTTGCAGATTCTGGCGCGCTAACATGAAATGCAAATTTCAATTTTAGAAATGGCTAATGTAATGCTCGTAAAACTATATGCTAGTTTTTGTGCTATTACTTTGCATCTGGTAGATTTCTTTCCTTGAAGTGTTAAAGTAAACCCTGCTCTCAAGGAGTTTTATGAAATTGTTAAGCATAAATCTCAGGCTTCGAAAAGTTCATAAAATTTTACTAAGGCCAGGAAAACTTGGTTCCTTCGCGACTGCTTCGCAAATTTTGATACTAATTCCTAGCTACAATCCTTACCATAGTTATAATGCTCATATTACTCTATGTAAACTTTATTGCGGTTGCAAATATTCCATAATTTAAAGTATTTCTTTATGTTTTATCTTGTTTACAAATCATCTAAATATTATTAAATTCTTGTTACAAATCACTAAATTATTATTTTGTAAACAAATCATATGATAATTATATTGTGGAAAGCGTAAAATTTATTAGGGGTGAGCAGAAATACTCTTATGATCCATTCGAATGGATCCGATCACTTGCAAAAATAACAGAACTGTCAATAGGTCAACAACAAAGGGGAATTCGTAAATGTATGTTACATATGAAGTGGAAAAGCGGAAGTGTTTTTGAATTGATCCTATGATAGTATCTGGATAATTTCAGGGTGTATGTTTAATGGAAAACCCGTGGAGGATGGAAGGACCGTTTCAAGTCCTGAGCCTTGTCTCAATTGCACATGTAGTAAAGGCATTCTTCTCTGTTACTTGCGCACATGTACAACAGTCGTCGCCACGCCTGGATGTCAGGTGATAAGAAAGCCAGGAAAGTGTTGTCCACAACTTGAATGTAAAAGTGAGTACAAATCTTATTAGCTTTAATGTGAACATCCCACACAGCATTCACCACAGTTTCTCAAACTGAGAATCCTAATTCTCTTGAGATTGCATGAAAAATATTCGGGCTCGTGGAAATATTATAAAGTTTGATATTTTTATCAATAATTTAAAAACCGATACTTATAATCGATGTAAATTATATTATATAATTCTTACAGCATTTATATATAATAAAATGGCTCACAGTTAGTCTTTTTATTAGAATATTTGTTCTATGCTGTAAAGTTTTATTTAACTTTATCTAAGCCAATTCATGGTTGATATACTATTTTATTCTCCAGTTCGAATTCTGAGTTACTCTATGCTTTTGTTTTCCCATTTTTAGGACATCTGTTCTGTCTCTAGATGCCTTTAAGAAATATAAAAGACTACGAAGCAGCTATCTAATTTATACTGATAGCAGAGCAGAGCTGATTAAGCAATATGTTATACTTTTTTCAATTAATGCAGATGCTTTACCAAATGATAGTGCAGCGGATTTAAATTATACACTCAAGGGCAACTTGGAAGTTTACAATTTAACAACATCCCTCTGATCCTCTGGAAGATTGACACAGAAATGTTAATCTGGTGCAGATTAAACTTTCTGTGTCATGCGATATTGTAATTCATTTATTTATTTATGCTGGAAGCCTTGAGGTTATGTCTGCTTTAAACAAATAGAGTTTTTATAAAATTCGATTGCAAGTTTTATATCCTTTAATAATTACCTACAAGTGTACTACAAAGTTACATGGACACATGATGCAAAAAATTACAATTAGTGAAACATTCATTATGCTCAAATGAGTTAAAAATAAACATTCTGTACTTTTGGACGTAAAATTCGCTAAAATATTTAAGAATAAATTTACTGATTTAGAATGTTTTTCCATGTTCTTTATCATAAAATTCAACTCTTTTTTAAGATAATTTAGGGAACACTCACCAAATTAAAGTTGCTTGCTTTGAAGATTAATGTTACCGTGTTATATAAAAAAACACTAAATTAGATAAACACCCTATATTCTTATTTGAAAATTTAATTACATCCACTAGAATTGAAGTCCCGCTTCTTAACAATTGCAAGTGATGCATATTTGGAAGACTGCGGTTAGGTTGGCTGGATTGCTCACTTTTAAAACTTTTTAGATATTACTTAGCTTTTAATGAGCGTTTAATGTAAGAAAGTAATTTTTTTACATCTTATGCTGTTTCTAATTCCTTTGATTCTAAGTAAAATTCTTCTCAGTTGTTACAGAAAAATACAAAAAACGATTTATTCCTGCAGATTAAAAAATAATCCTGTTATAGCTGATGTCCTGTGTCTTAATTGCAACAGCATCCTTCAAAATCACCAAATGAAATACGATTATGCCTTCAATCAACTTATGTCTTACTCAATAAATATTTTGCGTTAGATATCTATTTTATTAAGTACATAATATTTAATCCTTGATTGTATAACATTAATAATGATAATATGAGAGGTTCACTGTTGAGTACCTGATTTTAAAGAGTATCTGCAGATAAAAAACTGAGTAAGTTCACACAATTAATTTTCCGGATAATCCAAAGATTAGACTGGTAAGAAACATTATGTATCTGATTTTAAAAAATGAGCATAGCATGCATAAATCTAAGTAAAATTATAAAAAATTAACAATATTAAGAGTTTTTTCAGCGAAATTTATGTAGTTGTCAACTGGTCATGTGTTTCTCATGTTTATAGTATAAGAGAATCACATTTATAGATTATACACAAAGTCTATATATTATTATTAAATAAATATATCATAAGGTTATAGAATCACGTGTTCAACAATTTACTTTCTGTTTAGCTTGTAAAAAAAGTGCCTAGAAAGTGATGAAATCTACAGTAACAAATAGGTATATCACTTATAAAAGAGAAAATATACTCAACTTTAAGAGGTAAAAGTAACATTAAATAAAACATAAATTTGAATAAAATCATAGAAAACTAACAGGAAAAAATTTCTGTTTTTCGGTAAATATTAATTGTCTTTCTTTCCTTTCTCCATCGAGTGCTCTTCAGCTTGTTAGATACCGTCGATGGAATTTAAAGAAAACAGCTTAGTACTGTGTTTTTCGAGAATTGCATCACATTTAGAGCTTAGTACTGTGTCCTCAGGGGATTGACTGCGTTAAGTGAGGAATACTGAAAGAAGTATTAGAACATGGAAAAAAAGTGCATGGTAGGGATTGTTGAGATTAAGGGGAAAATACTGATGACCACTTGAGAACTGCAAGATTGCTGCTGCTTGCAAGGAGATACTGCTATTGTCAAGTACAATGTCATCATAGATGTAATGCGTACTGACAGTTATATACCTAAATTAAATACAAATAATTACATAAAAATTGATGGTGTAGATGGTACATTGACTTAGATGCAGGTATGTAAAGATGAAATCTGAACAAATACATTATAAATCATGAAATATATTAAATGAGCACTGGATTAGTCATAATAGCAAACATTATTAAAAACAAAATAAAAAACAAGACATTAGATAAATTAACATATGTACAGAGCAGGCCGTTGACGGCAGGGTGTGGGAGGAAAGTAATAGAGGGGTTATTCTCAGGACTGTCAGCAATACTCTTAGCAGTGTTAGTGCTGTCTCTAAATGCGGCTGAGCGCATATTTATTCTTATTTGTATTCTTCATCCACGACGGCATATTGATTTCAGCGAACTTTCTAAATGCGAGTTCACTGTGTGGGGCAATCATGCAGATAGTAATTGCCACAAATACACTAGTCGTTGTCACTCAGGCCAAATCTGGGAAGCTAGGACATAAATGGACCATGCCCTGTCAGATAATGTATGATTTTTTTCACTTATAATGGTCAATAATTTACTTTCTGTATTATTCGTGGAAACTGTGAAAAAAACTTTACAGGGCTAACATTTTTTCCTTTTATTAAACATGAAGCGTAATTAAAAACCTTAATATTTATGAATGCCTTTCTCCACATCGTAGGTTCTTCAACAGTAAATGATTATAGAATAGAAAGAACTAGTGAGCCAAGCTACAAATATCGTCTAAGACAAGATGAGGGTAATTTCTTTGGTCTCATAGGAATGGACCTTCGCACGGAAAAGACATCTACCATTAAAACCACCAGGAAACCTGCACCTAGCCAGTGGAGCAACCATGATAGTGCTCAGTATGCTTGGAATTCTGATTCTGCATCTGACAACGAGTTTCGTTCACCTTTGGCACAAGAACAGGACTATGTTGAAGATGAATTTTCACAAGACAAGAATAATTCAGCTGGATGTACGTATGTATTGCTTTTCTGTATTTATTTCCATTTCTGCTGCAATAAAAATTACTCTACTGATATTTTTTTGTTATATTCTTATTAATATTAAAAATTTACAGACTGGATGTGAGCTTTGAGCAGGCAAAAAAAAGAGTTTATTTTGAAAACAAATGGTTTATAGGCATATACCGTTACTATATTTTAAGAGATAAGAAACTTTACTTATAAATTTAGAATGTTATTGCCACCATGAAATTTAATAATATAGCCGCTTAAGGAGTTTTCTGTTTCTGTTCAAAAAGATGACTTTTTCTCTCACTGCCTACGAAAGGGCATATTGATTGAGTACATCTGTCACCTGAATCACAATATATTAGCAAACGTTTCTGACCTCTCATTCACTAAAAACACAAACAACATATTTTGCATTAAGTGATTGATAAATTAATAGCTATACGTCATACAATTAACAGCTAAATAATATACAGTTAATTAAATACAGGTGGTGCTATAGAGACACAATCAACTCCTGATTCACCTAGGTAATAGCAGAGACGACGTCCGCGGTTAACTAAAAATCATAATTAATCCAAAGGCAATTAAATATTCAAAATGAAAATAATACACTGTAAATAATAGAAAAACAAGTATTGCTAAAAATGAAGAAACTAAGTTGTAAATGGCAATTAAAGAACAATACTCACAAGAGAACTTGAACAAACCAGTTGAAGTAGAACCTAAGAACTTAAGAACACTTAAGAAAGTCAGTTAGAGTTTTTCTTTGTTAATTGCACAAAATTTATATATTTCGAATTATATACTATTAAATTACGTACTGTTGTGGATAAATATTATTTCCAAATACTATAACATCATTTACTATCACTGTTGTTATCCCACGCACTATTCCTTTCCTTATAAGGTATTTTCTCCCTTCTTTTCGCATGCCTCCGAGGTGTAACTGTAAGCACGCTTCCTGCGTATTCGAGAAGTCCTAAATTCGAATCCGGCGAGCATACTGTGGATTTCTTCTGTTACCTGGCATCGAAAAATTCTAAAAAGAAACTGCACAAGTGGCACCAGAACTAAAGGTGGGAGACCATAATTCATCACCACCAGGGTTTGGCGATTGGGTTTCCTAATGCCCAGTCGCTCTTTAGAAGGGGGAATATATAATGTATTTTCTCCCTTCTTTTCGCATGCTGTCGTGGTGTAACTGGAAGCACGCTCGACGTGTACTCGGCAGGTCCGTAGTTCGAGTACCCGGCAAGGCCATTGCGGATTTCTTCAGGTGCCTGACATCAAACTATTCTAAGTTCCTCCTTTCAGTATTTTCTGTAAGCGGTTTTATTTCACGCTTATGATATGCGATAGTAAGTTTTTCACGCATTCGGCAATACGTAACCTTTTCCCCCCAGAAATGGATTAATAAAGTCTATGTTGATCCCTTTCTGTTAATCAGGAATTGATTAATTCTTTTTCACTGTCTTCTACAAAAAGAAAATATATGCTTTTTTAAAATAATAAATGCACCAGTAATACATTTTCAATTAATTCAATTAATTCAAATATAATATACCTTGTTTAATTGTTAATTCAATTAATTCACTTAACAATTAAACAAGGTATAATATTACAAATTTCTTTGTTAAACACTTTTTTTATAGATTCTCTCTTAAGGGAACAATCTTTTGAGATCTTAAACTTGGTGTCACAGAGAAGTATTAAAATAGTATTAAAAAGTGTATGTTATTTTCAAGTGATTCCGTATGTCCTATCAATGAACAATGTACGGTTGCAATATGGAGAATGAGTGAAAAATCTTATACCATGAATTGATAGCTCTTTTCCAGATTTTCCTTGATGTGATTTTCAACGCAAAGCTAGATAAACAGCTCCTTTTCTAAATTTAAAAAACTATAAGCTAAATAAATTATCTGCAAGAGGTTTTGGCTTGGAATTCATTGGACAAATATTTGGCAAAAACACATATCTGTAGAACATACCTCCACAGAACATTATTTAGGAGAACAGTATGGAAAATTTTACCCACGGAACATTTCAGATCATGGATATAGATTCCTTGAGACTGGCACCTTACAGATACACGTAAACACACACAAAAAAACACCTTAGTATCTGACAGTCCGAACACTCATTGATCATTAAGTTCTATGCGAGTCCCTCTGCGTGCATTACGATCATTATGTTGATCCTGGATGTTCCTACACACAAAAATATCTTACGGTTATGTCATTCATATTTAGACATTAGCAATGTATTAGCTAAAAGAATCAGGAAAACAATAGCATTTATTTTTTGAATTTGAGATTACATTTATTAACTCTTTTTAAGAAAAACTAGAGCAGCTGGGGAATTTATTTATTATTAAATTGATGGTAATTATATTAAAATTACCTTCTGTATAAATCTCGAAAAACTATGTTGGAATCAAGAACAGTGATATGGAAAATTTACATGAGAAAGTATTACTATACTCCCTCCGTTCGAATTGATTGACCTAGTTGCATAAATTGTTTGTAATGAAATGCTTGTTCCAGTTTAAGAAACAATATTTTTTCCTGCTCTGTCCTAATTTCAAGGCGTAAGTATAATTTATCAAGTACGATCAGCTAAACGAGTTGTAGAGACATTAGGTTATTTCGATTCAGGAGTATTGAAAAATGAGCAACGCCTTCGCCGGGAATCGAACCACGGACCTCTCGATTACGTGTCGAGTGTGTTGACCACTGCGAAGGCATGCGAAGAAGACGGGAGAAATACCTTATACAATATAATAGGAATTTGTTTAACTTTTATTTGATATATATATATATATATATATATATTACGTGCTATTTAATTTTTTAAAATTATTTATATCTTTATGGGCCACATTAATGGATTCTGTGGCACAAATAATGAATGTTTGGAGATCGATGCACTACTTTTTCATGTGTAGCAGATTATATTTATTTCCTTCACTAACCTGCATAGTGCATCCTATGATCTGCTGCAAAGGTAAAAATCATCGTTTAATGCTTCGGTACTTAATGCGTTGAATGAAGTACGAACAGTCTGAATAAGTTAAATTATTTTGGTAGGTATAACTTGATTTTGCGATGCTTGTACGGTATTAAATAATCCTAAATTCAAGATGTTAAAGTCATGGCTATTGAAGAGTCTGACCACACCTTAGAAAGAGTTTTAGCTAAGGTTGCCAGTTTTGTAGAGTTACAATAAATGACACTACAAAATATATTTATATTAATTCCTTTTGTATTATTATGGTAAATGTGTGATTGTAGTTTTAGAATTAATGTTCATGTGAACAAACAATTTTTAAAGCTTCGAAGACAAATGAAAAAGTTTTATTTCAGTGATTTAAGTAATAATATATTGATTCAGTAAACACAAAAGATGCATTATTAGAAAAGTTATTAGATATCAATTAAAAATAATAATTCAAAAAAGTGGGAAAATTTTTAAAAAATATTTGAAACATTTAAAATTAAACTTTTAATTTTTTAAAATTATATTTATTCTGATTTTTGGTAGACTGGAGAAAGTATGCATCAATTTTTATTTTTCGAGAAATTCTGAACAACCTTCTTTCAAATCGAAATAGTATATAAATATATAAATCATTTTATAAATACCTATTTAGTTGATTAATTCAGTTAATTGACATGACACTAAAAATTCTTTCGCAGTATGCTGATATTGCAGGAATTTAAAACATACACAAAATTATTTTTTAAATATTAATATATTCATAATCAACACTTTTTAAAATAATGTTATAAGTAAATTAATGTTACTTCTTCAAAAAGATCATCCATATTCAAATCCAGCTTTTCTTTTAATTTAGAAATTTTATTAACTTAAAATTTCTAACATGTTGGAAATGAATTATTTAAGTGACTTAGAACTGAAAATCTGCCAAATGTAGAATTTTCATTAAACTGTTCTAAATAAGTAATTGCTGAAGAAAGAAATAATTAAGTCTTCAATAATCTTTAAAATTCTGCATTATCTATTTTTTTAAACGCTGATGAACTTGAAATCCAAAACATTCCTCAACATTTTGAGATTTAAGCTCATTTCTGAAGTTGGTTAAGACATTGAAAATATCTACACCAAACTTTTTTCTTCTATGGTTCTTCAATGTCTAAGCTGAATATCGACATTAAATGGCATGAGAACAATAAATACATTTCAGTCATTGATGTTATTTCTATGGAATTATGACCAATTAGATGCAGTTTGAATAATCGCTTAGAGTAATCAGATGATCCGCTTAAGAAATGAGAATTTAGGCATTTTTAATTTATAAATAAAGGAGATTTAGCATTTTCCCTGAACTCAAAAAAGTACAAGGACATGAAAGCTGCTGGCAATCTTAGTTTTAGCCGACACATGATTTTTTTTACCGATAGCCGCTATGTGGCAAGCTTTTGTCTTTCATTTTTAAAGCTTCTGGATAGCTGCTGTAGAATCACATTTCTCTCTTCAGACCTCAAATTGAGGGTTTTCCATAGCTACATAACAGAGAATGAAAGTAAATGGGCATTTGGTTTCAAACTTCTGTTATATAAAAATAGAATATAATGTATTCAAAAGTGTTCATTCCATTTCTATCTTCTTAATAGGAATTTATAAATCAAACAATCATTTAAATAACTAGTATTAAGAAAGTAATTATTAAAAAAGTTCCGCCTTCCCTCATCAATTTATAATCAGTCGTAAATACTTATTTTTCTTTTGGCATTTTCTGTTTTTATATTTTCTTTCAGTTTCTTGATAGCTTCTTGTGTTTTTCATATGTTTCGAAAATAAATTATTTCTCGGGGATTTTCAGGCCTGCTTCTTGTTTTTTAACTATTTTTGTAATGCTTCCTACCTTTTGTGAAAAAGCATAAATATAAACAGTTAAATGTATATAGATATATACTCTACTTCAATTACAAGCTATCTGTTTCAGCTCTACGCAGCATCTTTCAATAGTAGTTATCTTTAATGGGTCTTTCTTGTAGAAAGCTTTTCCACAAGTCTAATAAAAGCAGTTCCCAGAGCTAATTAATTATCTTACATCTATAGTCTTCAATTTTCTTTATTTTTCATTGTGAGTGTTAATAACAAGTTATATTCATTATATTAGTCTCTATAATGTTTTATTTTTTGCTATTGTTAACTTTATTGTTATTATTGCTAAACTGCGTGTTCTCTGCATAGATGACTGAAATTCTTTGAAGCTAATGCAAAGATATACATTGCCTTGTTTCGCTAGATATGGTGCTGGTAATGACATGCAAAACGTGCTGTTGTTCTTTATGTAACATATTAAAATTATTGAATAACTTATATCTATCCTTATCAAAATATTATTATAAAATTATTACCAAGATTATCGAGTCCATCGAAGCCTAAAGCCCTCTGTCATCTTTCTGATGCCTAGGTACTCCTAAATAATTAACTCTGAAGCCCTCGAGGATTTTGTATTTCCATAAGCCCTAGGGGAAATTGCATTTGGAGAAACATTAATTTAAACTGTTTGTTTATTTGACCAACCATATCAAAGCCTGTGAGTACAATTTGCTTAAGAGAAAGAATGGCTTCATAGAAAATTTTCTAATGACTGGTTCAAAATACCATTTACTGAGAAACAACTCGATGATAAATGCTAAAATACTGCCAGATTCATAGATCCGAATTTTTATCGCAAGTTATTTTGTAGTACATTGAGAAGCGGTGCTAGGGTAGTGAACAAACTAGGGTAGTGACTTTTAAACTGCAAAATTGCTTTTGTGAATAACCAGTATAGCTCAGATCTCAAATTACATTCTTACTTTCCAGATTGCTTTTCCAAAGGCTACAAATATACTGAAGGCATGGCCATGTTATCGCCAACTAAATGTGAGTACTGCTACTGTATTCGTGGACAGCAGATGTGTGTGAGGCCAAAATGTCACCTGAATGTCGATGGTTGTGTGGCGCGGTACCAAAGTGGTTACACCTGTTGCCCTTCTCATTATCAGTGTGGTAAGTCTCATGATTTACTTTCTGTTTAAATTCTTCTAATATATGATATTGATATTAAAGAGGAAAGTTACATCTTTCATTGAGAAATGCGATATACTTTAAGCCACGAGTTTAATTATATTTGTTTATTTATTTCGTTAATATAATTCATTAATTAATAATTTAACTGCAATCTCAGTCATCTATATTTACAATAAACAAATACTTTGTCAGTTTCCTTTCCTCCGTAATTCTGAAACCAAGCCAAAACCGCCTGTTTTCCTAAAATGATTATATTGCCTAGTTCTAAATTCTAGTAACATATAAAATTGAAACGTTACATGTATGTTTATTATATAATCCTTCAATCACCAGTTGATGAATTAAAGTGAAAATTTGCATATGTGTAGACAAAGGAATAGATCAGAATTTAGCTTGTCGAGGATCTTAAATTTGATCTGAAAATTGGTTAA
Organism: Stegodyphus mimosarum; assembly: GCA_000611955.2. Taxonomy (NCBI): domain Eukaryota; kingdom Metazoa; phylum Arthropoda; class Arachnida; order Araneae; family Eresidae; genus Stegodyphus; species Stegodyphus mimosarum. The sequence goes on along the minus strand of KK120910.1, from coordinate 330,487 downwards.
GTAAAATTACCGCATAGGTTTTCTAATCTTTTGATGGTTTACATAATTTTATGCACAGTGTTTTTCTTACTAAAAATATTTAAAACATTTGCCAATAAAAATATAAAAAGAAAAAGTTGAGATGTTGTTGTCTTGTTCATGAATTTCATACAAGAATAGTTGCCAGAGCCTCAAGGAGATTAGACTTCTATTTCCATCCCAGTTTTAAGGGATAGCACCCCTAGGTAGGGCTGATCTGAGGGGCTCCCACCCCTCTCTCCTCCCACCAATGCACACGAGAGGATTTTCGGCTCGCCATAGATTTAGAGTGCCTCCATGCCGTAAAGACCCTCTACATTTACTAATATCCATGCCTTCTCCGGGATTCGAACACGGGCCCTTCGGTACCGCATTACTTTCCCCTAAACACTATATCTTTCGATCGGTTAAAAGTTGAGATAATAAACGCTTATGATCCAAGGATCCAAGGATTAATTATTACGGAGTGCCTAGGGTAAAGAACCCTCTATATCTCCACATCATAGTTAATAAAAGGAAGCAGAAATAGGGAAAATACATGAAAGACGTTAAGGAAAAATAAAAAGGAAATCAACATGACTTGAGAAAAATTACAGAGACAAAAAGAAGAACTTATAAAAATATTATAAGTTCGGAAAAATTAAGCAACGATTAGCGAGACTCGATTTCGGACCTTTCGGTCTCGAGTCTAACGCGCTAACTACTGAGCTAGGGAGAATACAGAATTTTATAGTATTTTAAGATTTCTAATATTTTTTGGGGGGATTATTTTATAATTTTATAACATGAATATAACTCCAACGATAAAGCAGATAGGAAAGATTTTACGATTAATAGGCTCCTTGGTCCCATGGATTATAATATAGTTATATGCTAGTAGTGCAATGACTACCTACCGGTGTATAGCAATTTGGCAGATTAAATCTGCGGTAAATGATGTGATATTTAAAAGAAGCAGATTGATAATCATGTGTGAGGCATATCTGGAGCAGTTAGTGGATCGTCGTCTTTTAGCAGGAGGGAAGATCCCGTATTCCCGTCCAATCACAGACCGTGGTCGTTTTGAGGAGCTTGGGATCGACGAATCGTAGGCAGGCAGCATTTGTAAAGCGCGATTATCAATCTGTTCAATTTTGGCAAACAAATTTTGACTAAGTCCTTTAATTAAGACATCATAGATTTAATGTTAAGGACCGAAAAACGCTTATGATATTCAATGCTGATAAAGCTGATTTTGTTAAGATGCGCACCAGATAACACTGTAAACACTGTTCTACTGCTTTGAGTGCAGTGTAAAAGTGAACAAGTAAAGAAATCTTTGAATTTAACATCTAAAATTCTACGACTTGGAAGAATCATTAGTTCAGGCGTTTGAACAAACAAATAAATAAATAAATGGAACGTCCCATTTTACGGAAACTTGTAAAACTAATTCTTGGAATCAAAAACGAAAAGACAACTATTTTGAAATAAATATACTTGAGCACATAAAACATTTCATTATCTTAAATATCGAATTTAACGTTAAAATTTTAAAGATCGATTTAATCCTTTTAACCCTTCTCTAAATTACTTGGCTCCGTCCCAAAAGTGACTGTCGAGGCATGATTTCATGCCACATAAGAGTTTGAACTATACTGCTGTACTGTAGCAAACGTCTTCGGCGTAAGTATATTTAATATAGTGCATCAGAAATGCCCGTTGGTACGTAAATATTTCCATCATCCATAGAAATTTATTTATTTAGTATTTAATTGAAATGGTAGCATAAAAAGCACTTTGAGAACACGGAAAATTCATAAAGAAACAGATTTCTGTCT
>KK120910.1:287892-328600 GCA_000611955.2 Stegodyphus mimosarum | reverse complement strand
AAGAAATATTTTTTTTCAATGAGAAATAATATACAGTCCTATAATGCTTAATCTATTCTACACTGGTTATCATAAATTAAGGAAAAATCACAAAAATCCCGATTACTGAAAACGTTACATGTGGAATTTTATGAAACTCACCCACAATATACAACACATAGTAAGGTATTAAATAACCTAAAAAGGAATTACCAAACAATTATGGTAGTATAGAATTTAACACATGTATAAAATGAACAAATCGAAGGGGTCAGTTTGCTATAGGAAAAGTACCTTCAATATGGAATATGATCGCCTCTAGAAGCAATACAGCACATACAGCGATGTCTGATGCTTTCAATTATGCGGTCTATCAGTTCCATAGAAAGCGAGACCCATTGCTTTTGCAAAGCAGTTGCAAGCGCGGCAAGGGCCTGAGGAGGCGGATTGAGAGCAGCTAGACGTCTCCCTAAAGCATCCCAAACGTGTTTGATAGGTTTCAAGTCCGGGGATCGAGCTAGCCACTCCATGCGCATAATTGTTTCCTGTTGAAGATAATCATCTACGATGCCAGCCCTTTTTTGTCTTGCGTTGTCTTCCTGTATCAGGAAAACATCACTTATTGCCCCGGCATATGGGCGCACATAAGCATCAAGGATGTCATCTCTATAAACCTCAGCATTCACGGTTCCCCTTGGAAAGACATGGAGGTCTGTGCGTCCACCCAAAGAGATGCCACCCCAAACACAGACACTGCCTCTTCCGTATGCATCTCTTTCATGGATGTTTGACGGATGATAACGTGTTCTAGGTTCTCTCCATATCAAATAACGCCTACTATCGCCTTCTAGAATAAACCTGGACTCATCCATAAAGTGAACAGCCCTCCATTGATCAGGCGTCCAGTGGACATGTTGTCGTGCCCAATGCAAACGTTCCCTCCTATGGTGTGACGTGAGCGGCACGCAAATGGCTGGTCGCCTTGCATACAGACCACCTTCGTGAAGACTTTTACGCACAGTTGACGTTGACACCAACCTTCCGGTGGCTGTAGCAAGGGAGGATCCAAGAAGAGTCGGAGTATCGGTTCTATTCCTGCGTGCACATAATATCAAATATCGGTCATCGGCGCTCGTTGTAACAGTTGGCCGTCGTTGACTGAACCTCCCAGATGCCGAATCTGGGGTTTGAAATTGCCTCCAAAGTCTATGAACCACAGAAGGACTCACATTTAGCCATCCGGCCACTTCCGTTTGACTTTGTCCTGCCTGTAGTCTCCCAATGACTCTCCATCGTAGGAGTTGATGCCTGGAGGTCATTGGCTATCTCAGATTTCTGATGTCACTATCACAGTGAAATATGTCGGCTTCCTCTCAAACATGGAGTTTTATGATCCTCGCAGATGACGTATTCCGAGTGCAGCGCCATTAATTTGCATATTGCAGGTTTACTCAGCTACTCTTACTTGGCAAATATATTCAAATTTTACACGGTTTGGCTTATTTAGTTATCGCTCTTTTTGTGATTTTTCCTTAATTTATGATAACCAGTGTAGAATTTATTCGAGGAAATAAGTTTTTAAGATTTACTTCGTAATTTTTAATATAGATATTTTGAGTTTTTCTGTATTTTTACCTTGTCGTGAAGTAAGAACTGAATTCATAAAATGAGAAATACTGAATCGTCTGTGAAAAACTGTTTCTTTTTTTTCTTTGTTTAATTTCTTTTATACATCGTTTTAAATTTATTATAGTATTTGAATACAACGTGGCAACGATTAGGTAATTCTTCAGATGATATACATAATTTTTGCGCATTCTGAATTATAAGATGAATGAGATGAATGCTGTTAAGTGAACCTAGCGCCAGAGTGTCGCTATGGTAAACAAATATAGCGAATTTTAAAGAGTGCATTTATTCTATTGTGGTTTATGCGCTATCGACAAAGTAGATTTAGTTCAATCCAATAAGTTTAAATGAAATGCAAAATGCGTAAAATTTAATATTCCGTACAAGGAAGTTCATGTGGTGTATGCATCAGATTTTTTGTTTTATAAATAACAAACTTCAATTGTTGCTTTTCTAAAACTTTTTTTGTTACTGGAAGTATAGGACTGCAACTCACATCGCAAAAATAAAAATCACAAAATGTTTTTTATGAGCACGCCATGTATAGAACTTTCCTTCAAATCTAACGCCAGGCTAAGATTCAGCTTTTCTTGTGATTTAAAAAACAAAATGTCATAAATATAATTTTATAACTTATGAGTCAAATTTCTAAATGATTTTAGACAATTTTTAATACATTTCAAATATGACATTCTGAAAGGGTTGGGGGGCTTTCAAAAATAGTACACCTTAAGTCAATCTAGTACATTTTATAAATAATACATTCAGAAAAAATTCATTCAACAAATGTAATAAAATATATTACTATGGAGTGTATTCAAAAGGATTAATTACTTTTATATATTTTAACTGAGTTTGAATTTATGAACATTTTTCTTTCTTTCAGAGATAGCTGCTGATACCTCACACAGTAGTAACGGTGATGAAAACTATACCTTGGATTCCATCAAAGGGTCATCTTCTGCTCTTAGTAAAGGTTAGAAAAACTTGTTTTGTAAAATTCAATGATTTTTTTGTAAAATTTACAGAATCTTTAAATATTTTATAGAAAACCTAGATGAAAATTTCTACATTCATGTTCCGCTAAAAACGGGTTTCAGGAAATTTTAAAAATTAAATTAAATATTGCTCGTATCACATAAAGAAAGATTTTAGCTTTAAAGTAATTATCCTATCCTTTCATGAATTATTAGACTAAAACGTGAATATTATAACTTTATGACAAAAAAAATTTTATCTGTCAAGTTCTGTTTTGAAAATTATCGAATAAATTGCTATGCCAGTTCAGCAAGTAGAAGGATATTTAGTTCTTAAAATTTCAACATAGTGATTTAATAACTACTTATTTATAAAACTTAAATCTAACATAATATTTGTCTTCCTCTCTGTCGTATTTTCACAAATGGATCACTGATGGGCATAATTAAAAGCTAACTTAATTAAAATCAACATTTCTCATTAGATAAGAAAGAAAACACAAAATTTCACTAGAACTTCAGTAGATATGCATTACTAAATTTATATACCCCGCAGTTTCAGAGTATTATTATATCAAGAAACTTCTCTTGTCTCAATAGAGAAGACAAATTAAAGAATCCGCTCTTTGATTTCCAGAAATAGACAATATCATGGGAGATTCCTTCGGAACTATGCTTCAAGTCAGGAAGGCAAGTCAGTTCGGTATTACTTTAAAATTCTACATACTCTTCTACTAAACTAACTTAGGTAAGACTTGACAATTGTCCGTGAAGTTACCAGGCATTTTCTTTCTCGTCTGCGACAGCGCAATTTACAGGAAGATTTTACCAAAAGTTATCTATGAGTGCGTCTTTCAAATTACAGTGCATTTATTATGTAGTAGTGGAGTATTTTCTATGATAACATACATAATACTTATGTAACTATATCCTATAAATGGTTAATGTGTAGAAAAAAGCTATTCCAAAAATAATATTTGAATCCCCAGTTAACACGAATTCTTGATTTTTCATTATCTTGAGATTAGTGTTAACGAGGGTTAAGTATATTAATTTTAAATCAATAATTATAAAAATCCGGTATCTGCTTAGTAAAATAAAAAATAACTTCGAAATATTTATGCAGCACTAAATTAACGGGCGCCATACGCAGACGTTCTTCTGAGGATCTAATCTTAATGTATGTGCAAATTTGATATGCGTTCCTAAAAAACAAAACAAGTGTAACATACCTACCTATATGATTTCGTTACATTATTTTATTGCTTGAAGGATTCTGGGAAAAAAAGCACTGGAGGCGCTGGGTATCGATCCCAGTACCTCTCGCATGCTAAGCGAGCGCTCTACCATCTGAGCTACGCCCCCACGACGTAGGTTAGGTTTCACGGGGTTAAGGAGATGTACTATATGCAGTTGCAATGTAGAGTTTCACTAAGCAGCTGTATTTGTGTTGGCGCCTTGCAATGAATAATTGATAAGTACAATATCGTTGTGAATTTTCCCTCTAATTCTCTCCAATGCAAGATATGGTGCTGTGCAACTCTATAAGTTTTCCTCATGAAGGTCCAGCTGTTAATGTGATTAATGCCGTGATTTAATTATTCATTGGGTACAACAAAATGCGTTTCAAGAACCTTTTTTATGGTTTACAAACCTGTTTACAGAAGGTAAACTGACGTAAATCTTTCTGAAAATGTAGTCAGACGCTATGTAAATAATTAAACTCACATTTTTGTTTTGTGAAACAAAAGCCTATATTAAGACTTAACTGCAAACCGAAGCCTTGCTTGCTTTGATTATGACAAAATCATTATTTGCCTAAGAAAAGATAATCGTTGTCTTCGTGAAGGCTTTTACTAATCAGCTCGTATTCATATTACATAGGGAAGAAACCATAAAAATACTTAACGAGCCGTGATTCTGATCTAAATCGAATTACCAGTGTTCAGCGTTTTAACATATATGACCACTGATAAGTTACAATACAACGAGCCCGGTATTTGAAAGACCTGGGTTTGATTCCGAAAACCGATATCGTTTTGTTTTAATTATTTCTCGCTGCCACAGTTTCACTGTTGTTTAAAAGGTCGCATTCACACGTGTTTGTAGAAACTAGTAAACATCTTTAAGCTTAATTTATGTAGTAATAAGAGAATTACTTTTCTCAATTAAGGGGAAATGGAATGACAGTTACATTTTATTTGCCCTACGACTAGATAAGATAAAGGTACATATTGTTGTTTTGTTGTTTTAACTATTTAACTACTGATAATTCGATTTTTGATAAAAGAGGAAAACATCTGTCAATAATAATGGTTTTTTTAATTTGTTTCCTGAATGAACACAAAACGCTCTTAAATATGCTTCTGTACTAACTTCTGTCACTACTTAAAATCTCTGATGATGTAATACTTAGAGACGGCACGCACTTTTGGACCAGGTTCCGAATCTCGAACAAAATATGGACGAATTTTGGTTACGTAAAACCTGATGATCGGAAGTCATGTCGTGAAATCGATGGTAAGCGAATACGAAGTGTTTGGATTCCATTCCAGAGAAACCTTCTGTGTCAAAACTGAGATGGAACTTAAGAAGATAACCTTTCCATATTATGTTTAAATTAAATAAGTCAACCCAATCCATAATAGCTCTTGCATTCGTTATTTAAAGCTAAATCTATTATTAAATATACAATTTAATTGTTAATATTTGATTCATTGTTTTTTAAAGCCATGTCACTAGTTATTTTCACGAGTAATTATTAGAGTCATCATCACCGGTAATTAATTCTTTCTTTCAGTCGTAATTTTTTAGCATTTTGAAAGGTATATATAAGTGTTCTTCAAAGTTCTCACTATGTTCTTTCACAGAATATGCCTTTTGATAAAATTTAAAATTCACAGTTGTTGTCAATAAAGAAACCCTATTACTTCTTGGTTTGTAGAGGGGGAAATCGTAATTTTGCTGCAGATATTTAAAATTTGCAGTATTATATATGATCTGCATGCCGCCAAACCACGAAATTACACTTTTCTTTTGTAACCTATGTGCATTTTCCAGTTTGCTTTGCAAAGATTTGAGGTTTTGGCGAGATACTGGCGATATGAGTAAAGTGCATTTCATGGTAATGGCAAATATTGTCATTGATAAACAACTTCTTAATTAAAAACCCACAATAATTCCCTTCCTCTTCTTTAGTAACATCGTGCAACGTGGAAGGCTACGATTTTGACGTAGGCGTTGCTGTTCCAAGTAACGGCCACTGCCAGACATGCTATTGCACCCAGGTGGGAGTTGTCTGCCGGCGTCTAGAGTGTTCGCCAAGTGTTCCTGGTTGCACACCCGTCATTCCTGAAGGACATTGCTGCCCCACAGAATACAAATGCGGTGAGTATATTCCCCATTAATACTCATACTTTCCCAACAGTTTGGGATTCCTTGTGGCCTTCAATATAGGCCCTTTTTTATTTTTACTGTCACTCCGCCTATGTCTCAAGGTTATTACGGTTCTCGCCACTGTGACTAAAGGTACAGCACGACTATCCACAGTCAAACTTCAGAGGAAAACAGAGGAGGAATTCTGTGTTAACAATACTCACGATTATCTAGTTATTTATTTTGCCTTATATCTTAACTCACTTGAAAAGGTAATGTGGTATTTCATTATATTCTCAGGGGATTATCTCAGGGGATTTGTCCTGTTATGTTAACTGTAATTACACAAGGTCACTGTGCTCGTAAAAAATTTTAGAAACAAAACTAATATACTTTTGGATCTAAAAAAACCTTTCAAAGATACCACTGCAAGAAGGGGAGATATCTTTGTCTAATCTTTTACCTCCCAGTCAAAGGTAATATTTTAATTATTTTTAACACCTGATTTCTGTCTTTTACTTTTCTAATTATTTTCGAAATCCTGTAATTTTATTGTACTTTGTTTTACTGATAGGGCAGTTGCTAAACATGAACTATGCCTGAAAAGGTTCTGTACGTGTGTCATAAAAATGAGAATAATTGCATAAAAATGCAATTTTTATAATTTGTTTACTTACATATTTACTATAAATAGATATTGCTTCTCTCCTTCCGTCGTATGTTATTTTGGATTTCCGTATAGTTTCCATCATGATTTCCCTCCTTTGCACGTTTTTCTCATTTAAGTTTTTCTAAAAATATACACTCTTCAGAAGTACTTACTCTTCTAATACGACAGAGTTTACTTTATTCAGTCCAGTCTAATTCTATGCTTCTAACAGTTTCAAAAATTAACTGCAACACCTTCTGTTACTTAAACTTGCGATAATTGCATCTTTTCCAGCAGATCTTTAGCTTATTAATACTAGCACTACTAGTTATTAATACTAGGATTAAAGCTTTGGCTTATTAACACTAACATCATCATCTTCCCGTCTTGGTCTCTTATTTGCCTGCGATTCAGTTGCGTTACAAGAAATTAAGAGGACTTTAAAATTAAAATAGTCACTGAAACGTTAACAGATTTTTGAATCCTAAGGGCTGTTAATAGCTATGTTCTGGTGGCAGATCCAAGAACTAAGTGCGTCAAATTCAAAATGTACTCTGTTTTAGGAATTATCGGGACACAGAGACTTGGATTAAAGAAATACGTTTTTTAACTCAGTTCGAAATTAACATTTTCATAATTCCTAAATTTTTAAGACTTATTTTTAAAGTAATTAATCCAAATCAAATTGCCCTCTTTAATTTAAAACAGCTTTCTGTAATCTTCCGCAGCCATTTTAGTGTAACTAGTTCAAATAATAAATACTTTATTGATAATCTCGATACAATTGAAAGTATTAAAACGCAACCTATTGTTTGACTTAAATTTATTACATGGTTTAAAAGATAAATGGAACACCTTATACCGATAGAGTATCAATTTTAGTCAAATGAGTTTATTTACCTGGTCTGAAAGCAATAGTACTTCTTTCGGGTGTTATAAAACAAGAAAGCCTGACACCATAACTGGGCATGAAATGTAAATTTTTAAAATTGCGGGAATGAAAGGAAAATTATTGTCACAGGATACATTTAAGACGGCTGATTAATTACTTTAATAATAAATCTAAAAAATTTACGAATTTATGAAAACATTAATTTCGAACTCAGTTACAAAACGCATTTCTTTAATCCAAGTCTCTGTGTTCCGATAATTCCTATAACAGAGTGCATTTTGAATCTGACGCACTTAGTTTGTGGATCTGCCACCAGGACATAGCTATTAACAGCCCTTAGGATTTAAAAGTCCACTTAATTTCTTGTAACGCAACTGAATCGCAGGCAAGTAAGAGACCAAGATGGGAAGATGATGATGCTAGTATTAATAAGCCAAAGCTTTAATCCGTGGCTCTGCTTGAAAAGATGTAATTATCACAAGCATTAAGTAACAGAAGGTGTTGCAGTAAATTTTCAAAGGTGTTAGGAACACAGAGTTAGACTGAACTGAATAAAGTACACTCTGTCGTAATAGAAGAGTAAGCATTCTGAACAGTGTTTATTTTTATTTCTGAAGAGTGTTACTAGAATTTTTGCAGGAAACTAATGCTAAACTAAGCTAATTTAACCTGAGGTCAGGGACGGATTAACCTGGACGGATTAGGCCATTTGTAATTTTTACAAGAATTTCCTAACAAAATAATAAATGATAGGTATATAATAATAATTACAAAAATATTTAGTTTTCCAAAAATCATTAATACAGTTTCCATTGTTAGTTATAAATAATTTGGTATGTATTATGTATGAATACAATCAATCGGTTGATTATGAGTCAATACAATCAAAAGAACTGGAACTTTTTGTTTGTATGCCATAAATTAAGAAAACGAAATTTATTCTGTTTAATGTCAAAACTATAGTTTTGAAAAGAGGATTATCAAATTAATTCAAAAATTCCTTTTCTCTGGCTTTCAATTCTGAAAATTTATCAATTATTTCTTCGTAATTAATATTGCCCAGCGCATTTTGTTCTATGTATAGTACAGCTAAATGAGTTGCATTTGTTGACTTAATGAGTATCGCAAATAGTGTTTTATGCGTTTTAACACTGAAAACGATCTTTCAACAAATGCATTCGATACAGACAAAGTTAAAAATATGGGTAATATGATTTTCCATATTTGGAAATGTCGATACAATTTTTGTAATCCTTATAAATCGTAGTATGCCAGATGGCAACGTTAAATTTTGGCTTTTACGAAGTAATAGAAACTTTAACAGTTCCTCATACATTGTCATTTGAGTTTGTATAAAATATTTTTAAAATCTCATTAATATCTTTGTAATTTTTGCTACGTAGTTGTAGTTCTAAAGATATTTTGTCATATATTACGTAAACAAAAGTTCGTTTAAAAGCTTCTTGATCATGATGATATGAATTTTTGTCATCCTCATCGTGATGAACTGTATTAAAAAATTCTTCCTGTTTTCGCGACTTTTTATTACTATTGGAATAAGATTTTATTTCTGACGCGTTTAATACCTCTGCTTCTATCTCCGAAAATAAATTTCTTAAAGTATTAACGTAATTAAAAAATTGTCAAAAATACTTGCCGCAAACGAGATTGGCATAGTAGGTCTTTGTAAAGATTTACTGCTTGCATTTATTCTGGAAAGAATTTTATCCCAAACAATTGATAAGATGAATTCTGAATTATTAATTTGTGTGCTATTTCTCAGGATTCTAGTTTTACAGGACATTTCTGAGATTCATCCAGAGATATATCAAGGAGAGCATTTTTTATGTCGCTGAACCCAGAGCGAATTGGTTTAACTGCATCAGCTCTACAAGACCACTTAATAGTAAAATTTTTCTTACTGTAAAATGTTTATTATTTGCTTCAAAACGTTTTTCTAAAGTGTTCCACCTATGAATAGATGCCGAAAAACATTTATAAACGTTCTTCAATAAATTAAAATATGTTATTGCTTGCAAACGTGATTCACTAATACTCCTTACTATCAAATTTAACGAATGTGAAGCACAAGGGACATAATGGACTATATTTTTTAATGCGGGCTACTACGCGTAGCTGTATTTTTCTTCAATTTTTTCTTCATCTAAATACTGTTTTTCAACGATAGTGTCTATAGTCTCTCAATTAAATTTTCTGCTGTTAAAATTTTAATAGAATGCCTGTGATCAGTAGAATTTTCGTGTTCCTGCACTCATACTTTTTCATTTCTCCAGTCCGAGTATCCATCTGTAAAAGTTATTCGTTTGATCGTAAATATCTTGCAAAATATCTTTCACCATTTGCTTTATTGCGAATAAAAATATTTTTCTATAATGACCGAGATTCAGTTTTTCCACCTTCTGTCACTACATTTTTAGCGATATGCATAACTGAAATATTTGATGGTAGTTTATTTTTAAGCAAATAATGTTTCATGTTTGTTGTTAAATTTAAAGGCCATAAAGAAATGTCCAAATTTTCCAAAACTTTAGTATTATTAATGGTATTAGGTATATACTCTATATTTTGAATTTCTTCTTCATCATTTGCATTTTGGTTCTTCTCCACAATATCTGGTATGCCTTCTATGTTTTTCATTTCTATTACTTCAATTTCGGTTTCATTGCTTTCCATCAATTATGAGTGTACTTCCTGGTCTCCAGAATATTCACCAAATTTCTTTTTCTATAATCTTTGCTTCAGACTGAACTTTCGCATCAATATTATCTGTTTTTTATTAACAACATATTTAAATAGAGCATTTTTTTGTTGTTTATTTGTTTCGTCTTGCACTTCCTGCTTACGCTTTCTTTTTCGGCACATTTCAACTAATTAATCACGTCCAGAAATTTAATATTTAGTGCCAAAAATTGTCTCTCTATTCTTGCTATGTTTAATGTTTTTATTAGACTTCTGCTCGCCATGCAATATTCACCCAATATCCCGTGTCACGCCCCACCTACCAGTGTCACCTCAAACCTTCACTGACTCAGCGAAATGTTTTTCATGTACAGTGGATCATTTATATCAGCACATCGTAATACAAATGGAAACCTGTAGATTTAGATTAAATTTTAATTGAGTATATGGATAAACATTTATTTATTTTGTGATTTTATTTTTACATATTTTTTTTCAAAGTGAAAATTTTTGACCGGGCCCTAGACTTTGTCTTATTTGTCTATGCTATGGTCCAGCGGCCCTGCCTGAGATGGTAGTATAGAATTGTCCTAACTTTTTCGTTTTAGGTTTACATTAATATATTGAACATGAAACAACAATAATCTTGCATAAATTTATTAGTGAATGTATTCTTTCATGTTTTAAGCTTCAGTGCATTTTTGCCTCCACAGCAATGTATGAGCTGGGAAGTTCTGGGGTTAGAAGTGTATTTACTGACACACAAGATTTCCATTAAATTCACAGCTTGTGGATATAAATGGTATCATTGTATTGTGTTACGTCACTGTCAAATTAATATTTTTCTATTTGGTTGATATTTTATGCTTTTATAATTTCTAAATATTATATTCGACTGTAAATTAGAACATTATGTCATTAGAGATAATTCCGTAGGATAATAATAGAATTTTAATTCCTTAGTTTAAGGTAAATTAAATTAAAATAGATACAGCAACTATCACTTCAACACACAGTGTATAAAAACGTTTTTTGGATGTAGGTTCTCTCTTGTGTAAATCTGATTTAAACTTCTGCTTAGACTGACAAGAGAGTTATCGCTCCATCTGTGAAAGTACAAAATCCTAGGAAAGTTTTAAACAACTATTTTATTTAAATCTTGAACTTAATAAAATACACAACTTGTGCGTATAAATTAAATTCTAGAATTAGCAGAAAATGGAATCCATAAATTTAAACGGATTCACAGACAGAGTCTATAATATAATTGGCTTAATTAAGAGGTGATTCAAATTTAATTGCGTTATCTAACTTCGGGGCTAGCAAAATAGCTAATGCCAGAATATGAACTTAGCGGACCTGGAAGAGGTAAAATTGACGAGCGTAGCGGCCAAAAGCTCTGTATCTAAAACTTTCAAGAGATCCGTCTTAAACACGCTTATTCGTTTGCATCCTGGTGAAGGCTAACGAAAATGAGAAGTGAAAGTAGTGATCCAAATCATAACACACTGTTTTAATTAACATAAACCATATAATTATATGAAATAAATATACTGAATCCGTGCATTGTTTTTTCTTTCAGATCACAGGAATGTAAACAACACACAAATTCCGATTTCACATAGTACTGACAACTATGATGTGACTGTACTATCGCCATCAGAAACTGATAGCACTTCGCAGCCTTCAGAAACAGATAATTCTGAATTGGTAACGTACGACATTGAAAAGAAAACTTCCACTTATAGCGATGAAGTCAACACAGCTACAGAAACAGGCACTGAAAAGCAAAAAATTACTGTCGAACTGTCCGATGATTCCAATCTCGAGAGTATATCTGTAATTCCAGAAGAAAACATAGCACTCCTTGTGCTTACAACAGAAAATGAGGATCAAGACAGAACTGAATCAACCGCATCATCACAAAACACCGAAGAAACTGACTTACATGAGGATTTGAGTACCAGATCTACCACAGCTTTACTATCGAGTGCGAAGAATAAAAATAAAACAATTCCTCCAAAGTCTTCAGGCACTAAAATCAAAAATAAAGGCACTATTTCTACGTATTTTACTAGCCAAAACACAAAACCAACGACATCTGGAACAACCAATAATGAGCAGATAACTGACAGGGTGGATTACGGTGATGAAGAAAAGGATACTTATGCTTATGATTACGTAGAGCTGTATGAAGATGTAACTTCAAATGTACAAGAGACTTTTGCACCGTTTGCTGATTATAGTGAGATACCATATGGTGAAAGACTTACTACAACAACAAAAGGTACAGATAGGACTACAACAGCTCATTCTAGATTAAAAACGAAAATGAAAACGCAGACATTTCCAACTCGACATCCAATGACACAGACATTAAAAACAAGTACCACAAAACAAGGCTTTATAAACGACGGAATAACTGAAACTGAGCCATTCGCTAATCCAGATTACACAACATATTCGACCTTCACTGGAGCTGAGACTGACAGATATACCTCTTTTAATCCAACTAAGTATACAGTTTTCAGCACGATTTCAGATAGAACTCGAAAACCACCAGCAGCAGAATTTACAATGCCGTCTTTTAAAACAAAACAGAAAGTTACCCAAATATACAGACCGTACAGACCGGATTCAGCAGGGATTCGCAAAGACGATGTGCCTCCAACTACAAACTTCCGAGATGAGATAAGTCGATACATCACATCATCAGGAACAATGAAATATGGAACAGATCTTTATGACACAACCACAATAAAGAAAGATTACCCATCTTATGTAGAAAAAACAAATACTCAGACATTCAAACCATATTCACAAACAACACAACCAAGTTCTAAAGCAACTATATATCAAAAGCAAAAACTACAAAGTACAACGCAAGCTATATCGGGGCATAAAACAAAAAAGCCCTTGCCTCAAGATATCACTGACTTACTGTGGTCTATTACTCAATTGTACAATACTCAAACATCAGATTCTTCAACAGAAACATGGTTACCAACAACGGAAACTGATACTCACATGGAAAACATTTCAGGAAACACAGGGTTGTCTCAGGGAACTTTACCGCCAATAGCCCTTGCAGCACCAAAATTAATAGTAGAAGAATCAACATCTGACACCAGTATCGGGTCACAAGAAACAGATACTACTCAAATCCCAACAACCCAAGCCAAAGAAAATCTACCATCTCCTAGTTTCAATTTTCAGTCTCCAGAAATAATATTCTCCAATCATGGGCCATCATCTAATCGGAGAAAAACTCCGAATACCGCAGTTTCAGAACTACCAGTCGTTATAAACAACCACAAAAAGACATCAACTCGATTTAGACCCCCTGTTCGTCCTAGACCTCCATCAACACCTTCTGCACCTCAAACTACATTTGTTGAAATTTCAAATCATCGTCCAACGAATTCGTTCAGAAGACCTCCTGGAAAGTTTCCTCCTTATCCCAGTTATGGGTTTAGGCATGAACCCGATTCTCGCAGGAAACCTAGCCCTAGAGATCCTCACCACAAATTTCACAGATTAGCTCCTGAAAGCTATCCTGAACTGTCTGAAGATTACGAAGATTATTACTATGAAAGTGAACAAGATGGAGAACCAACAACTAAAGTATTTTCTAACATCCAAGATATAAAAGCTACATCCACTGATAATTTTGAAACACATCATTCTGGAAATGACAATGCCACAAAATCTGGAATATATACGAGCAGTTATACCTTTGTAAACAATATGACAGATTCTACTCCTGAAACATTTGAAACTTTATCTGAAATCAGCTCTGTTTCAAATACTTACCAAGAAAAAAAAACAACAGAAGTAAGCGTTCAAAACCCTAATTCTGTTAACGCTGAAAATTCAGATGATGTTATCGGTCGGTCGTCTGAAGTTAAGTATGCTTTGAAAGCAGAACCTTCAGAGGAAACAATAACTCCACACACAGCCACGATGAAAATGCCACCAACTACTTTTCAGGATTTTACAACAAACTCTGTTTCCGTTTATACAACGGGAAAGCAAACGGAATCAAACGGTTTTAGCGAGGAAGAGAGTCTCTCTAGAACTGAATATGAAAATAAAAATGTAGACTCTAGGTTTGCTGAAAGCCGTTTTACAAACTTCGACGGAATTCCAACACAGTTCGAAGTGACAGATAAAAGAACTAGCTCTCCAAATACTAAATCCAGTCGTCCTACAGCCCCTACTCGACCAACAACATCCCCACTTCCCGTCAAGTCAGTCCACTCAGAGGAAGACTCCCAAGAAATTTCAGGTAAACTCAAGTTTATAAATATTGTATGCTTTTTACAAAGGTTAGATTTAGTTATTTATTATAGTGAAAGAAAGTTGAAATATTTGTCTTGCCATTTTAAAAGGTTTCTACCTTCACATTCAACAACCTGAGCTGTATTTAACGTTTCAGAAATTTAAAATTGTTTAAAGAAGGTGGAAAATGCTTTGTTACTGATTTTGAGCAGCTTTATGAAATACCAACAGAATTGGATTTCGACTAAAGCGCTAATAAAGCTATTAAGTAATTCATCTAAACACATGTATGGAATACAATTTCGGCTAGATATATTTCAGTAAAAAGCATATAAGCTGGATAATAGCTTCTATCGATGAATACCTTAAAATGAGACAATGTCATAATTTAGACTACTAGATATATTCTTATTGTTTAGATACAAGAGTTTAGGATTAACTGAACTGTAATTAAACTTCAAAAGAACGGAGATAAAATTTAAAACAAAACTGGAAACTTTACTAGTGGTCAAAATCTATAGTTCCAAATATTATAATCTAAAAAGTAAGTATTTACAATACCACCAGCAGTAATGTGCAAAGCTGAACATCCCAATGCTCCCCAATTAAGATTTAAATCTTGCGTTTGCTGTATCAAATAAGAGTAAAGTCAAGCAAACTGCAAAGTTGTTTCAAAGAACTATAATACTGAAAACTCGCTTTCAATTTAAGAAAAAAAGTTTGCTTTCTTCTATCCTATTTTTAAACTATTAGCTTCCACTCTTCCTATATCTTGTTCAAATTTTCAATCGTTAATAAAATACTTTTTATTCGTCACTCAATTTCAAATACATTTTTTTACCTTGTAATGGATGATACTTGATGTTAATACAGTTTTTGCACATATTAAAGATAATTAAAATTTAAAATTTCACATATTAAGACTTACAAATAATGACCGTTTATTAGGAATTCTTACGTGCTGGAAAAATTAATTCTATAATAACTTATAAATAATAGTACATAACTGTGATAAATGGGATTGTAATATTTAAAAAAAATAAGTGGCAATATTAAGACAGAGTTCTAAAGATTTTTAAATTGTATGGAATTATAAAATTGTATGGAATTATAAAATTGTAGTTTTATAGAGTTGGATGAAGTGGATGTAATGTGCAAAATGTGCACAATTTCGCGAAACGTATACATATACGCAAAAGAAGGAAGACAATAAACCTGCTACATGTGCCTTACGAGGCGAAGCATACGTTTCGTCCTACAAAGCTTGTGCCAAACACCCAAGAAATGCTCAAAAAGCTATTGAAGCTGCAGGAAGCAAAAAAAAAAAAAAAAAAATCTTTAAATCCGGAAACCAAAATAAACTCACATTATCAAACGAAAAATTCCCTTCTCTACCAAACATCAAAGAACAAAATTGCTCAGAAAACGCTTTAGCGTGGTTTAAAACGAAAACCCAGCAAGATACCCAAAAAAATGAATTATCCTTTTTTTGAATGAGTAAAAATTCACTTACACAAAATCAAAAAATTCTTTGCGAAATTCAAAGCCACCAAATCTATTATGGATGAACTTGAAGTTGGAATTTCCACAGTAGACTATTATTCAAACTTTAAGTTTGATTTCTAGTCTATTAACTTTAAATTAGCAAATGCAACTCTTTAGTTTAATTCGCTTCAACTGCGGTATTTTACCCTTATCATCATCTCTGTTGAAAGGACTTTGTGTTCTTATTTTATCTTCTAATGTTACTTAATGTATTTAAACTCATGAAGTTTCATTTTGTATTTGCTAATCTGTGCAATGATGCACTTTATAAATAGTGCATCTTATTTTCGTAAGCAAATGTTAATGTGGTCAAAACTCTTAGTAGTTGTAAACCAGCAATAAAGTGATGATACCTGATACCTGGATGTAATGTTCCATTATGCAGCGAAAATTCTCATATGTAGGAATTGACTTAAAACAAATTATATTACTTGTTAATATTTATTTTTAAGAAATTAGATATCTTACGCGTATTGTTTATCTCAATGCATTATTTTAACTCTTCTTAAAATCACTGAAAGTTAAATATTTTTTTACTGTTATGCTTAGAAGCATAACAGTTAATTTAGTATTAGTCGCTTATGAATCCAGTAGCCTAAAATAAGTATTCTAAAAAAAGAAAAATATTTATAATCATTTTAATAACTCTAGCTAGTGTAATTTTATAAAAATATTTAATGACTTCGTAATTAACCAAAAGTATTGATTTTGTGACTACACTAATTTTATCAATCTTTCCTGTCAAAAGATTCTAGATTTTAAATGCAACTGAAATTAAATAGTTGTAGTATATAGTACAGCTTATTGTACAATTTCTTTTAATATATTTTAATAATGCTGTGAAAAGGACTTTAATTTAGGAAAAGATTTTAAAGCATTTCATTTCTCAATGCATAAAAGCATTTTATTAATTAACAATTAAATGCAGAGAATGAAAGCATATCAGCTTATTTATTTATTACCAATCTTCCAAACTGTATTTATTTTATGTTTTATATGTTATTTTATTTTTCATTACATACTGGCTATACTGATATTAGTTCAAATATCGATTACTTCATTTTTCTTTTCTTTTTAATTGAGGAATTGATGCTAGGGAACACAAAAATATCATTATGAAAATTATTTCTAAAGCAAAACTCATCTTTCCCCTCTACTTTTGCAATGAAATTTGTCAAATCTTTGTCAAAAAGCATCGCAAAAGAAATGAGAAAAGAGCTTAATATCATGAGAAAGAGGATAGACTAGGAATTTCTAAAGCATAATGAATACTAAATAATTTCTGTACGAGTTATTAGCATGGTTTCAGCTAAGCAAAACTGTTGTATATGAAGTCCTATAATATAAATATAACACCTCAAAAGAGGATTTATCTTTCTAGAAAAGTGTTAAATGTTAAAAAATAAAAAATATCACATCAATTACGTACCATACAGGGATAAAAAGTCTTTGATAAATTACAAAAAATGATTAATCAGATACATTACGTATTAAATGCATTTTTTAAATAAATCAGATTAAACAGATTAAAAAATGCTATTGAGATTTGTCTTGCTTTTGAATTTCAAATGCGGGTGTGTTCAAATGCTTTTGAATTTTTTCTTAATGAGTAACAGATATTTTTAATCTGAAAGTTAAATATTGTACGTTTTACCTAATGGCAGTACAATAACGGGCAGCAGACAGAAATACTTTATTTCAGACAGTTGTAGAGACATTAGGTTATTTAGTAGCAGGAGACATGAAAAATATGCAATTCCTTCGCCGGGAATCGAACCACGGACCTCTGAAATACCGGCTCAGTGTGCTGACCATTACACCACGAAGGCACGCTAAGAATGTGGGAGATATACCTTATATACTCCCCTTTTTAAACGGCGACTAGGGTTTTAGGGGACCTAGTCGCCAAATTCTGGGTGTGGAGAGTCATCATCCACAACCCTTTTAGTTCGGGCGCCAGTGTAGAGACATTAGGTTAATTACAAGCAGGAGAGATGAAAAATATGCCCTACCTTCGCCGGGAATCGAACCGCGGACCTCTGAAATACCGGCTCAGTGTGCTGACCATTACACCACGAAGGCACGCTAAGAATGTGGGAGATATACCTTATACAGTGACAACCTGTTTGTTTAAATAACTGAGTTTGTTAATCAGATATTCGTCAAATTATCACAAAATATGAAATAAATAAAAAACAAATTCAGAATTCGGGATTAGAGGTGCACATGTTCGTGTGGAGGAATGGCGAATTTTCAATATTTTGGGCCTTTAGGTGATACCAGTCTTTCCACAATGCAATTAACAAACAAGCATACATATAGATTCTTCAGTGTTTAATGGCAGAGGTTAGTAAAGCTAGTACTGATGCACAAAAATACGTTTAAAAAGAAGACAGAGTTTATCCAAATGCAACTTTTAAAATGTATTTAATTGTTCCAATTTTTTTTTCAGATGTCTGTTTTGTAGATGGTCGCTACTATACTAGCGGTGAGATAATAGTAAAGAGTAATCCATGTGAAATGTGTCGCTGCTTCTATGGACACCCATTGTGCCAAGTTCAACAATGTCCCTCTCCTCCTGACCCATCTTGTATGCTAGAATACTTGCCAGGATATTGTTGTCCAAGAGTTACTTGTGGTAATATTTTAATGTATCTATTAACTTGAATCAGCTTGAAATAATTAGCTCATTATACATTAATTATAATAATTTATATCCTTCTAACCTTAAACGTTTGACAGGTTCTCTCCTAGTGAAATTTGATGATCTCGATTAATCCGAAGGCAGTTAAAAAACATGGAGAAGAAGAATAACCTCACTCTAATTCACAGAAAATTTCAATTAATAATTTATGCCTATTTTCACGCAGTTTCATGGGAAGAATATTGGTTACGTAAATTAAATCAGTGTTAAAAAGAAAAATAACATATTATACCAGATAAAATAAAATAGAGTTGAAGTAATTGAAAATTTTATTACAACATGACCATATTGCTGTAAAAGAATGCTGCCATATGTTACCATGTGAAGCAAGCAAATAAAATTGATAATTTGTCTCGCTTTTTTTTATAAAAAAAAAGAAAATCGGAATTTTAAATTTGAAGCTATAAGCACAGACTTTTAGGTTTGGAATGAGAGATAATACGTTAGCAAACATTACTGGCTTCGAGAATAAAATAATAGAAAATATTAAACCTTCAAGAATGCGTCTTAATTATACACCGAAACACAGATACTTGCTTATATTCTTGTTGTTAAGTTTTATTAAACTATTCGGGTTACTGAAAGTTTTGCAATTCTGCGATTCATTTTTGAGAGCATGGATGAATCTGCATACTAATTATCATTTGAATTTTTTTATTCGACAGGAATAAAATCAGACTCTGAAGAAATACCTCGCGGAATCGATGTTCCTGAGCCAACAAGCCAAGAAATTCGAACTCCCATTATTACAATGGACAATCAGTGGAAACCTTTACCTCATGGTCCTATCGTAAGACCAAGTGATATGGTTCATAAAATAGAGCAACCAACATCGGAAAATGAAAAAATAGACGAAAAGTCAAACAACCAGAATTTTAGTTCGGAAAAGAACGAAGATAATATAAAACTACCTGAAGATAATATAATTATAAAAGCTGCTGAGAGTAATAGTGCTTCTGTGTCGTCTGAAGAACAAGGTAAAAACTTACGTTCATTTTATTTGTGTTTTTAGTAATTTATTTAGTTAAAGATATGTTCAGAAAAGTTAAAATATTGTAACTTTTCTGAACTATAATAATATTTATTCCCTACTGAAATGTTAGCTCACATATTTTGCGCATGTTGAATATTCGCGCAAATATTTTTCTCAAAATTTAAGGAAATAGCCTCTTGAAACGAACTTCAGTGTTGCGAGTTACGCATGGAAGTTAGGATGCTGGCCATGCAAGCAGCTAGTTTTGAAACTAGACTTCTAAAACGTCGTTTAATTAATATTTTTTATGATTCTTAATTTAAAAAAGGGCCATAACAGCTACGTTTCTGGATTTTGGGTTTTAGAGTCCTGAAAGAGAAAATAATATTAAGTAAGACAATAAAATTAAGATAATCAACTTTTAAAATGAAATGCTGGAAACTGCATATAAGTAAGTTATAAGATGGAAAAAATCAAAATTGATGGGCAGTAAGTCCAAAATTCTCTCTCTCTCTCTTTTTTTTAGAAAAAAAGAAAAGCCGTAGCATTCCTGATAAGGCAGAAGATTTCTGCATTAATCCTAATGTCTTTCCAAATAACTCTTTCTAGCAAGGGAAGAAGGTAAATAAAATAAATATTAGAGAAATCTATAGCAAAAATACAGTAACCAATAGTCTATGTATTATGGCATCATATCTTCGAAATCGTTTTATGAGATATTTCACCCGCCTTCTTCGCATGCCTTCGTGGTGCAGTGGTCAGCACGCTCGACGCGTAACCGAGAGGTCCGTGATTGGATTCCCGGCGGGGGCATTGCTTATATTTTCATTTCTTCTGCTTCTAATTAACCTAACGTCTCTACAAGTGGGACCCGAACTAAAAGGTGGTGGATGATGATTCTCCAATGTTCAAAATAATGTATTTAATTTATCTCATTTCTTTGCATACAATTATCAGACGTTTCTGGAAAATCTAGTTGAGTTCTCGAAGTTTCCCGAATTTCATCATTCCGGCTTTACTGACGTTTAGTCACCCATGCTATATAATTTGTGAAAATTTCAAAACTTTACAACTGACGCGTTCGTATGATAAAAGTTTTAAAATATAGATATAAAATAATTGAAAATATCAAGAAATGTTTGAAAATTTGTCGAAATCGGTAATTTGCATTGAAATTTCGATATAGACTTTGTAAGGTTCCTCTTGTTTTGCATAACAAATTATTTTAAGTTTGATACCTTTTCTGAACCTCTCATATTTTCCCCTCGCATTTCCTCTCCGGGATGCAAATTTAAAGTTACGTGAAGTAAGTATTTAAACGGAGGAATCTTGTAGTTTATTCAGAAAGAGATTTTGCTAGTTAGTGCAAGTTACTGGTTGTCGTCGCTGTTACGCTGAGTTGCTGTTTGCCCATTTAATAAGTATAACCCCAGATAGGTTGTTGAGTCAGCCTAGTTAGCTTTAACTTAAATTATTCGTCTAGCACTACTCTTTATCTCTGAATTTATTGAGTAACGATTTTTAAGTTCCATCGCAAGTTGTCGGTGTTACTGTAAGCACGAAGTATTTGCCTTTCTCTGTTCAAAGTTTGACGAAAAATAAAGGATTATTTTTATCCTTACGTGCTGGTATTCCTTACGCTTGTGCGAGAAGTCGCCAGGCTCCTTAGTAGGATTTGGCAGAGTTTATGTAACCAAAGAGAATACGATATTACAACTTCATCTAAATAGATTTTTTGCCATTATATTTGATGGTTCAAACAGTGAAATTCTAAGAATTTCAGTTCGCTCGTTTAGCGAAGATATGTGCCAAATATCAACAAAAAGAAATTTCGATATTAAACGAAGAAATATAAATAGGTTTTTGATTTTTTTTTCATTTCTTCATCGTTCAAACAATATACGCTCCAAATATCGAAGCTCTCGGCCTCTTCGTCTCCGCTCTATGCGTCAAACTTGCATACTCATAGATTCTTTATTTTATAATGATAAAGACTGCATCTAAATTTCATTTTTACTTAACTTACATTTTATTATACATTTTTTACGTTAGACTGCTGGTACTCTTATCTTCCTTTCAATAACTATTGTAAATGATATTCTTACAGCTAAAACGTACAGCTTTTACAGCATTCCTTATGAAGTCAACCTTCTATTAACAGGGAACGACATCCATAATTAACCCAGATCACGATTATGGGAGGAGGATTAAAATCATAGGAAATAATCATAGGACTAAAATCATAGGAATAGTCCATAATTAGTAAAAAAATAGTTTTAATGATTTACCTGTATTTTCAAATAATTTAATCTTGAGAATAGCTTCCTTTAGTTATGTAAATTAAACCGATATACAAAACAAAAGTAATATCCTTCAAAACAAAAAAGAACAGTATTATAGTTTATATAACTCTCGCATTTGGATAAGAGCTAGTGTGAAACTTTTAATAACTGTGCACTTGGTTTCTTTCACAACTTAGCAGTTTATTTTTAATGAGAGATTTAACTATGTTTATACATTCAGGATTACATGTACTCTTGTTATTATGTTTATACATTCTTGTTAACTGTGTTTATACATTCCGGATTACATGTACTCTTGGATATTATGTACTCTTGTTGATAAAAACAGTTCTCAAATATTTTAACATCATCAGCTATCAATATTGGTATCGCAACCACTTTTCTTTTTCTTTACATAATTTCCGTGGCCAGGTTTGTTTTACGCTGATAGTTTGTAATAGTATTTTTTACATAATAAAAAATAGCTTATTATTCCATAATAAATAAATTTAACCACTTTTTTAAGGTGGGACTCGTTTAGTCAGCAGTCTGATTATCCGCCCCCCCCCTGTCAACCGAGAGTTGATTTTGTATCAATAAATCTGCTCAGCAGTAGACGATCTTGCAAAAATTCAATTTCTAAATCTTACAGCTCAATTAATTTTCTGAAATATATTTATGAAATGAAAGAAATATATTTCTTTCATTTTTTTTCTTTCATTTTCATG
Source organism: Stegodyphus mimosarum (assembly GCA_000611955.2). Lineage (NCBI taxonomy): Eukaryota > Metazoa > Arthropoda > Arachnida > Araneae > Eresidae > Stegodyphus > Stegodyphus mimosarum. The sequence continues at coordinate 305,886 of KK120910.1, read as the reverse complement.
GCATTAAATGGTTAAAGGTTCTTTTCATAACACTAGTATTCTAACATATTTTTTGTAACATATTTGTGTGTGTGTATGTCAATTCCTTTATTCATCGAGTAATTGCCTACCATGAGCATATGAATGATTAGAGTCCTACTCAATGTTAATTTCTTTTACGTTGATCTTTATTGTAGTATACAGAATTTATAAAGTTACGTAATTTTCCGAAGCATAATTTTAAGTCTCAATCAAATTCGTTTAGAATATCCTATTGTCCTTCATGAGACAGATAACTATCCAACACACAAGCAACTTATTTATCAGCTATTTGTAGCTATTCGTAATAGCTATTTAATCAGCTATTTATTTATATAGCTATTTCTGAATTTCTCTCCTTAATGTTCTCGGCTTCTCCAGGATCTTATGCAAACCATTTTTCCTAATTTCATTTATACTTAAATTACCATGTCTACGTGCTTTAGTAATAAATCTATCCACATGTTGGCATGTAACAGTAGATCTATTCTCTCTTCTTTCATTGAAAATGAAAATTTTTTAAAAACCATTAATGCGTTTAATATGATTTCAGAAAATCACTCTTGTTAGTGTAGTAAATAAACTAAAATGTTCTTTTTTCTTTTTTTTTGTTCAGCAGTTCAGGTGGAACTTACTACTACGTCTTCGACAATAAATACTCCCATCATCTCCGATGCAACAAGTGGAAGTCTTTCACCCATCTTAGCAACAACAGAAGGTAGTGTGACAACTTCTGAACCTACCACAATCACAACAACGACAACAAATAATTCTCTAGAACCTGTCTTCAACCACTCTGCGAGCGAAAGAGAAAATATTTCAAGGAACAAATCAGGAATCCATGATAACTCCAGCGGAGTCAGAAAGATTTTGGACGAAGTAGTTACGCTGCCTCCATCAAAGGTGGCCCTATCTCCTTCGGGGGATACAAATATAAGCACAGTATTACCCATCATTCCAACAATGCAATCAACAACAGGCTCCACTATTTCCCCTGATGAGGAACTGGAAACAATGCCTAATATCGTTCTAGTAACTAGGAGGCAATCTTAAAGTCTCAGGTATGTGATGTAAATTTGCAGTATAATACAGAGTAAAACCATTGAACACGTTTTCGAAACCAAGTTTATTTCACAAACTCCCAAATGCTTTCCTGTTACGATAATGTTACATTTTTTCGCATAATACGTACCATGTTAAAAGATTTCCCCCCTAATGAAGCTTTTGAGGAAATTTTCCTTCTTTCTAAATTTATATTTTTAAAAATTCTTTTGAAGAAATTCTTAATGAATGAGTATTTTAACTAGAAACAGAAGCCATTAATCTTACTTTCAGAAAGGTAACAAAGTTTATTTTGATTAACATATTTTGTTTACATTAAAATATGTGCTCTTACTGTTTCATCTGTATTGATCAGAATATACAAAAAAGAGCCATTTTAAATGGGAGTAAAAATCAAAATTAAGGGTAAAATGATTGTTATCAGAAGTGACCTTAAAATAACCTTTCTGGTTATTCCCGGCGTATGCGGTAATTCTCTAAATTGGTGAGTCTCCCTTTTACTGTTGCATAATACACTTGTGAAATTTATTGAACCAGGTGGCGAGAGAATTAAGAATTATATGTAATTCGAGTTTACGTGCTGTCTACTTTTCCTGTTAGAAACGGAAATAAATTTGTGTTATGTTTGATTTTATTACAAACTAAAGTCTGCAGTAAATTTTAGTTACTTTATTTGACTGTTGTGTTTTATCAGCATTTTGAAAGACTGTTTGAAACTTAATAAAAAATTCATCTGTTAGGTTTCCTAGTTTAGAGTAGTGTAGTTTCAGCAAAATTGAATTTAACCTTATATAGTGACAGCTTTGCTGTATTGTTATCAGAGCCTTTCTGTTGACAGCATACCATTTGCTATCCCCCATAATGGTTAGCGAATGAACATTAAACTGTTGAGAAAAACCACTAAATTTGAATTCACTTTCTTTGCCCTTTCATTTACAATATTTTTAACATAGGAAACAGTGACACTTAGAATATGGAAAAGAAGATCACTGTCCTACTGTTCCTATCACTTTTGAATCATTTGTGAAGTATTAAATAAAACTGTTTATAAAAGTCATTAATGAAGCTCTTTTTTAAATTATTAAACAAAATCTTTAGTTAGTGAAAGATTTTAAGAAAATTAAGTATTAAAAATTTAAGTGTTAAAAAATCTATAATAAAAACTGAAGCCTCTAGGTTGCATATTTAAATAAAATTAACTAATTCTGAGATAAATCAGTTGAAATTAAATTTAAAAGAATTAAGTTTTAAAATAGAAATTTAATATAAATTATTTAAATTAAATTTTAAAATAACTTCCATCAAGTGATGGAAGTTAAGCCATCACTTGAAGCCATCATTGGAAACAGTTAAGCCATCACTGGAAGGAAGACAACTAAAATAATGGATGGGATTTCAAAAACGATCAGTAAAATTATACATGTGGCACTGTGTTATTAGTAAGATATTTTGTGAATAACCACAGTTTGTAAAAATGAAAAACTTTTTTATTAACCTTCCTTGGAAATCTTAAGAGGATACCACTGTATGAGCAGTAATAAGAAGATCATCAGTCTACTGAATTCTCCCTTTTTCCAAACGATATTTTGCAAACGATAGTCCACTTTGTTATAAAGCAAATTAAATTTTGAAAACTATCTTAAAGCAAAGTTAAGTTCAATTCAAATATATTAATAAATTATTCTAATCTAATATCAGCTCTGCACTAAGGAACTGCTATGGGTTGCTCAAGGCAATGTCAAAATACGTTCATGCACTTATTCCCTTCATTATATAGTGAAAATTCATCCAATAATTATCTAGGATCCATAAAACATAATCGTTATCTATTCCTCTGCACTAAAATATATACAATATATTCGTGTTAAAAGGAAAACACTTTCTGAAAAACGCTCAAAATATTTCCTTACGGGGGTTGCTGTCTTTCAGAAATCCTGCGACTATGATAAAGCCATTAAAAACCACTCAGAAAATGTATTTACGTTAATAGCCTTTCAACTCTTTTATACATTTATCAGCAAGACAGCTGAAAACATTCTCAAAATATCTTTACCCTTGTTACAATTTTTAGTCATTCCTATGGCTATCATCAAATGATAACGTTCATAAAATAAAAAAAACTATAAACGTGATTGAAAGGCATAACAGGCAAAACTATTTCTGTATGTTTTTCGTATTTTTTTTTCTTTTTAATTTTGTTTAAACATTTAATTTTTCATTTTATGTACTTTTGCTACAGAACGTGTTTGGTAAGATAACAAGCTGTTACGGAAAGTTGCATATAGTGACAAAAGAAAGGAAAACAAAACTAAAATTATAATCTAGCACCTCATAAAGGAAATAGCACTTCAGAAATTAAGAAACATGAAACTCATAGGATTGAAGAAAAAATTATAGTCTAATCTGAGTATGTAGATATAAATAATTTTAAACTCAAAAGTTACGCTGGGCCTACTAGTCTAAGAACTTGTCCCACGAAAGTCCGCGACATAAAATATTATATTTAAAATGAGCTTTAAAGTGGCAAAGCCAAATGATAGGGGAAAAAATTGCCAACTCCATGTGGAAACTTATTTAATAAATAGAAGATTTAATTATTCAATGCGTATGTGAGTATATTTTTTTACTGAACAGCTTGTGCTGAAGGCTTGCGTCAAATATTTCCCTCAAGTGATAAAACTTCATATTTTACCAGGACGCGAAGCCCGAGAAGTAAACAACTGAACAAACAGTCCTCGAAGAATTACCTTTGAGGTGTATCTTATTGCTTACAAACTGCTTTGATTAACGGATGAATCAAAAATTTAATATAATAATCCGATTCTATGTTCATAAATATTTATTCCTCCACATATAAAAGAAAATGATAGATAAATAGTAATGCAATTCCCTTAAATCAAATGAAGAATATAAATGCAAATTTTGAATTTTAGTTCATAAGTACGTATAATTTATTTCTGTGCCTTACAGTTTCATTGTAATCATGTTATTTATTAAGCTCACGTACTTCTTGCTACATATGCTAGCTTTTAAACTCTACAACTAATCCTTGAATGTACTGGGAAATACTTGCTTAACATTTGAGTAATATTTAGTTACATTTAAACAAATAAAAATTCGGACAATATCGAATGAGCAAAACGATATTTAGCTGTGTTTAATTAAACAAAAGCTTAGAATACGTGTAATGCGTCTAAGTTAAATATTTGCTTACATTTGAGAAATTCTAAGGTCATTGCTTCCAGGTTTCTTTTATTATTGATAATTATATCTTTACCAAAAAAAAAGTTCAATATTATAGGTAGTAAAGTTATTATTATTATTTTTAGTTTTATTGTATTTCATGAACCGGTTTATTTTTGTTCCGTGTGATAGAATATTCATGTTCTATTTAAAAATTTCTGTTTTGCCTTTACATATCTTAATTATATAAAAAAATAAAGTTACAAATGCAGTTACGTAACCATAGAAATTTTCTTTCTCTGTACAGGTTGCAATGTCTACGGAAAATACTACAAGATAAACGACAAGGTAACAGTTTTGAGTAAAAAGTGCAGCGATTGCGTGTGTTCGGCGGACGGAATTGCCTGTAACGCCACCTGTTGATAAAAAACTCACTTCAAATAAAGTGAGACATAACGGCATTTGGTTACTGCTGCTTGTTCTCCGTGCATGAAGCAAGCGCTGAACTAAACTGTGATTCTGAAATTAAAATGTCGGTTAGTGAGGCTGGATGATTGGGTAACTTATTAACTGCCGTTTAAATTGTATTATATCTGGAAATAATGAATGGTTGGACACCTTGGTTTTATCTATCGGAGAGACATTTGTTGAAAGGCTTATTTCTGTTCCCTACCCTTTTAGCAGTTTACATATAAAGCCATGTGAAATATTTTGTTTTACAAGACACTATTTTACTTTTTATATTTATTCATATCTTTCTTCAGTGTGTTCAATAGTTCAAGTTTTTGCAGTTGTTTTATTATGCACTGCATTCAATAGCAGTTGCGTTATTTTTTACAGTTCTTTCTTTAGTTGAACAAATACTATGGCATTTAAATCTTGCTTTAAAAGAATTGAAGAAATGTAATACATTCATTTCGAGTTTATCTGTTCGGAATCTATTATCTGTATGTATAAGACTTGCTGTGCTATATTTATCTTTTATTAAAAAAAAACAGCAGGAAAACAAACCATTTCTCAAATTTTATATTTTAAAATAAATATAAAGCTAGTAATTTTATCTTAGTTAGAATGTGTTAAGTGCTTACTTCGCATTCTATAAAGTTAGTTCTCATAGTTAGTTCTCATTAGTATCTCATAGTTAAATTTTTAAGTAATTGCAAAAACCTTGCAAATATATAAATTCATGAAAATTCAAGTTATGAATGAAATTAGTAACATGAATTAAATATAGAGCATTTGTTACCTAATGAATTTTATTCAGTGTGAATTATTTTAACTAATTAATTAATGTAATATAAAATATCTCATATAATTTCTCAAATAATTTCAAAGTTTTATTAATTAATATACTTATCATAAAAACTATCACTATAGTTCTTCAGTATTTTCTTACAAGGGATAAAATAAATATTTTCATCCTGTCTATAACGATTTTGCCACTGCTTGCGCATGTTGCTATCAGTAAATGTAGTGTTTTCCATGCTTTAGCTAAATTCATGATGTTCTGATGATAAATTCTATTAATACATTTCCGATTCTATTCTGATTTTATTACTATATTTAGCAAAGAAAGACAATCACACGCTTTGAGTTCTTCAGTTTCATAAAAACATGTAGAGACAGAAGGTTTAAGTAAAACTAAAACATGATATAAGCTACTTTTTGTCTTATCCATACTATGAATAAAAACATGAAATTAAAAACTGAAAAAGAATAATTATTTTGTACTTTTTTCAATACAAAAATAAACTATATATGTTCATAATTATAACCCTTATTCAAATGCGATAATCACCTTACAATGTTTTTCTCTCTCAGATTTCTTATTTATCAACTTTCCCTAACTGATGACATATTTTGCGCATTTAGCCTCTCACAAACATCTTTGCCTTTAAATTAATTTATTATTTTGTATATTATGCGCTGTAAAATATGTTTAGTAACAGAAATTCAAACATTGTTCATGGTTCAAACTTTCATTTGTTCAGAATTCTTAGCTTTGCTTTTAGAATGCGTACTGATGATAGATACAGTATGTATAGTTTATTTTAGAAAATTTTTAATTTCAGTGACTTAACACTTTTATTGACTTAACACTTTTATTTTTATGGATATTTATTATTATGCATAGAGACATCAATTTCCGTTAATTACGTGTGGTTGATTCTAATTATTCTTTCACGCAAAATTAAACTTCATTAACTGAGAATGGAAAGAAAGTCATTAAAGTAGAGAAAATTTAGTAAGTAAATTCGTATTACCTCTTTCGACATTAATTAAGTAAAATATGTTTTTAAATGTATATAGTTCTCTTTGTTCTTCATTATCATTGTACGTATTGAAATAAAATCTTTTCATCTTACTAAGTCTGAATGATCTATTTCGTATAATAACGAGTAGTTAAACAAATAGAATGTAAAATGATGCTGAAAAGAGATTGAATTTATACTAATTTTTAACCTTTTGAACTTTATGTTAGCAGTTTAATCTTTCATTTTTTAATAATAATAACGTACCGCTGTAATCATCCTCATTATTGGTGGTTCACAATGAACTTAAATTCACGGTTGTTACCTCCTCGATCATAATAAGTATAATTTATCTTCCATTTCTATGAACTACAAGATTATTTTATCATAATTTTGGATTGAAACTGTTCTCTGTCCTTGAATTTATTAACTACATGCAGTCACGTGAGCCTTAATTCAAGAGTTATAGGGAAATGAAGTGTCGTCACGACAACAATGATTACAAAAATGAATAAATTGAAAAAAAAAATCCACTTTAGATCTTCTTGATGATTGAATTTCATAATTATTTATTCTCAACTATCATTTATTGGTTTTAGGGAAATGTTTCACAGGACTAACAACCATGTATTGGCAATACAACTTAGTGTACTAACAAAGCCGATGTTGAGATGATTTGTGTAAAATTATAACTTTGTTTTTAGCGTAATATCTCTGAATACAATACAGTTCCCTTTAACTGAATTAACTGAAAGCACAACCCATTCGAATATTTAAAAAATGCGGAAGAACTGGGTTAAGTTTTCTTTGTAAATTCCATAATTATTTATTGTAACGCAAGTAAGAAAATTTTATTTTCTTATGTTTTATTTTTTAGCTTATCATATTATATTTCTGAAAGACTATGCAGTCTAAAAAAATATTTATACTTCCCAAAACAAAAACAAAAAAACATAAATTACTTGATAGTTTAAAAACATTTAAATTATTTTACTTACTTAAAAGCATAACTTTCTCCTGCTTCAACCAAAATAATATATTGAAATCAGATTTATTTACATAATATTCAAAAACTAAGCAAATGAATATAATCCTCTTCTGATTTTTATTGAACAGAAATTAAACAAAGAACTGTTCTTAATTTCCATATTTATAAAATTCATAACCTGCCTCCATTTAAATTTTCAAATTAAACTAGGACATTCGTATTTTAGTCATATATAACAATAAAATTAACCATATAATAAACATTACATCTATACACAGTTATTATTCAGATATGCAGCTATTAAAATAGCTCTGGCCTGGAACTTCATTTGAACCAACCTTAGAGCCTGATGAGAGCGAAAAGTTCATGACTTGAATTCTGTAAGTAAAAAATTCGCAATTGAAGAAAAAGATATTCGATGTCTCTGAGAAAGCAACATTAGCACGTATGTGACTATGTTTCGTTAGAGAAAGAACGTTTTTATGACTAAAAAACATATGTATATTTAAAAAAAATAATTCTTTTCGGATTAATGTTTAAAGGTGCATGTTTGCCGAAATTTATAAATTTATTTACATATTGTATGCAATAATCTAAATTAATTTAACAGCGTCATCGGAATTGGTAAGCTTATTTCAATATCGTATGCAACAATCCAAATTAATTTAACAGCTCCATTAAAAAGTGTACAGTCTATTTCATTTTCTTTTTGTATTATTTAACTAAAAAAATTTAGAACACGTAAATGAATCAACAATCTCAGTTTTATTTATTCTAAAAAAAAAATAAAAAAAAAAGCTTTTCAGGTACTTGGAATTCTGGATGTTTAGAAGTCTGTTAACTGAAGTCCTCTTTTACTTTTTTAGCATCTATATTTAGCGAAATCGTCTATGAATGTAATTAGCCAAGTTAGTCTCCGTATTAGCATTTAGAATAACGGTAACTGAATTGATGTATTCGTAACTGAATTATTATCGGCAGTTAAACAAATACCTCTTATTTAGCAAATTATTGCTAAATGCATTAAATGTAACAGGAGAAAAAAATAAAATGTAACAGAAGAATAACTGTAAAAGAAAATGCTAATTAGTGCGATAAAAGGAGCGCTCTTGTCTTGCGCCAAAACAAACCACGAGCCAGCCAGGATTCGAACCTGGAATCTCCTGATCCGTAGTCAGGCGCGTTATCCGTTGCGCCACTGGCCCCCGCGGACACTTGTGATTTTATGCTTATTGGATAGAATTACTTGCATTATCGTTTTTTGAAATTTGTAATTATGGATAATATTTGAAATTTTTAATCATGAAAAGACTAATCTTGGCTAGACTGCAGATTAGGGGCCAGTCGCCAAATGAAGCGAAATCGCGCCAAATCTGGTGACCTCTTGGCGTCATGAAATTTCGTTAGGGTTTAAGGTTACAGTTTATAGTATTTAAGCGGGCTTTTTCAATTTTTGTCATTCACTGTGCTTCTAGTAGATTGTGTGAGCAAAATGGTAGGCGTCGAAAGAGTTGAACGTGTGGATTTTACGTATTTGATTCGGTTGCAAGATAAGGGCGAAAGATGTGTGGTAGAATGGTGCATGAATTATGGTTTGATTGCGAATATGTACGAATGTCCTAAGTGTAAAAATAGTATGAAATTAGTTGAAAGGAAAGATGCGGCAGATTTGTGTGAATAGAGGTGTGTGTCCATTATATGTGGTTAAGCTTTGAATTTCATCTCCATTGTTTTGTTACATTTTAGTGTAGGTGTAAGCAAATGGGAGTTTCTACTGTTTATTATAAATAAAAATTTATTGTAAAAATATAAATTACGTAGTTAAAATTGTTTAACCACGTTTTGTTTTTTTACTATACTATTGCTTATGTTTCAGTAGATCGAAATTTTGAATTTTATCTTCCTTTTTTCTCTGCATTTTATTCAAAGTTTTACCTTAAATATGAATCAATGATTTCCGATCATTTATTGCTCATTTACATTGATTTCCGATTACATTTCCGATCATTTATTGCTCATTACAATTTCTTAAATTTCGTGCTAAAACGTTTTACTCCATTTTGCTACTGTCTTAAAAATGGTACATGATATTAAGAAAAGTTTTAATATTGTTTATCCCATAAAATACATAGTTATTATTTTCAAATACTTTATCGTTGTTTTTCTTAAACTTCTGTTTTAGATATTTTTGCATGTTACACGATCAATTTTTTTGCATGTTTACAGAATTCATTCAAATTCGCGACCATCTAATATGGCGATATGATGAGTTAGTAACATTAAGCACTGCATAAAGGAAAACCATTAATTATTTTATATAACACTGAAATATATGAAATGTATGAATATTATATGGCATAATTTTGTAGTTATAATACATTTATTTTTGTATTGAAATCTCGAATTGTTTGATTGTAGTAAAAGAGAGCAACAAATTGTTATCCAAAACTGGCAATCTTTGAGAAAGCATAGTTGTTTTTATATGTGTCTTTGGAGGCAGTGTGGCACCGAAAATTCATTAAACCGAAGTTCTGCCGAGTGGTTGAAAGTTGAAAAAAGAGGGATACTCCTGTATCCCTCTTTATTCAACTTTAAGCCAGTCTTGTATTCCGTCCCTCGAGATGCTCTCGTCAAAACTAGGATGGAAATGGACAGATTTGGACTGCCAGCTAAAAGGTATCCATGGCCTTGGCTAACGATAGGTTTCTTTCCCTCTTAGCCATATTGACGTTCTCGACCTGATTAAGATTCTCTCAGATTAGAAGAGTAAGTAACAACAGAAGCACCCTTTCTGAAATCCATTCTGTCATCGTAAGTAAGGCTTCAGTCCACGTGGGGACTTGGGAAGAAGCATAATAATAAGATTTCCATCTTTTAATTACCGAAAGCAATTTTCATTGTTTTCCGAAAAGAAAACATCAGAATTGAAATTCCTGTGCCTAATATAATTCTGATAAACATAGCACCTGTGTTATTTCCAAATTGTAGAGATTTCGCGTGTGTTTGATAACTTATGGCAAATAAATGAAACGTCTTTCACACTATATCATTTAGACTTTTGCTTGGAACTCCAAACTGAATATACACATTTGTATGAATTCAGTTTGCTCTTTCAGAATTAAAAGCTTTTGAGCGTGAATTTTAACTAAAACAGTAAGAATCTTGGCTATAAATATTTCAATGAATAACGGATAAGCTGTTGTTCGTTAAAGAAACAAAAGTTCACTCCTGACATATTCGATAGACACAAGCTTTAAGGTTGCTGTTTCAAATCAATAGCAGGATGCAAAAAAACAGCATACTTACAGACACAGTGTTATATTATATTTAAATCACACTAAAAACGCTTTTACGAAGAAAGAGCAATAGTAAAAATTCATTTAAAATTTTAAATTTCTTCCTAATACCTAGTGTTCTCGGGTTATAAAACAGACTAAAAGAGACAAATAATTCGATTGTGGAATTTGCCGTCTGCAGGACTTCCTTTCTGCCTCTTTCTTGACTTTTATGAGGTAAAATATAGTTCTATATTTTTCTTTTACTATCTTATTAGTATTATTGTACTGTAGTTTACATATGCGAATATGAAAGATCCTTACGTATAGAAGAAAAGTAAAATTCGGAAATAAATGTTAAAAAGTATTTCCTCCCTCCTTCCAGCATGCTTTTGAGGTGTAACAGAAGCGCAGTCGAAGCCTATTTGAAAGATCCAAGTTCGTATCCCGGCGAAGGCATTGCACAATAGGTGAGTGACTCTACAAGTCAATGTAATGACTCTACAAGTGGCGAATGAACTAATAAAAAAAGGTGATGGACGAGAATTCGTCACCACCAGGATTTGGTGATTAGATCCCCTAATTCACAGTCGATATTTTCGTCCTAATCGGCAAAGACATTGCAAGACCCGATCATCTGTTGTTGTGGTGATCATGTGGCCTCCAGACCCATGTCTTGTACAGGGGTTTTGATCCCTTTGGTCTTGATTCCACAGCCTGTTGCTGATACTCCGTTGCAAATTCAACTCTCTCTCAACAGCGGATTGCCTTGCACCAGCTTGCGACATCCCGAGAGTCCTCCAACGCATTTCATCATGCAAATGGTGTCTTTGGCTCATGTTTTCGGCTTTGGTTATTTTGAATTACACGAAACTATTGCTGCTTGCGAAATGACGCCTAGGTCCGGCTTGCTTCTTTTTAAGGCACTTTTGTGTGATTGAGGGATTGCGTTTTATGCTAATTTTGGTTACCTATTTGCATTCGGCGATGCAACCTTTACTTCATATGCAAATTGTATGTTTTAATTCCCCTTGTCACATTCGTACCTTTTCTTTTAGCGTTTATTCATTATTTTTCGAGCACGAGCGCATATTAGTATACAATACATTGCTGCTTTAAATCTCTTAGTTTGTTAAAACAAATGTGCAGTTTTAATTCGAAACATTAAGTTAAAATTATATGCCTTTGTTAGGAAAACATTTTTAAGATAGGTTAATTAATTAAAGCAAGGCATCTCTCTAGGGTTATATGCCTATGCGAAGGAATGCTTTCTTGAAAGACTTTTGATGTAAAACTAGCTCGTATCCACGTTACACATGGAGAAAAACTACGAAAATTCCGTGCAATCAGCTTGTGCTTTGGGATTCAAACACCGGCCAAATTGCGGGGTTACCGCTCGGCAACTAGTGCATTATGAACATCATAGAACTATAAGGATAAATCATGATCAACAAGGTACTTTCTAAACCATCAGGGTTCATCAGGAACCATCAGAATACATCCTGAACCATCAGGTGAATGATAAATTAAAGATCTACGAACAAAATCGTAATAACTTAGAAAAATTGTTTACCGCATTGATAATATATGATGTGATAACTAATGTGAGACAAAAAGTGCGAGGTCTATGCTATAGACGTTTCTGACATCAAAATGCGTAAAAACGTGCCCCCGCGCTCTTTGTGCATGATTCGAGTGGTAGATCTTGGTTTTGAAAACGTATATGTAACAAAGCATCAAAATATCAGTGCCATTATATGCTTGAGCTAAATCATAAAAATAGGCAATAAAGTTTATTGGTTGTCGATACTAAATTGTCCTTAGGTAAATGGATCTCGACTACAACGATTCATCAGGCTGCATCAAATTGTTCTAAAGAAATTACTTCTCATAGTAAATTTAAGCGAAGGATCGAATTCTGGATCCTTGAAAACGTAAATTTGATTAAATAGTTAATTCACTACGTGAAAGGAAGCGAGGGCTCCCTGTCTTAAGAAGGAACGCTTTCCTGGGAACATTTAAAAGAAAAGCTTGACTTATTTTACTTTACGCGCGAGAAAAACGCTGAAACTTCCTGCAGATTCTTCACTGGAAAGGGAAACCAAAACAAATTACTACCTTAATCACCATATTACCAACTCGGCAAAATTATAAAGAACCACAGTAATATTGGTAAAAAACAATGAAGTGGCCAAACTTCGTCTGCGCATATTGCTGCCGATATCGAATTTGACGCAGTCAGAAACCTGAGAAACGATATGACTTTGGCATATAATGGTATTTAGCGGTAAAATCCACTCTCCAAAGGTTTATTTTAAATATGTAACTATAAAATCAAATTCTATATGCTCAGAAATATAAGAATTAATCTCGCATCGGCAAAATGGGGGCGATTTCTTCCAGGTGCGAAACCTTTTAAATCTGAATTAATATTAAATTGATCCCATCTAAAACGATTGGGCACTAATAAAATGTAATGCAACTTATCATCTTATAAGTTAAGATTATCTAACTCAAGATAACATAAGTTTAAGAATCTAGATTAATGTTTTTGCACTTCTCTCTGATTTTCTCTCCTCATCAATTGCAAGAAAAGGGCAAAAATAAACTATAATTTTCTAATTTCATTATTAAAAAAACAATGTTCAAATCGAAATGAAAAGTTGAAGAAATAGTTAATATCATAGGGATCAATTAAGCTCCAACTGAACGTAGAAATTAACATGTACTCGACTTATTTGTAACAAATGAAGATAAGAAAATGATTCCCAAAGTGTTTGCCTTACAACGTCATAAATGATTTTTTTCGGAAAAATGTTTATACTAAATAAATATATAAATTTACTTTTTCATTCTTCTAGAATTAAAAGTAGGGTTTGACTCCAATTCCGATTGAAAGTAAACTTCCAGGCCTTATTAAAATAAACTACGTCAGAAAAAGAGGGCAAAAGTTTATTATTATTATTTTTAATTTGGCATGGACTGCACAGTAACGCCGACTGGCAGTCTTAATAACCAACTGAGTAATCTTAATAAGGAAAGTTACAAGTGTACTGTACAAGACGTAGGCATCGCCTTACATGATCGAAACGAAGGTTCATGGTGACGTATTGAAAATGCGCACAAAAACAACAAAGGTATTTTCTGCATTGCTGGCGTTAGCCTTGCTGTTCCTTTTATGATGAGTCCGTTTCGTGGTTTCAATTTCCGTACGCAACGAATACTTGGACATCGTAACTAATTAGAAACCTTTTTCCTATCAGAAAAAACTATCAGAATCATGCTTCCGCTACCACCCTCATGCACTGTCATCTTTCTCTTAGTGTAGCGTTTCACGTACTTCCTTTCCAGTCGGTATTATTGTTTCTTCCATAGATTTTTCTTAGCAACTTCTGGCTAATTCTGTTTATAAATCTTTTTAATTTAACGATAGGAAACGATTTTATTAAAAGGAAAATTTTAGTAAATATTTTCCTCTGAATAGAAGCACCGAGAAATGCGATTGTTCTCATAACGTAAAGGAGAGAAATCATAAACACAAAATTTGGTTCTTAATTCCATTTAATAAAATGGTTGAAATTTTATATCAAGGTAAAATCGCACAAGTGCGTTTAATCAATAAATAAAAGGGCTACGTTTACAAAATATACATACAGAACAAATCTGGATAAAAAGCCATTCTAGAAAAAAGCTTTTTATTTACATGTTAATTTTATTATTATCTTCAGATGTTTTCATTTTGCAGAAGTCTCAACATTGTTTTTCACGTTAAACTTTACATTCGAGCGGTAAACATTTTCCGCATCCTCACCGTGCAGATTCTGGAAACAAAACAATTTATATATATAAATGATATGAGAAAGGGAAAATTTAATAGAAATGACTGACCACAACAGTGAAAAGTGTACATAATACATAATAAACACTCTTAGCTGTCGTGACGTAAAATATTATGATGAAGCCGAGATCGTGCCCAATTCACACAGTTCTTTTAGTCTGGATGAGCATTCTTGAAATAAACATGTGTAGTTTAATTGGCGCAAGACACGAACCCATTCTTCATTAATTGCTTGTGTACTTTTCACGTATTTACAGTAATATAATTGGAATAACACATATTTGTCAAACAATATTTCAGAAGGGTAAAATAGTAAAATAATATAAAGATAGCCATATAGATAACAGATTAAAAACAGCAAAGTTATGGTTTTTCTGTTACATAATTAAAATTTTGGTTAGCAAATATATTATAATTATTGGATAAAATGTTTATATTTCGCTTTTGCCGTTCTGTGAGTGCACGCGTCATTATTATTATATAAGAATTGTGCGATAGGGATTGATTTTGAAATGACGCATTTCAGAACGCTTTATTACAAGCACATTAACATTTTTCAGACAAAAAGAGGAAATAACTAAATTTAAAAGTAGACTTAAGGGGTACTGCAAAATAAAATTGTTAAAATTGTATCTTACATATATATTTACTTTGCTGCGATATAATTCTAATAATATAAGTAAATAAAAATCTCTCAAGACGAGGGTCTTGAGGTCCCAAGCGACCTAGCACTGGTAGTTCGATCCGAGTTCAAAATACGGATGAAAAGACTGGTACTATAGGAATCTTCGTGTTTTTTCGTATGCGTAACGTGAATATAACATAATTCTGATGATGTAAATGGAACTAAAAGTCAAGTAACCAATAATAATTTTACAGAAGTATTAACTATCCAATCAAAATGCATTCTAAACCAAAACTAACTCAGTCTGAATTGGGATTTCACCCTGAACGTAACGCACTTGCTCTTTATGCTTCGGTCTAATTGGACTGCTGTCTGCTGCTTTCTTCTTTCTTACTGAAAATTAATCTAAAATGTGAGTTATTTTGGAATAGGCACATTTCATGTGCCAAGTTGATTGTGGCCACAACAAGCGGAAATAAAAAATGAAGATTTAATCTGCCTTCGCCTCCAATTTCCTATTCGTTATAGATCAACACTTCTACGACGTTTTTCTTGCTAGAACGTTACAACGTATTAAAGTCAGTCATATCTAGTAGTTCAATTACTGAATAATATGCTCTAAATTAAAATAAAGATGTGTTGTTAAAAGTGAAAGTCCTGAGTTGTATTATTCTCCACGGTTCAATCTTCCCAGCTTCGTCAAACATCTGCCAAAACGTGTAATGGAATAGCCTCACCACTCACCCACGATGTGTTAAAATAACTGAAATATTACAGTTATTAATTAGTCGGTAGGATATATCCTCTACGTGGGAAAAAAGCTCCTGGATTTATTTCTAACGCGCTTCTAAATTCAACAGTGGGTCAAGGACAGTGTGTGATCGTCTTATGCTTTTGCTTCTTTTCCGGTGATGCTGAAGTGTTACCTCGCCTCCAAAGTCATGCGTTTTATCAAGTGCTTCTAAAGTGATTGATGTGTATGCGAACTCTTAAATTCAAGATTTTTTTATTGGAATGCCAACACGCTCAAAAACGGCAAAAATGGCAAATGATAAGCAAGAATCCGTAGCTAGTGTGGATACATCAAAATTTCAGTTTTCTATTTTTGACGGCACAAGTACAAATTTTCCAATAGACAAATATCTTCTATTGTTTGAAGAGAAATGTGCTGCAAAGAACATTCCAGAAAAAGAAAAGATATTTGTTTTCTCAGAGTGTATTAGAGGAGAGGCTGTAGCCCTCTATTTACGTGATTGTTTAGATAAAGACTGAAACAGCATAAAGGACATTTTCGAGACATACTTCACAACATCGGAATCTGTTACTTTTAGTGATTTTGTGTCTTTAAAATACGAGAAATTTAATAATATTGATGCTTATTTTCGTAATAAGTTGAAATTAGGAGTCAGCTTGAAACTAACAGAATCCACAATGGTGGAAGCACTTACGGGTGGACTTCCTCAGTCTCAAAGAATGCTGCTAACAGTGCAAAAAATAGACACACCGAAAAACTGGATTATTCTTGCTAGGAAACTGTTTCCAGTTCAGATGCCTTCTCGCCTTCATCCTGTTAACACTTTCGCAATGCTCCTCCTTCTTGCTAGAACGTTACAACGTATTAAAGTCAGTCATATCTAGTAGTTCAATTACTGAATAATATGCTCTAAATTAAAATAAAGATGTGTTGTTAAAAGTGAAAGTCCTGAGTTGTATTTTTCTCCATGGTTCAATCATCCCAGCTTCGTCAAACATCTGCCAAAACGTGTAATGGAATAGCCTCACCACTCACCCACGATGTGTTAAAATAACTGAAATATTACATATATGTATTTTTCAAGTTTGGGAAATGATCTTATAACAATGGTGATAGGGCAAAAATGACTGAGAACCATTGATCGAAATAATCTTAATCCTTGAAACCACAAATTTAATCTTCCTGTCTTAAAAATAGTTGAAGTCAAATAAGCTGTTATTTGGAGGAAAAAAAGGACAAGCAACTAAAAACTAGATTCTGAATGAGAAATTTGAAAATTTAAATAGACATGAGTCTATACATGTACACAATACTGAGGAAAAGGTAACTACAAACTTTTCTTTTAACCTTGACATAATACGTCCAGTTACGGAATTTTTCAAAATAGTGTTGTGAATTTTACGAAGACAGACACAATATTGTGAATAGAAAAATTCAGTAAATATTAAGTAAAGCGTTAGGAATATTCTGACAGTTAAAATATTTGCATTAAAGATGCATATAAACACTATTTTGCATGCACCTTTTTTAATGAACCCTTCCAGGCATAATTTTAATATTGTATTCCTAAAATTCTGTCCCTTATTTTGAATATTTTAAATATACGTGTATAGAATTATTATCTAAGGTAATAAAACTTGCAGTCACTACGTTTGAACGTTTTTATAGGTATGTGTATTTTTATAATTACCGCATATCAATGCGTATAAGAAGCACCGGTGTATAACGCTCACCTATAATTTCAAACTCTATTTTTTAATTTTTAGGTATATTCCCTACATAAGGCTCACCTTTTCCTTTATGAGGAAAGCTGAAAGATGCAAGTGCGATGTTCTTATCTTTTGAAGTCATTCATTTGAAGATTTCGAACAATTGCACACTGAGCTGACAAGTGATAGGATGAAAAATATGTGGGGGGGTGACCCTTGAAGGAGTAAATAATTTACAAAGAGAGTGAGTTGTATTTATTAAAGGTGTTCACAAGAATGTTATTGGATTC
>KK120910.1:256278-287808 GCA_000611955.2 Stegodyphus mimosarum | reverse complement strand
CAATGAATTCGCGGAATTACAAGTCAGATGTTTCCTCCTTCTGTAGTCATTTGAAGCAGTGATTTCAAAATAAATCGCCCTTACTTTAGTTGAAACACATCTAGTCTAGTGTTCCATTTAGTAGCAAATATGTCTCTTGCCAAACGAACACAGTGTTGGTTTCAAATGCAAAGAAAGTCATTCAGTTTGTGAAAGAAAATGGAAATCGTGCTGCAACAAGGATATTCGGTGTTGGTGAAAACACTATGTATGAGTGGAAGAAAATAAAATCACGATAATTAATATGCGAAAAAATAACTTGCTTTAGCTAAAGGAGTGGGAACATGGCCTATCCTAGAGCAAAATGTTACGAACTAGAAAATCGCCAGAGGGGATTAATTATAACAAGAAAAGGGCGTACGTTTATTTGCCTTAAAGTAAGGAAAAAGAAAAGCAAATGAAAGTGAGAATTTTAAATCAACTTTGAATTGGTGTAGTGTATTCATGGCACGGAATAATTCTGTTCTACGAGAAAAAAAAAACATTTCGCTAAAGAAAAGATTTCCGAAATATTTGGGCAACAAATTGATAAGTTTCCAGAAGTAGGTTATGGGCTTGCGAAGGTAAAAAAATTATTTACTATCACATATTGGAAATATGGATAAGACTCCAGTAATGTCTGATTTGATTGGAAATGAAACAATTTATGTGAAAAGAACAAAATCGGTTCATATAAAAACAATAGCTCACAAAACTCTCACCTCACAGTAGTGTTTTCCTGCTTAACAGATGTTACAAAATTAAAAACCATAGCTATTTTTAAAAGAAAGACGATACCGAAATGTAATTTCCCAAATGAATTTCATTCATATTCACGAGAAAGGATGGATGAAAGAGAACGGTGTGAAACTATGGATAAGAATTGTTTGGCAAAAGCGTTCTGTTGCCTTAAATAATCCAGAAAGTGTTTTAGATTGGAATATGTTTATGTCCCATCTAATGGATTATAGAAAAATTGCTGAAAGACATGGCATAAAAAGAAAGATTCGAGAAAGATTAACGCCATTAGCTCAGCCTTTAGATGTGTGTATCAATAAATCATTTAAAGAAAATTTAAAACGACAGCGAAATACGTGGATGCTTGAAGATGAAAAAAACATTTACAAACGGAAGCCAAATGTGTCATGCCAGTCTAGAAGTAGCCTGTGAGTGAACAATAAAAGCATTGAATGAAATTAAACCCGACATAATTCAAAAGAAATTTGCAAAATGTAGTATATCTAGCAACCTAGATGGAACGGAAATGGTTATTTAGTTATGAATCAGAGTAACAGTGATGGTGAAAATGAAACAAAATTCGATGATATGCCTGAAGACATAACGAAAGACGAATATGACGACTTTTCATGTTATTCTATAACGAAAATTCTTAAGTTCAAAAAGTGCATGGCAAGCCTTTTAAATACACTCTGCAACAAAAAAAATAGACGCACCAACAAGGAATCACCCACTTGCTTTGAAATTTGATACGCAATAATGTCTTGGCCAAATATGCAAATGATTAAAATTTGGTGTCCAATGAATGAATAGTGCGATTTCCAGCGCATCGGGACTGCACCAGCGCATCCAGCAGATGTATATAAGAATCTGTTCTTGAACTGTTGTTAAAAATTTCTGTTGCGTTTCGATTTAGGATACCTTTCAACGACTAAAAAAATGCCTCGCCGCAGGATTCGACCTCATTACGAGCAACTGTCCGAGTTTGAAAGAGGTCGTATCATTGGATTGAAAGACGCAGGTTGGGTAAATTGGAGAATCGCTCGTCATAGGAATCGAAGCGATGCGGCAATTAGAAGATGCTGGCAAGAATGGATGGCCAATGGCAGATTTCAGCGTCATGATGGTAGCGCTCGACCTAGGGCTACAACAGATCGGGATGACAGACTGATTGTTAGATCAGCTATCACAGCGCTGATTCATTGCTATCAACCATCAGACGTGCGACCCGCACACGAGTGTCCATCATGACCATTCACACACGGCTGATAGACCGAAATTTACGCTCGTACCGACCGTTACGCCACCTCCCACCCACGCCTGCACACTGTCGACCCAGATTACAGTGGTACTTGGCTCAATCAGGTCGGAATGATGCTGACTTGGAACATATAGTCTTTAGCGACGTGTCGTGACGGTCATCGAAGACGTGTCTGGAGACGCCCAGAGCAGCGTACCGATCCTGATTTCACTATTGCACGCCACACAGATCCTCAAATAGGAGTTATATTCCGGGATGCCATTTTCTTTGATACCCGGACCCTTTGGTCATCATTAAAGGCACACTTACAGCAGACAGACATCCTGAGAACTGTTTTGCTACCGTTCCTTTTGCAGTATCCTGGCCTAATTTTAAGTAAGATAATGCCAGACCACATACGACCCGTGTTGCTATGAACTGTCTTACAGCTAGTCCAGCACTTATTTGGCCAGCCAAATCGCCATCTCTCTCCTATCGAATATGTCTGGGATATTTTGGGAAGGCGACTGCATCTACCAGGGAATGTCGATGATCTAGCATAACAATTGGAGTAAATTTGACAAGAAATACCGCAGAAGACCATCCGGGAGTTTTATCAGTCTATGCGACACCGTGTGACAGCTTGCATTCAGGCTTGAGGTGTTGACCTTATTGACCTCTTTACTTTATAACTATGTAACTCTGAAATAAATCATTCAATTGTTCTAATATTTTAATGATTTTCCATTCTGTACATAATCCTCCTCCTCCAATTTTTGTCTCCATCGGACAACTCCTTGGTGAATCGATTTTTTTATATGGAGTGTAAATAGCATTTAGGTCGAAAATGTAATAATCCCATTTTTATATGCTCATCTTTTCCTTATTTTTAAATATATCCTTTTTATATCCGTCGTATAACGCGCAAACTCAAATATCGATCTTATTTCTTTCTATTAAAAGTGCGCGTTATACGATTGGTCGGAATATATGGTTCGCAAAATTTATTGTCAGCCTGATCTTGGCTTTGTATTTCGTTGGTTTATTGGTAATTCGTTGATTTATTGGCGTATTTCCAACATTTTATCCAAGACCCTTTTACTTAATTTGAAATTCGAATTCGGTCTTCAAAACAGTGTTTTTGATTTATAATTGCATTGATAAAATCTGATAATTTATTTGCATAATTATAATTCAATTCAGAATTTTAATAGGAGGACTCTATAAGTTATTAGAATTCAGCATAAAATTTAAAATGCAAAAAACATAAGAAATTATAAATTGAGGCTATGTGACATTCGTCTTTTACAAAATAAGAAATTTTCATAAATCTTAATTGTAAAAGAAGGCGTGTTTACCAGTAGTTTTAACAGTTCTTCACTTGGACTCTCTTCTAAAGTGGATGATAAAATTCCCAGTTTGGGATCACTTTTAGGTAAATGAATGTGATGACAGTAATAGAAAATTAAGATAAAGCCTGCTATAACTAGTACACAGAAGAAGAACATAAGTAGAGACAGACCTGCAAAAATTCAACAATCAATATCAACAGTTAAAGTAAATATGTGAGTAAATATTATTCATGAAACGGGTTAAATTTAACTTTCGAGATATAAAATGCTTGTTAATATCGTTTACTAATGCATTTTTTATCTGACTTCGAGAAGAAATAAAACATTTTTGCAATAAAATGTTTTAGTACATATAATGTTACAGAAAATTTCTAATTAAACTCGATGCATATTTTCTATAACATTATATGTATTACAACTTAATTGTAAAAACATTTTTGTTGTACTCGACCAACAAAACAAATTATATTGCGTTAAATATTTAAAATAATTTGCTATGGATTCGATTTCTGTTGAAAGCAGAATTAAACTATTTTACAAAATCGCATTTAAAATCTGAGGATACATTTGTCAGAAATGGAATTTATGGGTTGTTATAAAACGATCATCTAAACACACCCGTGAATAACTTCTGATGACTGACATTGGCTGATGGCTTATGATCGTATCAATATGAAGATCATAATTGTCACATATTGATAAAACGCATGCCATGTTTTATGCATGAGACTTTATTATTTTTGTGAATACCTCCGAAGCAACAGCTATTGTCTTAAGTTGTCTGAACTTTTTTTTTCAATAATGGACCTCAAACGACTTTTACTTGACAAAAGAATAATATTCTTGGTAGGCCGCTCGATTGGTACCGGAAAACATGATGCACCACCCAGCAAGAAATGCGTCATTTATTATTTCTCTTACACAGACGGCATGAAGGCGAGAGCGCCACCCTCAAGGAATGAGCAGTCCACTCGAAGATTCAGTTTTGGTATTTCCGAGACAAATTAATCATACAACATGGGAAGATTTTTTGTTCCTCCTACTTGCTCGATAGTATTCGTTGGGAATCATCGGTCAGTTAACTCCTCACAGAGAACGCATCGGTCAGTTAACTCCTCACAAGAAACATGAACCTAGGACGTACTACAAGGCATCACGCCGGCGAAATTGTAAAAGAAGAACACCCACATACAGCCAAATCACATCCTAAGCTAGCAAGCAGCCTTCGCTAGCCACTTTACATCGCCCAGGTGGCATGATAAGATACTGATTGATTACACCGTCAAAAAATAGGGACCAATCAAGCATGCAAAATTGCCGTCAGCTAATACTTATCATCGGAAGTAAAATTAGATAAGAAATACACATCTGATTAAAGAGTGTAGAGGATAATAAGATTTTTAATGCATCTTGCATGTATAAATCTTATATATATTACAGTGAGTTCATTTTTCCAAATAAACTCAGATTATTCAAATTCTTCAGATATTAGTGGCACCACTTAAAAATTACTATAATACTTGGATAAGTCTGCAGTTACTCACCTAAAATTTTTCGAATCGAAGAAGGTTTGGGATACATTTCACTGCAACCGCTAGAAGTACAGTTGTGTAAGACCCATCCTTCGTCTATTAATTCTGCTTCATTTGTTGTATTGGTGAATATACATCGATCTCTGCTGCAGTTCATATACAGAAACCACGGAACGCTTAAATCAGGTGGCAATCTTTGAAAGAAATACATATTATATTCTTCATGTGTGTGTATTGTTTAGCATTCCCCTCTTACATAATTTAATGAATTCATGAATTTAAAAAACGCACTTTATACTTATAAAAACGATACAATGTCGAAATATTTTTTCATACTTATTTTTAATTGAAAACTAAAACATTTTTTAAATATGCGTTGGAACAATGGGACTTACTATTTATAGAAAGAAAACGTATTAATAACAATTAAAGTTAGGTTTATATACAAATAAGACAAGTCATCAGAGCGGCTTACAAGTGAAGCGAATGATATCAGCTACCTCATTATAACGACTCATGAATAAAGGTAATGGGCAGCTATAATAAGACCATAGGCCTATGTACAAGATTATTAGTAAGTAATAATACATAATTAATAGTGCGGCAATTTATATCTTATTAAATACAGAAGATAACAGACGTAAAAGTCTGAAGAGTTTTTGCAAAATAAGTAAAATTTAATAAAAGAAAAATCTAAAAGGTTTCAAATTTTAAATTACGTCCAAAGGGGCGTTTTTTTAACACTATGTGTGTTACCTTTATTTATTAAATATCAATTAAGTTCTTTGCACTTAAACGATAAAATTCAGTTCAAGAGCAATATCGCAAAATAATTTTAAAATGAGCGTATCTTTAGAAATCCCGATACACAGGCTCGCGCGCTGGAGATAAAAGATGTTTTTTCTGTACCACGTTGCCATTGCTCGCTTTAAAATCCTTGAGTTTGTTAATCAAAAATTCGTTAAAGTGTTACAAAATATGAAATCGATAATAAGACAAATTCCAAATTTTGGCTTCCAGATGCCCATATTCGGGTGGAAACGTTCTATATTCAAAATTTGATGGCTCTAGGTACCGTTGTTTTATCACAATGCGAGAAACATACATGCATTTATGCAAATTCTTCATTATTTAATTTTTTTAAATATAATACAGGCGATAATATTTGGTGGCAACAATTTGAAAAGTGAAACAACGCTTTTAGTGAATCAAAGCAAAATGCCAAAACGAAATTGATAGTCCTTCTGGGCATATCTTGTGGGTATAAAGTATTCTGGGCGAATTGCCCCTTTGGACTAATAAAAACTATAACTAATTTGTTCTGTTTAATCTTTGTGAATTGCAAGGGTTAGTGTTTTTACAAATGAATGTTACTTACGACTCTTATGGTTTTCGACTGATACTCAAGATGCATCACAAAGGGCGATCGATTTCGCAACTGTAAGAACTCGGGAGCCCTGCCCGACTTTTGATAGCGAACATGCCAGGAGACGAATCAGAGGGTTTCCCACTCCTCTTCCCCTATAACTAAACTTGTAGAGAGGATTTATAACTTAATAATATTTTAAATGCTCCCATGCTGCACAGACATTATACACTAACAAATAACCAACCCTATTGCAGTATTCGAATCCGAGGATTTACTACTGCTGCATGTATTGTAAGCATCAATTGAGAAATAAATTATGTATTTTGAAAAACAGCTGTCTAGTATTAAAATTAAATTGCATACTTTATTTTAATAAATCTGGACTACATCACAATCGGAAACAAAGAAATGTCGAATTGTGATCTAGAAATCACCAGGTTTCCCAATTACCTATTAATTTACCTTAAATTACCTATTAATTTAATAAAGGAAGGAAGTAATGTAAAGTTTCACATTACGACAGCTTTATTTACATTGTACTCCGTAAAAACTTGCAAAAATTTGACACTTGCTCTCTAAGGGCCAAAAAGTCAATAAAATTACGTCCTTACGTCAATTTTTCAATGTAAATATCTAAAATACATCAATCTTTTTTATCAGGGAAAAGTGAAGATATACGTCTTACAAAATCCTACTTACAGAAATACTAAATATAGAAATTCGTTTACCTTACAGAATTTCTTTTCAGCATCATCGCTTCAGTCGAATGTTTCGGCGTTTTCTTAATCGGAGGAAAGAAGTTCAGAGAATAATAATTCTGAAAATTATTCAAGTGCCTGTTCTGCATAACCGACTCGCATTTTTTAAATAAAATAGTTAAGGAATTGTCTGCTAAAAACAACTGAACAGCTAAAGAATTTTCTTGGACTACTTTTATTAAAAGGAGTCACATGACTAAAACTGCCATAGTCTAGGAGTACACATCCCAGGGAAATTATGATAATCAGAACTTCAGATATCCGGCTCTTCGGTCATCGGACTTGCTTATTCTCCTTTCTAAGTCAAATATAATTAAGTTTCTTATTAATTTACTTAATTAATATTATAATACTATCCATATTTTAATTTTTATTTGATTTGAATAATATGAAAGAGCAATACAAAAATAGTGATAGAATTGTCTGGAAAAAATAAAAGTAAGTTTGAACATTTTTCATGGCTTCCCGATCTCCTGATCTCTATATCATATAACCAGTCTGAGGTGTGTTAATAAAAGAGTTAAAAATTGCTTTTTTTCTGCCCCAGCACAAAATGAACTAGCCACTAATTTTCAAGAACAAAGGATAAAATTATTTCTAAGGACTAAATAACACCCTGCATTTTCAAGAAACACTGCAATATTAACATCCGAAGGGAAGTTTGGGAATGCAGATATTTCAGTTTAATTCCCCAATTCATGTTCTTTAAGGATATGGGCCCGCTTATCGTCGAGTCATTTTTTAGACATAAAAGAAGCATTTTTTCTTAAAATAGATTTACAGATATGGTGATGTTAAACCGATTTTCCTTCCATACAAGGAAATTTTGTGTTTTAATATGTCGTTATTTCATTGCAGGCAGTTTCAAAATTTCATTTTCAGGCAATTACTTTCTATGCTGTTTAGATCTGCATCGCTTTGTTTTGACACTTAAACTTGTATTTCTGAGCGTAATATGTTTTAATTATATAGTCTGCGTTGAAATAAAATAAAGCAAAGTGAAAAAATAAAATTCCTGCACTTGCATTACAAAAAGTACATATTTAGCGAATGAAATGTATTTAGGATTTTGGAATAACAGATGAGCAGTGGTTTAAATTCGTTCAGATGTTTGAAGTTCTACCGTATTTATTTCGTTTCTTAAAATATGCTTCTTCAATCGCTCGCCCAAAAGAAATTAAGCCACGCAATTTAATCATGCAGACTTTTTGAAACGACACTTGTATACCATTTGCTAATGCTTCAGAAGTCAGAATGGGGTAATTTATCTATACAAAAGAAAAGTAAAAAAAAAAAACTTTGAATTTACAAAATATGACGAAAAAGGCCAAAAAGAGTAACTTCTGCATTGAATTTATGAGTTCTATTTGACAGTAAAAACGCCCAAGAGAAAGGATACGGAAATGTAGAGGAAGCCTGTTATTATGAATAAACATTGTATACAAAATAGTTATAAGCACGCAGAATTTTAACCAGGTCATGCTTTGAATTTCTTTTTCGAGATGTCATCTTTTGAGAAGAGTTTTGAAACTATTATTATAGGAGAGCTATTAAATAGTTACGCAGCGTTACATGGAATAATCAGTTTAAAAGAATAGAACTATGCCGATTATACAACAGTTGTCTTTTCAATTTATTATTCGCTTACTCACACGGAAAGAAATCTTTTTTGAACTCATCATTTCGTAACGCCTGGTTTTGTAATACTGAATTCAGCTGTAGAATTATTAGGTTTTTTGATGCAGGAAACGTGAAAGATTTGTAATATGCTCGCTGGAACTCGAACCCTAGACCTCTCAAATACGCTTCGAGTATGCTTCCAGTTACACCACGAAGGCACGCGGAAAGAAGGAAGAAAAATACCTTAAATACTCCCCTTTTTAAAGGGAGACTGAGGATTAGAGGACCCAATTTCCAAATTCTGGTGGTGAGGAATTATCATCCACCACCTTTTAGTTCGAGCACCATTCTACAGTCATTAGGGTTTTTCGAGTATTCTTCCAATTACACCACGAAGGCATACGAAGAGAAGGGAGAAAATACTTTATACAGCTTATGGCACAAATACATATTAAAAGCTCCCACGTAGTTATACATGTACTTATACGTAGTTGTACATGTAGCAGTAATTAACTCACTGTTGAATATAGTGGACATAGACTACATTTGAAATTCTAAAAAATAGAAGAAGGGGAAAAATACTATAGTAATATTTAATAATAAATCTGGTATCTGTTATAAATGGAAATTGTGAGAATAATTGCTAAGAACTCGGTTTCAGAGATATAAATTTATTATCTAATTACTAAAATTACTATATTTCTAATTTATTGTAATTAAATCATTAGCAGGAAATTTTGCTAATGATTTAGTTACAATAATCGCAATAATTATTGTAATTAAATCATTATCAAACTCCTCACAAACTGGCTTTTCATTATTTCAAGTTACTATAAAAATATTTAACACAATTAAAGTCTTCGATCTATTTTAAACAGATAGTCTAAATATAACTATGAAAAACCTGAAAAATATTTCAGTGAGTTCTACTAAAACTACTTACTTTATTCGTGTCAGCATGAAATGTTATTAATGGTTTAGTTGTAATAATCATTAAAATTTTCACAAACTATATTGCATCACAGTAAACTTATTACATCAGTATCTTACATTGCATTCTGTATACTTTTATGAACAAATATTTCGATGTTTAACAAGTAGAATCAATGGTACTTGGGTTGAGGTACTGGAATATTAACATTTAGTTTTTTTTTCAATCCTTCGTTAAAAAGAAGCAACACTTCGATAGTTCTAAAAAATTTTATTACCATCGATAGAAACGCTTACAGTCTAATCGCCTATGTTTACCAACCATTTTCTGCCAAATTACTGGAAGGAGTGGAACGCCATCGGCATGTCCTCTTCTGTTGATGCTCAAGAGCCAAATCCTAAAGCAAGTCCTAAGTTAATCACTTCCTCTCTACTGCTGTAATGAATTCGTTCAGTGTTTTAATAGTAATACGAATTCATAGCCATGCAGTTCAGCGGGGGTTCTACAGCTTGAATTCTGTGATGATAGTGCATATTGTCGTGGAAGAGAATGAAATTCGTCACCAACAAGTGTTGTCACTTTTTCTTGAACGATGGGCGCAGAATCCCATCATCCTCCATGACAGTTCGCAGTGTTTTAATGCGAGCACTTAGCAGATTTCCATATTTATCCGAAAAAGAGTGAGTGTAATTATGATCTCTTCGCTAAACGCTTCGAGTTACTGTGGGAGATCCATTTCAAAATTAAAGTAGAGAGAAGGTTATCTGTACCTTAGAGCAGTCTCACGAGCATCAACACAAGTGGTCGTGGTGATGGAGTATGACATAATTTGGCAGAAAGTGTTAGACGTGGAGACTTTGGAAGGAATTGTAAATATTTGTGCCTATGATAACGCAGTCTTTTTAGAACTATCGAAGTACTGCCATTACTTTTTATCCAACCTTTGTTTATATTCATTCTTTCTCCTATTTGCCTTGCAAATTTCAGATCCTTAAAAATAATTCATTCATTAAGTTTTTTTATCACTCTATGCGAATAAAAAGTATAAAAATATGTGAATAAACTAAATAAAAATAACTCACGCTTTATTGTAGATTTTATTGTTCGCAATGTAACTTAGTTTTCCCATGGCCAATTTGTTCCTTCTGTGGTCTCTTTCACCAAAGTTTTCGTCCCTAGAAACTTTCTTGATAGTGCCTAGATGACCTTTTGGATGGTCATCGTAGATAAGGTATTCAACACGTGGATCAACGAAGAATCTACCAAGAGACATGGTGTCAATTTTATCAGGCAGAATCCTTGAACTCGAACCGAAGTGATCCGCTTTGCTAATCGGCTCAAAAACTTCTCTTGCAGATACTGCAACAGGTTTAGATGAAAGGTTTTCTTTGAAGATAGATTTGATATTTTTCGGTAAGCTGATGAAGCTTATGGTGTTATTAGAAACGGATTTAAATTTTCCGATATCTTTCGGTTTCGTATATGAATATGCAATAGGCATGTTATTCAAATTGTTGTACGTAGAGTGACTGGAAAGAAATGGTTGATTCTGATTACTATAATGTAAAGAATTTTGTATGCCATACGCATTCGTCTGAAAACTTTTTAAATTTTCTTTACGATTACTGTCTTTTGTAGTGCCTAAGTAATGTATTTGTCTGTTTTTCAAATCCTGAATTTTCTCATCAGCTAGAAGATTAATGGGAAGATCATTATCAATACCGTTATTTTTCGAATTTTTCAAGTTTTCCATTAATATTCCGTGTATGTGCGATGTACCTTTAGGATTAGTTACAGTACTAATTTTTTTATGCAGATAGCCAATTCGGTTTGGCAGTCTTATGTTTTGAAGCCGAATTTTTGCAAAGTTATTCACTGCTGGATCTAACCGAACAAACGTGTGCAAATTTTGGAATGAATTTATATCATTAAATCTCGAATATAGTTTCTGTATATTATTTGAGCTTTCAGTAGACTCATTTGAGGCAAAATTGAAGTGAATGAATTCTTCATGGAATTTAGGTGGATAATCTTTAAAAACTACAACTGCTTTAAGTTCATTACTAATATTAAGATTTCTAAGTACATAATTTGATTTATCAATATCTTTCTTCATTGCCATTTTTCTAAAATTGGTTTCGTTACCTTCTGGATTGTCTTTATAGGTAGATTGCGGGTCAAATAAGTACATAGTCTTAGATTTAAAACTTGGAAGTTTTAAAAAAGAGTTGAATTGAGCATCATCTGTGAGAAGCTTATAATTTTCTTTTCCAGCTTTGTCAAAGAATTTAACTGAAGGATCTTCTGCAAAGATGGAGTCAAGAATGGTTGATGATACTGGTACAATATTTCTGGAAATCTTAAGACCTTTTATTTCCGTAATATTTTCCGGTTCTTTATTAGAATGGAGAGTAATTAAACTATTGGTATTGCGATCAAGATCATTAGATGTTCCTTGTGAAAGAGTAACTGGTTTCTGCTGTTCCCCATAAGAAAAAGAATTTTGCCCTTTGTAGGCAATGGGCTGACCGTTCCTCAAATTATTGTCTTTGCTTTCATCGCCTTTTGCGTTCAGTCCCATGTTTTTGAAGCTTAGAAAATACCTTGGTGTAACTGGAGTTACATCAAAACCGTTTATACCATTATTATTTAGAGCACCTTTCAGATCATTTTTTAAATTGCTTTGCATTTGAGGCTTATAGTCTAAATTAACTACTGCATTAACTTCGCCTGCTTGTTCTTCAGTTTTCATCAACGGTTTATAGACAGGTAACCAGTTATTTATATTTTTATCTATTCTTAGTTCCGTAGGAAAAATAGTGCGAATTTCTCTGAATAAATTCTTGTCATCAAACTTTAGTTGGGGTCGTTGCATGCCATTTGTCATTTCTTTATCCTCATGGAAGTTGGGATACAGATGCATAGGCTCTTTGATAAATTCATGGGGATCATCTTCAACAGTTCCAGCTCTCTTAGATGCCTTATCAATAACATTATTAAGGGGGAACACATCTTTATCGTTCATCATGTACAGGTTATCAGACCTTCTGTCAAAAGGTAATGTCTTAAGCATTTTATCAGGCGCATCGAAGTCCTTCAAATCACGTTTCGAAACCGCGTCATGTTTTTCATGGTTGTAAGTTGGGGATCTGAACATATCAATTATTTTTTTATTTGACAATATGTTTCGTAGCGTGTCATTGCTAACTTCTGTTGCATTTTCACACTTAAACTGATGAGTGTGTGGCAGGCAGATAAATAGTAAATAATATCCAAATCTACGGAACAAAAAAATCTGCATTGCAGAACAAGTTTCTTCTCCCTGGATTTTTGGAACTTACATATAATAAGGATTTTTTCCAAAGCAATGATTAATCTGAAATCAAAATAATTATCTTATGTCATGGAAAAATTAAGGATTTTAATAATGATGGATAATAATTTTAATAATAAAATTGGGTCTAAAAAATGTATGCTCATTAATATGTCAAAATTTGAAAAGTAAAATAAAACTTTTTTATTGAAAAATTTAAAGAAATTAATCGTTTTGATTAAAAAATGGTTTAATTCATATATTAATTCGCAAAATAAAAATTTCTACTTTAATCTCATAAAAGGAAAAAAAATGATTCAGTTAAAGCAAAAAAACCTAAATATATGCCTGGTAAAAGTAGCAGAAAAATTAAAAATTCAGTGATTAAAAAAATATAGGCCGTAACATGTGAGATTTTCACAGAAATGCACAGAAAGACGCGAGTTTTCTTTTTTAACAACAGATTTTACCAGATTAATTGCATTTTCCACCGATAAGTGACGCTATAGGCATTTCGCACGAAATTACACGGTAAACACTCAGAATCATTTTCCAAGATGAATTCTTACAAATCCAGTACGTGTAGGAAAGCAAACCAACCAATTTGGAAAGATGTCATGTATTTAAAAACTGGCTTATTCAACAGCTAGAAAACCTATGAAAGGAGTAACTATAATTATGAAAGGAGTAACTTATCAATCCACAAGAAATGCATGTTTGCTCAGTGGAAATGTAAAGCACACAACCACCGCATCTGGGCGGAAGAGAATTCATACGTGATTGTGGACCCTCTTTGCATCAACCAAAGATGAAAGCGTGGTGTGAATTCACATCTTTTCAGTACAAGCCCTTTTTACTTTGAGTTTTACAGCGGCACATTACGAACTACTTCTATCATATTCGAGCAATTTATTCTCTCCTTTGAAAAGAGGCAAATGCCACACAGTGTATAAGGAATAAGTATTAATAAGGAATTGAACTCATCTGTATAGGTCCTGCCTAATCATTGGTATAATCGGCATTTAACGATGACCTGTTGTTAGTCGTTCTTACCATCAAGATCTCCCCACCTCACAACTTGTGGCTTTTGGTTATGAGACTGCTTGAAATCACAGATATAAATAGATCGGCCGATGTTATTGTCGCCTATTGAAAAAGGTTATTCACTATCACGCGACAGAAATTACAACTGAATCCTCTTCGATACTGTGCAAGGCGTCATGCCGTGTCTGATGGAGTTTCTCAAAAGTGACCGCCACTGTAATGAACATTTATAATCCTAGTTGCGTTGCAAAATGTGCTGTCCCTTTACATGAACTTTTGTCATAACTGAAGCACCACCTCTCTGTGAAAAATGCGAGTAGTTTGGAAAATAAAATATTTAAAAAAATATTGTTACGAATTTTGTATGTATGTAAACATCTTTAGTGAAATTGTAATGTCTTTTGTATAATGTAACAAGAAAAGTCTGAAGAGACAAAGCTCTGTCTCAAAAATAAGATTACAGGAGCAAATCTATTTAACATCAAGAAAAATGGCTATTTCGCTAAACTGGCGATGTATGCCAAGGTGGCAATGGATTTGGCGGCTAATTTGTGTTGCCAAATTTGGCAAACAATCGCCAAATGTTGTCAAATTTGGCAACCATTTGGTGACATTTTGGTCCAGTGCCTGTCTAACTGTAATTGGTACTGCAATTGAACAACTGTAATTGAGCCCTACATGTAACTTTAACCGTATATGCCTTCAAGTAATTTCGAGAAATGGAAGGTACTAGAGATTTCTCGGCGGCCGAACGAAAACTATATAAGACCGGAGAGAGCGTCAGCTTTCAGGTTTTTAGCTCACACCTGAAATCGGAGTCTTGAGAGACCGTGCGAGGTTCGCTCTTTAAATGCACTTTCTATTGTGTGCTGAATAGTTTGAATGGTAACTGCTGAATGAGCAATGTCGTGCTGAGAAGAGCTGTACCTGTATTTTTGTGGAAAGTTCCAGAACTGTGAAGTGTCTCTTTTGGTAAAATAAATTTTATCAAGCTATCATCAGTTCTGTGGCATTCAGTCCATTACGAGCAGCTATGCTCACAATAATATTTTATTGTTAGAAAGGTTACATGTTACGAACTATTATTAGAAAACAATACCCATAAAAAACATTCCCATGAATTTCTGGATATTTTCGCGAACATCACATAGTGCTACTGTCTATATATTTCGAATTATTAAATTTTTACTTTTTTTAAGCTTTGTAGTTCCCGGTATATACAAACTTTAATTCGATCGAATTTATGTATAAGAATGTTAATAACTGCGTCAGATTTTAGCCTTGCTGGATAGACAGTAAAATAGCCATCGAAATACGAAGGAAACAAAGAAAAAGTAAACTCCATGAGTTTATTACTTATAACGACTATTTAAGGAGTACGACGAATAAAAAGTACAACAGTAAACCGTGGCCGATTTTTTTCGCAAGAAACTCCTTTATAATAAATTCAATGTATTTAAAAAAATGCAAAGGTTATCGTTTTAAATTGCTCGGTCCTTCAATCCCTATCAACACATATCGGATGCTAAAATCAAACAAAAATTTTACTTAAATTTTTTAAGTAAACATATTTTGATGAAAGCAAGTTGCGAAATGTTAATAATCATTGCTGATAATTAATTATCAACTGGCAGTTTTGGTGGCACTAGCTGAAAGATAGTCTTTCTGAAAATTTTTGCAAACATATTGTATGTTTCATTAATTAGCTACCAATCCCGGGATATATTTCATAATTCCAATAGAATTAAATACAATTTACTTAATAATTCAAATTGCGGTTTGGAAATCTGACAAGAAGGTTTTTGTTAGAAATAATAAACATAAAACACTTTGATGAGTTTCAGGAAAGGATACAGTTAATGAAATCTCGAAAACGTTTTGCTAACACAAAATTTATTATACGGCCTTAATAATCGCAGTTATTGATCCTAGACATACTTCTAATTACAAAAATTAAATTTTAAAAAAATCAAGCGTGCACAGATTAGCAAATCTAACATTTTATACGGTCTCCCAGTTCTCATAAACATGTTTAGTAAAAGTTTATACTAAGAGATAAAACATAAAAAGTTTGACTACAGGAAGACCAAAAACTGAATGATATATTTTGTTTTAAAATTTCTTATCATATTTAGGTTAGTGCACCAGTTCGAAAGAAAAATCTTTGCAATTTGTTCGCAACTAAAAATGAAATATTAGTTTAGAAAATTATTTTTAATATTAATAGATTAAATGGAGAGCATTGTTATACAGATTGCCGTAAAAATATTGATGAATATAAATTGTTTCAAAAAAAATCTTATTCACAGAATGTAATAGAATTCTTGTTTTTAAAAAACAGTAGCAGGCTTTAGTATTAGCACACAGCCAATTAATAACTTTATAGGCTTATACACTGCTGGCCACCGTAAATGCAACACCCTGAAGGAAGCATGGAAATAACATGAAATTTACAACACGCATTAGCGGAGGTGAGATATGCAAATGATTAGAATTTCAGCGCAGACGCACATCACGCGCGTCTGTGGCGCCACTTCAAAGCGCTATTTAAGGCTTGGATTTTTCGACGATTTTAAGTTCAGCAATTGCGTTTTTCTGTGTTTTTTTCAAAAAAAAAACGATCAACTGTGCCTCGTAGAAAACAGTGATCATCCTTTGATCAAGTATCCGAGTTCGACAGAGGAAAGATAGTGGCCTACCGAGAGTGTGGATTATCTTTCAGGGAAATCGATAGTCGTGTTGGACGAAACCAAACAACTGTAATGCGGATATGTGACCGTTGGATGCAGGAGGGTACGGACCGACGTGTTCGATTGCATCCACCTCAGTGCACCACTTCACGTGATGACAGGAACATTGTGCGTATGGCAGTGATGGATCGTTCAGTCACATCGCGAACCATAGCACAGCCCATTCAGTCTGTAATGCATTATCTAGTGTCTGCGCGTACCATTCGACGCCGTTTACAGCAGAGTGGTCTGTCCGCAAGACGTCCATTGCTTTGTCTACCCTTGACGCAGAACCACAGACGTCTCCGCCACCAATGGTGCGATGAAAGAAGGGTGTGGACGGCAGAATGGAATGAAATTGTCTTTACTGACGAGTCACGCTTCTGTCTGCAACACCTCGATGGTCGGATTCGAGTCTGGAGACACCGTGGAGAAAGGATGCTGAACAGCTGCGTTATGCACCGACACACTGGTCTTGCACCGGTATTATGGTATGGGGTGGTATTGGATATCACTCTCGCACTCCTCTAGTACGCATTGCCGGTACTTTAAACAGCCAGCGCTACATCTCTGAGGTGTTGCAGCCAGTTGTCCTTCCTTACCTTCAGGGCTTACCCACAGCCATATTTCAACAGGATAACGCGCGACCACACGTGGCACGCATTTTCCAAGGTTTCTTCGTCAATCGCCAGATTGAATTACTTCTATTGCCGGCTCGCTCTCCGGTTTTGTCGCCTATAGAAAACATGTGGTCCATGGTTGCTGAACGATTGACCCAGATTACATCCCAAGCTGCCACAGCAGATCAACTTTGGCAACGTGCGGAAGCTGCTTAGTCTGCTGTACCCCAAGAACACATCCAAAGTCTCTTTGAATCAATGCCGAGGCGTGTGGCATTGGTGATCTCCAACAATGGCGGCTACTCTGGCTACTGATTCTAGAAGGAACCACACTTCACAGAAATCTATAAATTTAATCTTTTGATACTTGGTCAGCATGTTATCTATTAAACAAATTTTGTTGTGATATCTTTTGTCTTTCTTGGTGTTGCAATTTGGGTGGCCAGCAGTGTTTTAAAAGTAAGAAATATTTCTGTTTTATGATTTTTATGTATAACTAGCTTTTACCCGATCTTCGCTCACGTTGATGTCCTTAAATAAGTTTCAAAGACTACTGAAAAGAAAAGAAAATAGTTTGATTTTTTTTCTTATTACCTGACCAGGATAATCAGGATAAAATTTTAGTTACTATTACTTGCTTTTAAGTTAAAAATACACTCCGCGCAAAATTTCAGTAAATACTACCCTTTTTCAATACCTACAGGCGCGGATATTTTGTATTTACGCGGAATTTATCGCCACGAAATGTAGTAAAACTGCTACGTATATTTCCTAATGACTGAAAACATTTTATGAAAGAAGAGCCAAAACCCGGAAATCCTAAAGGATTTTAAATAATAAATTAAATTAAACAAATAAAAAATAATAAACGCTTAATTAATAAATGTTACGCTTTCACGCCCTAATTACTTAACCGATCACCATAAAATTTTTAAGAAATATTTTTGATATAGTAGAAAAGGCTATAAAATGTTTGCGTGGTTTAAACCACGCACCTGCGCCCACATGTTAGCCTGTTACATCGTTTAACTTATCGTTATGAAACTTTCAACATTTAATGTTTATACAACGACAATCATTTTAAGCTATAAAACCTATTATGTAGTTTAAGTCTCAACATATAAGTTACATTTTATAGCCTATAACCTTTTTCTAATATATCAAAAATATTTACTGAAATTTTCATGATGATCGGTTAAGCAATTAAGGTGTGAAAGCATAACAAACAAACAAAAAATAACTAGCTCCCATTCGCATTTGTAATATTAGTTAGGATTACTTGATTATGATTCTAAAGTGATGAATATTATTAATAAGACATTTTTAACATTTGAAAGCCTGTCAATTACTAATACGAAAGTATTTTCGACACATATAGCAATGTAATAAATTAAAGGATGTTATACATTAGTAAATCAAAACGAATATCACCGAATGACATTAAACGGAAAAATCAACCTCGAATAATTCTAATTTATTTTTTAACTGTCTCTCGATGCAAGCCGAAATGGTGTCAAATTCATATTGCCTGATTCATTATATGGTTTCAAATGGGCTAGAACAAATTGTGTTTAAATTTCAGCCCAACATATTGACATCATGATATTCCACAGTGATATCTATACTATACTGACTGATATGAGGGGAATGTCTATATTGACTTTTTTAACGGTTTTACGCTCTATTCGTGAACTGATTTGTGTCTTTATTAGGGCGAGAAATTGCTTCTCACTAAAAAATATCAAACTCAGTGCCAAAATATGCTACCAGATTGCAGAACGGGTTCCAAACTGACTATTGGTTCTATCTTGGGTAGGCAATCACGTGGCTTTCGTGACCTTTCAACGACTTTTTACTGTTAATTAATTGGTTGTTCGGTGTGTTTTGTCAATCCTGCTTTATCAATCATTGTTTATGCTGGACTAAGATGGCATTAACTAGAAGTGTATCTTTTTGTAATATTTTTTGGAACTCCAGTACGACCTAAAGAGAGAGTTTGACGCACGTATGATGATGTCGTGAATGCTGTGCATTTACACGTCATGCTGATGCATTTGCTATGGGTCACAATTGAGTTATCGTGGAAAAGGAACAAGAAAGACCTATCAGTCAAGGACATTACCGAAACTGTTTCCAGTGAATTTCCTTTCAAGAATTTGGAAGAAAATTTCCATACCTCAGGTAAATCAACAAGAAGTTATTCGCTTTTAAGAAATTACAATGAAATGTACAAAAACGTAAAAAGAATGCCAAAATCTCGGAAGGGAGCTCATAAAATTAAGAAAGATTTCTTCATGCATGCAAACAGTACTTTCCTTGATATTTCTGCATACAAATATTTGACTTATGAACAACGAAACGCTTCCTTGAAGATTTCAAGCATAGAGAGAAATTTCTTAGCAGACCAACGGCATGATAAACAAATGGCCTTCGAGTCGATCCAGGTTTCGGAAAGTCGAAAACTGCAGCATATAAGAGAAAGATAACAAAAAAGGGAAAATCTGGAATCTAAAGCAAGGCCATATAAAGATAATGCGTGTTTGTTTATGACAATTACAAACTAAGAAATGAATGCTGTCTTTGTTTCTGATTCAGAACACATTCCTGAAGATGATGATGACAATTACATAAGTCAAACTTCTGAAAGCAACTGATTCTCACATTCCCTCAACCTCCAATGACAGCCAAATGCGAATACCTCTGCCAAATTTAACTGTTGCTTGTGATAGATATCGGATAGGTCAGCTGCTTGTCATTGCATCCTCTGTATTTCAGGATCTGGGAATTGTATCTAAACTCCATCTAAAGTTATTGATAAGAGTAAGCTGCGGTGAGAATGTCGTAAAGTACTATCCCAACTTCAGTCAACCGCTGGACAAATAATACAGTATTCGTATGGCATCTATTTTTATCGAAGGAAGCACAAAACTGTAGTGTATGATAATAAGGGAAATTCTTTCTACAGGACTACAACTGAGGAACAGCATATTGTTCTCTTGTCAGACCTGGTTCTGTTTATATAGGATATATAACTCTGGATTCTGGATCCAGTTACACAAAACACCACCAACACTGTTACAAAGAAAAAGATTGAACTTTTCAAACTAGCTGCTGATGGATGTGGCGGAACAAGCAACACCACTGGGAAGAAAATAGCGTAATTAGACGTCTTGAGATCTTTGTTGCTCATAAACTGCATTGGCTTGTATGTTTGTTGCACACCAGTAAACTGCCTCTTCATCTTCTTTTCTAGGAGGCTGATGGAAATACATCTGGGCCACAACAGTTTTCTGGAACAACAGGCAAATCCATGAAAATATGTGGAACTCTTCCCGTGACAGATTATGCTCCTATTCCAGTTGATCTATTTGAAATTGACAAAAACAACTTCAGTATTCACCAAAAATATCTCCTTGATATTTCTAAGAAAGTATCTTCGGGGGAGTGCCCTTCAGACCTAGCAAACAGGAGTCCTGGGAAGATGGCCTACTCTAGACGGCTCATTACAACCCATAGAATTATTTGCTTTTATGCATCAACAGCCGAACCAACAGACAACTTAAAGCTACTAGCCGAATATGTTATAAATGCTTAAGTGCCCAATTCTTAATTCGAATTTTGTCAAATATTGATTCGGTTATCAGACCCAAATTTTAACTTTTATGCAAATGTAATTTTCTTTCAATATGATAAAACTTTCTTACTACAGATTTTGCGAAAGCAAGATGTATTTTCCTCGTTTTTCTTGACGAAGAATTTCCTTCTTGCTGATTGTCCTTTGTATCCATGTGCCCTAAATAACTCCTAAAGTTAATAATTAATTTTATTTTTATTTAGAACAAACGTTCTTAATCTGCTGAATATTTTACAGTACTAATTTTGGGTTTTTTTTTCCATAAAATAAATCTGAGATTCCTTAGTGTTAGTTTGGGATGTAATGCAGACTTCGGCACATTTTCATCAATTCCACTATTTTGAACTTGCATCATTTTATTACATCAACGATAATTAAACGCTTCACATGAAGGGCCTTTTGGGTATTTCGAATACTTTTACGTTCTTTAAAAAGTTAATTATTAAATTTGTAATAGATTTACTCATTAATTTGTAGCACGTTGCCATGTTGACTTCAGATATGGAATTGTTAATATATTTTGCTAAACAAGTAAAAATTTCCAAATGCAGATTATAAATCTTGTGATGTATTTTTAAATTAAAGTAAAGAAACATTACCTACCAAAGCACAACAACAATTTAAGTGTCCGTATTGTTATGTGAGTTACTGATTAACACTATCATAAGAAATATTTTAACGACATTTATTTTACAACGAGCAAGGTTTAAAATTGAGAAAAATAATATATTATAAACATTTGAAGTCTATGTTTCAATATTTAGTACAAGATCTACGCAAATAAATTTCAAAAACACAAGTGTCCGAAAGCAAATGTGAGCCACTGTAAATATCAAAGAATAAATATTAAAAATCAGATTTGGTACCTTTCACCGAATCTAGATTTAAAGGTCAAACTTCACCAACTTAACAATATTCTGAAGATACCGATTTTTATGCAGTTATTTGCATACTAAGTATTTCAATGACATATTTAAATATGAATCAGCAAATCAATGTTAGAAAATTGTAAATACCATTTAAAATATAATAATAAGAAAAAAAAAGCGTTTGAAATAGGAAACTGACTTCTATTCCTGCTTTTTTTTTGTTCTGATGGAGACTGAAGTCGAATCAAGAAATTGAATTATAGTCTATTTTATTTACATGACTATGTCTGCGATTAAAACTAAATTTTGCTTTAAATGCAAGCCTCTCATGAGCAATTTTATTTCATGCGTCAATTTCGCACGTGTGGAAATTTTATACTCATATTATAATAGGTTTTTTTAAGTAAATTGATTTTAAGTAATCTATGAAAACAATTCTCCTATGTTTCACGTAATAATATATTCACATCTCAAAACTGAGCTTTAACAAGAGATTTCCGTCCGAATGACTAGACCTAAATCCCATCTTGATTAACCTCACTAGGAAACCAGACTTGAAAGATCGTTTACGCTTGTTAAATTGAAACATGCTCATGTTTACTGTATTTAATATTTACACGATTAGTCTTCGATCTTTGAATTTAACGTATTTTGTCATTCCATTCAGAATAACCTGAAGAAAGAAATCTTCAAGATTTTTTTATTAATTAATACAACGTGAGCCAAAACTATGATACTTGTGTTTTTTTAGGGGAAAGGAGACTTAAAGCCTCACGACATTTGCTAACTACTGGGATTTTGAATGCTAAAGGAATTTTTCCTTTTCAAGCTCCTGAAATTACTACTGGAGATAAATTCCACTTAACATCCGACCACTGAAGTGAATGGCATATAAAATACTAGCAAAAATTTCGCTTTTCAGCCGTTGATGATTAGTAAACTTTCCTGAGTAGAGTCATCTAATTGTGTGGCTTTTCATATGCTATGTTTCTCAAAAGTTGCGGACTGTGATAGGAGTAATTTATATACTATCAATTTCGAATATTTCACTCAGCATGGAAATGCACATCCTGAATCGGAGATGTGGCGAAAGTTTCGCAATTATTTCATTGAGATATCCAGTCATTTAACTTGTACTTTCAATAGTTTAAATTTGCATTCAGTAATTCAACTTCAATTCAGTTGCGTAGATAGAGACGAATAAGCATTCATGAAATTAATTGATTATGAAGCTGCTATTATTTAAAAGGTATCATTATTAATCTCTTCAAAAGGTATTTTGTAATATAACGTTCGTTCTGAATTTCTTGACCTATTTTAATAAGTTTAATAATATATTAGAAATGACACGTTTAAAAATCTTACGAAATGTGTTTATTTAAAACAACGTACATTTTTCTCTCAACTTTGCCTGGTATTACATTATGAGTTCTTCCAATTAACCAAAACCAAATCAGGAGAATATATTCTTATAAGAATATAAGGCTATCGTTTTTTATATTGCTCTTTTCAAAGTTCCATTTTTCTCATTGCTGGATATTATTTAAATAACCTCTTGACCATTTTTGCCAAACGATTTGGTTAACTTTTGAGCTTGTTACCATCCAGAAAGTCTATTAGTCAAAATATTAATTAGTTGAGGTTCAGGAATGTCACTATTGGGTCGAAGATTTAAGAAATGACCGGGTGTTAAAGTCTCAAAATCATTTGGATCTATGGAACGAGAAGTCGACTTTTAAGGATACCTTCATGTTGACTGACTACTGTTAAGAATTCTTCAAGAATTAATTTGGAATTTCCTACAGTTCTTTTGAGATGATATTTAAACAACTTAACTCCTGCCTTCCAGAGTCCATCAAAATTGGAGAACTAGGAAGCAAAAATTTCCAAGAAATTGATTGTTGGAAGCGAAGTGGAACAAATTTTTCAATTCTGAACTCACACCCACGAAATTAGGAGCATTGCCTTAAAATAGTTTAGGAAAAATATCACAACGAACCAAAAAATCGTTTTAAAGTCGCAATTAAAGACTCAGGTGTTAGATCAGTGATAATTTCTAAGTGTATTGCAGAAGTGGCAAAACAAACAAATACTGCTACATAAATTTTGTTTAAAATATCTTTTAGGCTGACTTTAATGTTTTATGTAAAATGAGCCAAAACGTTTGCATCCGAAACGGTAAAAAGGGAGATTTACTGTAACTATTTCCTTAGACAAAGATGCAATTAACTGCTATTCTATTTTACGCTTTTCTCTAAAGCATTTAATGCATTTATGTATAATTTTCCTAGCATTATTTTTTCTATTTAGTGCCAATACTGTTGCCTTACAAGTTAAAGTAAGGTTTGGGCCCCAATGTGTAAATTTGCTTTGAGAAAATAGTCCATTAGTGAATTTTTGATTTCAAGGAAGTAGAATAGGATCTTTCTGGTCAAATGACAAATCGGAATTAACAAGTCCACCACCAATATGAATGATATCATCATCATCGAGAAAAGTATTTAATTTACACAAATTGCTTCGCTTAACATTTTCTTTTTTTAAGGATTGATTTTTGTATGGAATACATTTACCTTACTGCTCTAATTAAATACCTTTTAGCATGCTCAAATTCTTCAACAGTTACAGAACCAGATATGTTTTGCTTGTTTCTATATTTATATGTGAATATAAAAATAAAACTAGAATTTCGAATTAGTGAGCCAAAAACATCTGCGCCAGAACCGCTAAAAGGGGGAATTTACTATAATTATTTCCTTAGATAAAGATGCGATTAACTGATATTCTATTTTACGCTTTACTCTAAAGCATTTAATGCATTTATGCATAATTTTCCTAGCATTATTTCTTCCATTTAGTGCCAATACTGTTGCCTTACAAATTGAAGTAAGGTTTGAGCCTCAATGTGCAAATTTTCTTTGTGAAAATAGTGCATTAGTGAATTTTTGATTTTGAAGAAGTAGCATAGGATCTTTCTGGTCAAATGACGAAATGGAATGAGCAAGTCCACCTCCAATACGAATAAGACCATCATCATCAAGAAAAGTATTTGTGAGGCACTGGCGCTTTTTATGAAGAACGATGACGTAAAGCCAAGCGAAATGTAAAGAAAAAAAGAAAACGAAAACGATTACGATTATTATATTGTAATTGAAAACAGATCTTACCCTGAATAGTTGAAATATTAAGCAAAATATTTAGAACAGTTTTCTAAGTTACACGAACGACGTAGTTATACTAGATAATTCTGAATAAAAACGTTTATAATCAAATAGTTGATTTTTGACTTCGAATAATTAAGGAAAAGAACCCACAATCATCGGTCAGGACAATTGGTGTCAGAATGTATTGGAGCGTATTGCGAAATGTATTGGAATAATGGCGTCATAAAGCTAAATTATCCTTACCTTCGAATCGGATTATAAAGTGTACATTTGAAGACTTCTAAAGGTAAGAATTTTACATTGCTTATGTTAAAATGCATAAAATGAGAATGCTTATTAAAAAACGCCGAGCTTTTAGATCACCAATAACTAACACTGTAAACAAAGTAGATGACGATTTAAAAGAATAGTGGTGAAACCGAAAATTTACTAGAAGATGCTTTAGTATTATTAATTAAAAAAAAAAAAGAACTGTATAATTTAGATGAAGAAATTGTATCTTTGATAGATGATGTATCTTTGATGAATTGTATCTTTGATGACTTTAAACGAAAATTGAAAGTTCTATGAATTATAAAGATGAAATAATTTTTTGTAAATCTAGAATGAATAGATATTTAAAATTTAGTCTGAAACAACAGAAAACAAACTCGTAGATTAGATCAACTGAATATAAGAATGAAAATCACCTTGTTCGTCTTCCTAAATTAGAGATTTCTAAATTTTATGATGGCGTCAGTCAATGGATAATTTTTTGGAATTCATTCAAAATTGCGATATACGATAACATTGCCCTTTCGAAAGTAGAAAACTTTAATTACTTTAAATCCTACTTAAGCGGAACTGCCGCCAATGCTATAGAAGGTTTTTCAATATCTGAAGGAAATTACGATGCAGCAATGCAAATTTTAAATACTAGATTTGGAAAATGTGATGTTATCATAAATGCAAATATGCAAAAGCTCCTAAATCTTCCTCCCTTTACCGATCAAGCGACGTTCTAAAATTAAGAAAATTACATGACGCCATAAAAATAAATATTCGAGATCTTTCTTCTTTAACTGTTAATCCCAGTTTAATTTAGAGTAATTCTAGCAGATTTTGGATTAGAAGATAGTCGTATGAATGATGATGAGACATGTTTCGATATAAACGAATTTCTAGAATTTCTCAAAAAAGAATTACAAGATAAAAAGAGA
This sequence comes from Stegodyphus mimosarum, assembly GCA_000611955.2. NCBI lineage: Eukaryota > Metazoa > Arthropoda > Arachnida > Araneae > Eresidae > Stegodyphus > Stegodyphus mimosarum. The sequence continues at coordinate 261,678 of KK120910.1, read as the reverse complement.
GCAAATGCATTTAATGTAGACGATAGAATGGCTATACAAAGTCAAAAGTTGTAGTTTAGACCCAACAAGCCATTACAAACAGATGTAGATCGTCATCAGCAGCGACGTGAATAAAAACAACTGTCTGACGAGAAACCTTACACTGTATCGACCGTGTCTAAAGCATGTTTATTTTGTGATTCACTAACCCACGACGCAGGAAATTGCTTAGAAATTGACATAGGCTCGATGTAAAAAAACCAAAAATCATTTACTTACAGCAACTATGTCAAATGATGCTTTAATGAGTTTGAAGGATACGCCTAACAAAATTAATAGTCGTTTTGATTCTTTAATTACGGTACCAGTAGAATGGGTTAAAGTGTTAAATGCTGTCTTGATACTGCCACTCAAATCAGTATTATAAAGAGTACTGTTATACCAGAGTATTATAAAAGACTATGTGGAAGTGTAATATTAAAATCTGTATTTGGACAGAAGGTTAATGTATCAGGACTGAGTATTCTGTGTGTGTTCTTGGAGAACATTGTGAAATATTTACCAGGGTGTTTCTTCTCAGGTCCTGAACTGGAACAGTGAGCTGATGAAATGTAAGCTTTGTTCTGATGTACTGCTGGGCTGGATAGTAACTGCACGTGAAGGGATTTGAAATCCTCTTTTATTAAATCACTATTAATTGCACACTTCCCAACTCGGGAGAGATACAGAAAGTAAAAGACCGCACTTGGGTCGAACTTAACAATCAAATAAATTTAACTAAATTAAAATAGAACTTAAATCAAATTTTGCTTCGCAGAGCGATTCGCGGAGATTGGCCTCTACCTGAAAGGGTGCGTAGCAAGATATACTAATACTAACGCACTTCAAATTGTTTTACAATGCAATCACGTAGTAAGCACTATGGCTTATAAATTTAAACTGCTAGCTGGTCAGACGAACGTTGAGCAGAGTGACCGTGATCTGAGACTAAGCTCTCTCACACTGAGAGGTTTCTACCTCTGGCTTAAATAGTACTTGGCTGTACTTCAAAATTAGCATAAGCTGAAAACGCGCGCTTCTTCTGACCGGAAGTTGAAACAGAGAGGAGATAGACAGATTTAAATTAAAATAAAACTTGGTTAGTTTAACTAAAACCTTACATACTTCCCGCCAGAATTGCGATAGTTAAACTACTTTGGTCCAAACGGACCATGTTGAAACTCGCAATTCTAAAATAGTCAAAATTTCATTCTTCTAAACTTAGGCCAACTCTTACAAGGCAATATCTGTTTGTGAAACAGGTTTACAGACGAAGTATTCTTGAACAACAGTCTTCAACATTTTTTCTTAACATCTTATTTTTCCAACAAGTCTTACTCCTTCCAACAAAATTTGGAAGGAAAGGAATTTTAGTATGACATAATAACAGAAATTCTAGGTGGTACAATTCCTTATTTTTACCTGTGTAAATTCGCACACACACATTATCATTCAATCACAATTAAATTCTTCCCCCAATGCTCTCTCACCGGTGTTGGATGAAAAGCAAACCGCCATTGCGGATTTTCTGTGTTCGGGGGTGTTCAACACTTCCACCTACAATCGACTAACATTAGTTAGAACTTGACATACGAGACCTCAAAAAACGCCCTATAACCAGCTAAACCTAAGGTTCTCACTAGCTTTATGTCTAACACTTTAAGTGTATTTGGTGGAGAGCCTAATTAACACTTGCATTCTAAAATTACTCAATCTTTAACTTTTCATGCATACAAATTCGCAGTTTGCACACAACATTCACATTAATATTGCACTTAACGTGCATTGCTAGCATAATATTATTTGTTATATTTCATAACATATTAACAATTTCATAGCAGTCATGAAATACAAATATAGGTTAAATTTCTAAGCTTACAGCAAATGCTTCCTATCCCTTTTTCAAGGTACTTTCTTGAAATAGCAAATTACATTAAATTAATAGTCCACAGACTAAATCGTGTTCTTCAATTTTCCCGATTTTTCATTCTAGACATTTTACAAGTCTTTCGACAAAGCGTCATACAAAATCATTTAGTTAACATATTTCTTTTCAACAATTCATTGCTTTTACAAATTTAATCTATTTACAAACATAAAGCAATTTTAAGTCTTTAAGAATTACAAATTCTTTTAAACAAAAACATTTTACTTTCAATATGAGAACTTATCGCCCACTTGGCGCAAAATTCAACCTCGCTTGAGGTAAAATCGGCCCTGCAACTTGCAGTACACTCAAAAATTAACTAAACTTTTGAATAAGGAATTCTACTTATCTTATTGTGATCGTCCATCCTTTTCTTGGCCCAATCCTTAAAAGTTGAGTAAGTTGTAGCTTGGTTCAGTCTCCTGGATTTTGGTTTTTGGTCCTTGGGAGGTTGCTCATCTCTTTTCCTTTTGAAATTCCGTCGTTGTATCCTCGGAAATTTCCTTTGTAGAGGAGGTTCCTCCGCTGGACGTTTGGTGGACTGGGCCCTTCTCTCCTGGGCCCTTGTTCGTTGCTTGTCCTGGTTCCTGCTGTATTCGGGAAGTTGATTCTCAGGCTGCAATCGACGTTTCTTGCTTCTCAGGCACCTGTCCGATGATTCCACAGTTCTTTTGGATACATTGGGCTTTCCTTGCCCATTCTGCTTTCTTCTCTTGGCACGCTCGTAGTTCCGTTCGTAAATCTGGTCACCTGCATCGTGAGACTTTCTTTTATATCCACATTTTTGGTTCCTATTTCTACTTTGTTGAGGGGGAGCTTTCTTTTCCTGCCTTTTCGATGCCGTTGTAGCTGGTTCCTGCTGTTTTTGCTGAAGTACATCTTCCTGGTTAGTCGATTGCCTCGGATCCTGAAACAAATCTTTAAATACTGGCATTTTATTTCTATTATAGTACGGCTTAATTTGATCCACATTCGCCGTGATTCTTTGCCCGTCATTTCTTTTCAATATAACCACTGCCCCTGTTATTTTTTCTATTATAAACGGGCCTTCAAAACGCGGAAAGAATTTCCCCACCTTTTCTTCTGGGGCCTTTGACAAGTTATGCCTCATTTTCAAAACTTCATCTCCCACCTTGTACTTCACCTCTCTTCTTTTTAGGTCATAATATAATTTTTGCTTTCTCTGGGCCGTTTCTATATTTCCCGTATCAACTTTTGTATATCACTCATTTTAAATTCTTCTGCCCTTTCCTGGACAAAGAACAGCTTGTCCAAGGGCGTCAAAATTTTTCGTCCTAAAAAGAGTTCAGCGGGTGTTTTTTGTGTAGTATCGTGTTTGGCGGTCCTAAGGGCAAATGCAAATTCATTTATATGGCTATCCCAGGTAGAGTGATAGTTTTTCACATAACTACGAATTATTTTCACTACATTTCTATTCACCCGTTCCGCTATGTTTGACTGCGGACGATACGGGACCATCTTTAGATGACGTATGCCCAGTTTTGCACACATTTCCTCAAACATTTTACTAACAAACTGAGGACCATTGTCTGAAATAACTTTTAGGGGCGCCCCGTATTTTAAAATATACTTATTTAGAATTGAATCTACTACAATTTTTGCAGACGCGCGTTTTAACGGAATTAACTCTAACCATTTGCTAAAATGATCCACTATAACTAAAAGATATCGGCTTTTATTAACTTTACTTCGAGGGTAAGGTCCAAGTAAATCGATGCCTATTATTTGATTTGGGAATTCTGATTTAATACTATTTAGGAACCCGGCCGGGCGGAAATTAACGTAATTATTTAATTGACATGTTGGGCACGACTGGACATACGCCCTAGTAAACTTTTGCAGTTCTGGAAAGAAAACTGCCTCGCGAACTCTTTGAACAGTTTTTCTTATACCTAAATGAGCCGAAATGGCACAATCATGCAATTCTTCTAATACCTTCAATCTCATGCTAGCTGGGATAGCCGGTCTATATTCATGATGCTCATTAGTCGTTTTCGTATAGAATAACAGTCCGTCAATTAATTCGTAGTTTGCTGCCCTATTTCTTATCGGCACAATATCCGGATGACTGAAATTCTCAGGGTCGGCCAAATAATTGTATATATTTTTGAACTCCGGATCTTTTTTGAGTTCGGCTATTACTGTTTCACGAGAATCTAATACTTTGGATGTTAACATGGCTATCTTAATTACACTTCCATTTTCATCTAAGTTAATTCTGCTTAAAGCATCTGCCACAACATTTTCTTTTCCCGGCGTATGTTTAATTATTAGGTTATATTCCTGTAATTTGAGAGCCCACCTTATTAATCTGGGTGATAAATTTTTTCCAGAATAGAGTCTAGTGACCGCCGCGTGGTCGGTATATACAGTTACTGGAGAACTTCCAAAGAACACACGAAATTTCTGTACTGATGCTAACACTGCGAGAGTTTCTCTCTCTGTTGCGGAATAGTTTCTTTGGGTTTCATTTAATGTTCGGCTGAAAAAAGCCACGGGCTGACCATTTTGGGAAAGCACTGCACCAATCGCGAAATCTGAAGCGTCCGCTGAAATCTCTAATCCTTTATCCCCTTCTGGAAATTTTAAGACGGGAGCTTGAGTCAATGCGTCTTTCAATTTTTGAAACGCCAAGTTGGCTTCTGCTGACCACGAAAACCTAGCTTTCTTTCTTTTCAACTTTAGCAGTGGCTCAGCTATTTTTGCAAAGTCTTTAATGAAGGAACGATAGTATGAACACATCCCAAGAAACGATGATAATTTCTTCGCTGTTTTAGGAAAAGGATAATTTTAATAGCTATAATTTTAGATTGATCAGTTTCGATTCCCTTTTGGGAAATTTTAAATCCTAAATAGCGTAACTCTTTTGCGGCTAATTTACATTTTGAGGCATTTATCTTTAAACCAGCTTCATTTAACAATGAAAACACTTTTCTTAAATCTTGTAAGTGTTGTTCTAGACTACTACTCGTAATTATAATTTCGTCTAAATATATGAAAGTGCTTTTACCAAGGACTGGTCTTAAGACGATGTCCATACATCTTTGGAACGTTGCCGACGCGCCGGATAAACCGAAAGGCATTCTAAGAAATGCGTACGTGCAGATTTAGTTATGAACGCGGTTTTGTGTACGTCTTCGGGTTTTAACCCAATTTGAAAATAGCCACTCGTAAGATCTAACGTAGTCATGTATTTTGTGGACGAAATATTTCGAATAATTTCTTCAATTATCGGCAACGGATATACAGGATATTTTGTAACTGAATTTAACTTGCGATAATCTATAGCAAAACGCCACCGCTTCGGGTGCGTAATCGGGTAATCATTATTCTTTTTACATAAAACCACCGGACTCGCATATGCACTCGAAATAGGAGTTATTATTTTATTTTTTAACATTTCATCAATATGGTATTCAATTATTTCCTCTTTG
>KK120910.1:178111-255872 GCA_000611955.2 Stegodyphus mimosarum | reverse complement strand
TGTACTGCGAGCTCAAATAATCTGTCTAATGTCGTTGGATTTCTTAGCTCGATGAAATCTTGAACTTGGGGCAGTAGCCTAGGAAGTATAACTTGAATAATTTCAGGATCCGGGCGACTTCCATACAGAAGCTTGAAAACTTGAATTTTTCTCAAAATAAAATTAGACAAATCTTCTATTCTTTCTTGATATCGACTAAACAGTTCAGCTTCCAGTCTGGCTCGATCTCGCACCACGGGAAATGCTTTCACCAGGGAATTCTTGAAATTTTCATACGTATATGTGGGTTTTCCTAGTTCCCCCAAGAGATTCTTTCCGATACACTTGAACCAACTTAGCGCTTGGCCCTTCAAAGCGCTGGTAGCAAGAGCGACTTTCTGAAATTCGTGGACTGGATATTTGGAATGGATATCGTGGACTGGATATTCCTGGACTGAAGTGGGAGTCTAGCTTTTCTAGGAAATTGATTACGGCTGTCTTGCCGTCAAAACTTGCCGCTGGTTTCATGGCTGCTTGCATGGTTTGTACGATGTAGCCGAATCCTTCTATGCCAGGAGGTGCTATCTCAGGATTCTGGACAGGTACAGCAGGTGTCTCAGGTTCGTCTTCTTGTTGCTGAGGCCATCCTCTTCTTTCTGTCGGGCGCCACTATCAGGACTGAGTATTCTGTGTGTGTTCTTGGAGAACATTGTGAAATATTTACCAGGGTGTTTCTTCTCAGGTCCTGAACTGGAACAGTGAGCTGATGAAATGTAAGCTTTGTTCTGATGTACTGCTGGGCTGGATAGTAACTGCACGTGAAGGGATTTGAAATCCTCTTTTATTAAATCACTATTAATTACAAACTTCCCAACTCGGGAGAGATACAGAAAGTAAAAGACCGCACTTGGGTCGAACTTAACAATCAAATAAATTTAACTAAATTAAAATAGAACTTAAATCAAATTTTGCTTCGCAGAGCGATTCGCGGAGATTGGCCTCTACCTGAAAGGGTGCGTAGCAAGATATACTAATACTAACGCACTTCAAATTGTTTTACAATGCAATCACGTAGTAAGCACTATGGCTTATAAATTTAAACTGCTAGCTGGTCAGACGAATGTTGAGCCGAGTGGCCGTGATCTGAGACTAAGCTCTCTCACACTGAGAGGCTTCTACCTCTGGCTTAAATAGTACTTCGCTGTACTTCAAAATTAGCATAAGCTGAAAACGCGCACTTCTTCTGACGGGAAGTTGAAGCAGAGAGGAGATAGACAGATTTAAATTAAAATAAAACTTGGTTAGTTTAACTAAAACCTTACAAATGCACCTTTAATAAATGTAAATTTAGTGATGAGTTCACAACAAAATACAGTGTATACACCTGTTACAGTCATGCGTGCTATAGTTGATAATCTAGTACATGATTTACTTTTACGTTTTAGTGCTTATAACGAATTGATTGCATTTAAGGTAATTTTGTAAGTTGTGTTAATATTCTGAATGTTGATGAAATACATCGGTCTCATAAAGATATTCCTGTTAGGTCTGATGAAGAGAAAGAGGATGAGGCAAGTGATTTACTGCAAGTCCGTCAGAAAATAGAGAAAAAATAAGAAGACGAAGAGGCTGATTATTTAAAATGGTTGAAAGGCAAGGAAAAGGAAGTACCAAAAGATGTTGAGAAAGAAATGTCCTTTTTGAAGAAGTCCAGGAATGATCCAAAACTGGATAAGAATGAGAAATGTTTTAGAGATTTTATTTTAGATAAGAAGTGTACAGGAAAATACAAAAATGATGAGATTTCGACTTGTGAAGAAACAGATGTTGCGGTGCTGAGTGATGATGAAAAGATATTCAAAAGCAGAAATAGTTTAAGCGTAAGTGTAATTTTTTGATTTGAAGAGCCGGATTCAAAATTCGTTAAACGATATCCAAGGACGATTGAAAATTCTCGGAGACGTGTTGATAATAAAAGAAAGAAGAAGGCTGAAGAATACATTGAAAGAAAAAAAAGGAACGAAGAGCAGGAAAGAGAAGAACTAAAACGTTTGAAAGCTTTAAAGAGAAAAGAACTTGAAAAAATATTTAAAGTTTAAAGAAGTGCCTGGACCAAGATGAAATGAACCTTGATGAATATGATATTGAAAGTGATTTTGATCCTGAAAAACACGACCAGAAAACGAAGGAACTTTTTAATGATGATTATTATACTATTCAAGAAGAAGAATTTTCAAAATTTCCGTATGATGAGGAACTCGATAATGAAGAGTGGGACCATTGCATGAGACCAAGTTAAAGTGATGAGTGCGGTGAAGAACAGCTTGAAGTAAGTGCTTCTGAAAGATCACGTGTTGAGGTATCAAATTCTAAAAATTATTCTCAATCAGAGTTTGAGCAGGAAATGATTGAGTCAACTCACACAGGAAGGATAAAAGTTAAAAAGAAATTCTTATTTACTAAAGTAATTTCTATACCTAAACCAGTTTTTGATCCAGATGGCAAAACCTTTGATGACTATTTGGCTGAATATTATATATTAGATTACGAAGCTATTTGAACTTTTATAATATCCAGTATCGTAATCTTATGTTTTAAATACATATGTTGGTATTCATATATGATTAATGTTTTTTTAGATGTATATTATTCTTTTAGTCGATTTCAGGTAAAGTACTTTTTGTTTTGTTTGTTTTTTTACACCGTTTGAGCACTCAATTGAATGGGGAGGTGTAAGGCACTGCAGCCCTCTATGAAGAACGAGAACACCAACGCCAGCGAAAAGCAAAGAAAGAAAAGAAAAAGAAACGATTACGATTATTATATTGTAATTTAAAATACATCACACGCTGAATAGTTGAAATATTAAGCAAAAATCTTTAGAACAGTTTTGTAAATTACATGAACGATGTAGTTATACTAGATGACTCTGAATAAAAACGTTTATAATCAAATAGTTTATTTGATTTTTGACGCCCAAAAATAAAAGAAAAGAACCCATAATCATCGGTCAGGACAGTATTTAATTTACTCAAATTGCTTCGCTTAACATCTTATTTTTTAAGCATTGATTTCTCTGTGGAATACGTTTATCTGTACTGCTTTAATTAAATACCTTTTAGCATACTCAAATTTTTCAATAGTCACAGAATCAGATATTTTTTGCTTGTTTCTATATTTATATGTGAACATAAAAATAAAACTAGGATTGCGGATTAATTTGTGAAAATTATTACTTAGACAGAGAAATTGGTTAACAGAGTCACTTACCGCAGAAAGCTGATATTAAATATTTTTTTGATGTTCAGTCGTATATAGCTCATTTTAGGAGGAGTCTATTTGTTTTGTGCTAGAACCATTTGAGGTGTTTTTAGAAGCAATAGGTGGCTCTGGCCATCAAAGCATCAGGTACTTGAGGGCAGAGAGATGTACATGAGATATTTTTTTTCAGGAATTTCGCTGGATGAGATGTGGTTCCTGATAATTTGACATAAGACACTGAATTTTAGACGCTTGATTTCCTACAAAAGTTTTCAGTTCAGGAGGAAGTGAATTTATTCAGGCGAAAGAGGTAGTTGAGCCTGAAAACAGCAGGACTTTGTCAATGACCCTTTTTAAGAAAAAGGTGATTTTATTGACCAGTTGTGAGAGTAACAAACAAAAAGACAGTTTCCAGTTGAGGAATAGAGATTGTCTTTAAAAGCGAAACTCTTGATTTGGTTTTAGGCAATTTAGTTGTTGGAGAAGAATTTTCATTCTAACTGCTAAGATAAACAACTGTTCTACATGTCAGAAGTGGAATGTTTCAAAAAACGAGTAAACCAATGAATTGAGGATCAGCACTCCAGATATGTCTGTCAAGCTAGTGTTTTCAGTTTCCTTTAAGGTAAGAACAAAACGGTTCCATTCATTTTAAGTTTATCAGTAAGTTCATCGTCCCAGTTAATTTTTCTAACTGAAGCTTCTGGAGAAATATATTGACTTTAGTTATAACAAGCCCAGTAAATCCGAATGGGTCATACAGTTTCATACAATAGTTGGTAAAACTTCTCGTTTGATATAAACATCTTGAAGGTTTAATGAAACTTTGAAAACAAATACATCTTCCTTCAAATTTCAAACCGTACGTGTGTTTTAGTAGAAGATTTTTCAGTTTGGAAAAATAAATATTCTTCGGAATTTTGCCTTTGTATTTCCAGAAGTTCATCACAGTTAGAATTCCATTTACGTAGAATCATGCCACATGACTGAAACATTTTAATTAACTGATCGCTAAGAATTTTGCCAGTTTCGGCATCTTGGCTACCGCTTTTAATACCTTCCACATATATGTTAGAAAATGCAAATTCGGCAGCTAATGGAAACTTAACAGCTTCATCTAAAGTCAGTTGTATTATGACTCAAATGGATGAAAAATTGTGAACATTAAGTCACTGTTCTAAATTTGTAATCTATAAGAGTATCATGTTCTGCGGTTTTGCACAAAATCTTTAACAAATCCTCTTGAACGGTTCTATCAAAATGTGCTTAAGCATTTGCTTAATATCAGCCGTCAAAACTATTTTTAAATTTTAATATTTAGTTTAGTATAATGTTTTAGTATAATGTCAAAAAGTCTTCATATTCCTTTCCAGAAAGAATAATATTATTCAAGATTTCAACAGAAGTGGGAGGTGTTCGACCGTTGACAACTACTCGAAGTTTGGTAGAAGTTTTCTCAGCTCTAAAGACGTCATGATGCCGCAAATAATAAATTATGAAGGCTGGGCAATCTACGGTTACTTTCTGCATATGGCGTCGCGATTTATATTCTTGAATTCACAATAAATATTATACATGCGAGGATTTTTGTTCAATCTTCTCAGTGTTTGTTGCAGTCTTTTTTCCACTACAATTCTTGAATTACCTAGTTATACTTAATTCCTCTTTTTTGACAGACATCTGAAAGATGAATCTACCTGTACAATCCAGTTTGTATGTTTTTTGAAAGTGTGTAGAGTCATTAGGTAATTTCGAAGCAGAAATGATGAAAAATGAGCAATGCCCTCGCCGGGACTCGAACCCCTCTCGAATACGCGCCGAACGTATTCGACTACACCACAAAGGCATGAAGGCATATGAAGAAGGCGGGAGAAATGCCTTATATACTCTTCCTTTTAAAGTGCGACTGGGGATTAGGGGTACCAATCGCTAACTCTTGACGTTGGAGAATCATCATCCACCTCCCTTTTAGTTCGGGCGCTACTGTAAAGGACCCTCTGGCCTATCTTGCAGTGTAATAGCTAAGATGCGTGTAGAAACCACACAGGAGAGGATGAAAAGAACCTTTTATTAACTCTTTTAAAATTCACAATGCATCGACTTGACGCTAACAAATTACGCCTTACTCCTGCGGTAACTCAAATAGCAAGAACTAAAAATTTGAAGCTATTAACAAGAAGTAGAATTACGCTACAGGGCTCAGACTATTCTGTTTCCTAAAACAGCGTTTTAAATCTAGTTGCAGCAAAGTAACAGCTGTTACGCCACGTTAACCAGCATTAAATGCTAAGCAGAAGCTCATCCTACAAAAGCACAGTGTAGGCCCACACTCTGTAACTTTCCCTTCTAGAACTTAGTATTTAAACTTTTTCTCCTCAAAGTAGAATTTGCGTAACTTCACGCGCGGTATCAAATTTAAATATTCTGGCATTAGCAATTAGAGGAAATGAAGGTTTATAGGAAAGTACGTAAGATTAAACTGGTCATTTAAAATAAATATAAATCCAAGTAATTTTCATAAAATTGTTCTTCTGAACTTAAGGAATAATCAAAGAAATTTCTTCTAGTTTCCAAAAATTTTTTAAGGTTAATCAATGGTTTCTGAATTAGTAGTTAAATAATAACATTGTTTACGAGGATATAAAACAATAATCTAGCTAAATACAGAATTTAAAAACTTTAATTTTTCAGATGCAAATTTTCCACCATCTTTTATTATTTGATAGAAAAATTCAGGCACTAAAATCGTATCTACGAGTATATTTCCAAGCTATCAAAATTGTGATCGGCTAATGTAGAACGATTTGGCATATTTAAATATTTAATTTTAGGATCAGGATCAGAAAAAATAAAAATGCATATAATTTTAGGTATGGTAAGAAAATCTATTACTGAAGCAAAAGAAGAATCATAATTGCTAATAAGAGCGCCATTTATTTTCCAATTGATAGTCATCATATTTCCACTTAAACCACTAACAGGAATCTTTACCTTTTGTTCGACAAAGACTAGTGCAGAACCAAACTGTAAGCTCATAAAATGGGAGGAAGATGCATTATCAAGTATTACTCTGTAGAGTCATTAGGATCTTTTTGGAAGCAGAAGAATGAAAAATGAACAACGCCTTCGACGGGAATCAACCACGGACCTCTCGGCTACGCGTCGAGTGTGCTGACCACTACACCACGAAGGCATGCGAAGAAGACTGGAGAAATACGTTATAACGTAATCTTTCAGTATCGGTGACCAAACCTTAAAGATGGCTGTAGAAAGAAGAATTGTTGTTGTTGTGACCGATCGCTCTTTTCTGAATCAGAAGCCCACTAAATCCATCGTGGCAAGGAGTACAATATTACATCTATCGTTGGTAAGAGCCTTCGGCAATTATATATATGACAGTACGATTTTGCCCAGTCATGCGACATCATGCGACGCTGACGATGAGAAGTAGCCAAGAACACACGAAGTGAGTACTTTTATTGTATTCGCAACATACGTTTTCGGTATTATTTTAGGATACAGCCATCGTGGAAAATAGCTTCTTGGTGTCATAAAAATCGCCAAAAATGTCAAGAGGCACCCGATTGTAAACTTCTACCAAATTCTACCTCAGATGATGCAGAGAGAATAACGCATAACTTGAAGCTCCAAAACTACATTACCATAGCAACACAAAATTAGATAAAAGTCGATAAAAAGCTGCCTTCTGAAGTTTCCACAGCTTTCGATTCTCTTTGAACTCAAAATATAGAACAATGTATAGTACTTCCGTACTATCCCGTTGACGCTGGAGGAAATTTCGGCAGCGATTGACAGTCGTTAATCGTTATCGCGGAATTCTAAAGGACATGGTCAGCCAATATTGCAACTAGATCCCGCTACTTGGCTGGTAAAATGACTAATATGTACCCCATGTTTGAATATCATTTCAAGAAGAGTTTTTTTTTTTTTGTGATCAAACTATCAATTTTTTTAAAATTACTCCAGTTCTCAATATAGTAATGCCCAAACTATATCCAGTTTACTCTGAAAGCACAACTTGTCAGAATTCAAAACTGAATCTTTCAAAAAAAGTTTTCAGTTTTTTTAATCCTGGTTTTACAGTTTCCACGATGTCATCTAAGCAATTTTAGTTTTCAACAGATGACAACATTATAGAATTTTTTACTTTTTGACTCACCATCTGAATTAACCACTTTGCCGATGACGATAAAACACGATCAAAAAACTATGTTTCTAAAGTTCGAAATTACAGTTTATTCGGTGACTACGCTGACATGTTCTATACATTCTACTATATTCTATATATTCTACTATATTCTAAATGTTCGCGTGGCTTCAGATTGGATACAAAAGCAATTTAACATTTTTATTTTTAACTTTTGTATTTGAAAATAAAAGTGTAGAAAAAGGTTCCCTTTGATTTGATGTCAAATATCAAAGTTGGTACCGGTTTTCTCGTAATCCTGAAACGACTCAATTTCTTGGCGTCATAAAAATCGCAATCGCCAAAAATATCAAGGGGCACCCGATTGTAAACTTCTACCAAATTCTACCTCAGATGATGCAGATAGATAACGCATAACTTGAAGCTCCAAAACTACATTACCATAACAACACAAAATTGCCACATTAATCAGTACAAATTGGTAGTGCCGACGAATTGCATTTTACGGTTTTTGTACAGAGCGATATTAATACATGTCTGAAAACTTTTCTGTTTCGAACATTCCGTATACTTTGCATGGCATATAGTTTATATTAATTGTTGTATACTGTATATTTGTATGGAATTTTATTTCATTTTTGCTTTGACTTAAAGTAAATGAAATGCTGCCTGTGTGTCAAGCTTTAAAGAATAATGATTTCAAGTATTCCAATTTTCCCGGAACTACGTGGAGGGGGAGGATTTGAATATATGCAGCTTTAATTTGCTTTAATTGCTTAGTTAAATATAATTCTTCACTTAATTACTCATAAAATATTCTGTATAAGTTGAAATTTTATAAACGTAGTTATTGACTGTAAAACGCGGTCCCACTGAAGATGATATGTATTCACAACAGATATTTACCGTGTCATTCTATTTATTAATTTTTTTTCTCGTATGAATTGGTGTTTTAGCCTACTAGAATTGTTCTGCACTTTTTGTAAAGATGTTTAATTTGCTTACTAGGTGAAACTGATTTCTTTTATTGAGATGTTTAAGTGGAAAAAGGAAATGATGCTATTTCCATATAATCTTAGATTAGTTTTGATTTCTCTTTGCATTGTTTTCGACTATATATCCTTTATCATTTTAATGATATTGATCTTTTTATGCCCTAAATAGGAAAGGTTTATTGTATTAAAGGTTATCAAATTCTGCTTTTCTTAGCACGTTTACTTTTATTTGCATAATAATTAAGCATACACCGTACCCTTCCCAGTCTTTATTTTCAAAACCGTTGCTCGAACCGGCAGTTACAAAAATATTATAAATGACACAAATATTCATGTTTTGATAATGTAAAATTTACGAAATCTAACCTTTTATACGTTCTCCAGGCCTTATTCTCATATTTAGGAAAATTTTATGCTCATTATAAAAGCACAATATAAAAAGTGCTACTCCCATACGACAACAATAACCGAAATATATAGTTTTAAAACTGTGTATTATATTCAGGAGCCACACATAAATTGAAGACCGAAGTGTTTGCTAAAATACCAGTTTAGGAAAAGATTTTTGATTTTAAGAGTAAGTGACGAGCATTTATGCATATTACCGAAAACGCATTGGTTAATATGAGTTTTTTCAAACAAGAGATTTTGAATAGACTTATAGATTTTCCTAGGGAACATTGACAGAGTCTTATGTTGTCAAACTTTCATTTTGTAACTTTATTTGTATAATGGAGAGTTAAAAATATTCCTAGTTTAATGAAATTTTATATGAATTTTAGATTAGGCTTCTAAAGCAATAAAGCTGAATAAGAATATTAGTAATGCATTTCTAACGTTTCAAACTAATTAATTGTTTGTGAGAAAAGACAAGTTTTCCATGTCTTTTATCATATGATCCAGCTTCCCTTCCGGAACTTCTGTAAAGTAGGCCTTTTTAACACAAATAACCTTATTTCTTACACCGTAATTAAAATAGGCATAAGACGTAAGTCATATATTCTGATAATTCATTAAAAGTTAATGTTTTCCTACTACACTTTTTAAATCGAATGAATGAATTTTGATTAGTAATTATTTAATGATTCTTCATAAAGAAAACAAGATATTATTTCTCTGTTTATTTGACCTTTGCCGGACACTTCACAAGATAAAAAAGTTTAAGCATATTATTCGTATTTGTTCAGTGTTGCAATTTGAAGACAAAAGTTGCATTATTAATTCGCAATTATGAGTTAATAACTTCGAAAAATGAAATTCGTTCTCCTGTTTTTTAAATAACTCGCTGTTATTGATCTCATTTCTCGTAAGTTTATAGTGACATAGAACTTTATGTATCTTAACCTTCAGTCATGTCAAGGTCTTCTTTGCAATCATTATCTCGTATTATAAAAAAACCGCATATACCGCAGAAATAAAGAACTAAATAGCACCTTCATTATTCATTGGTTCAAGCTAAAAGCCTAGATTCCTGCGCTTTGACAAATGATATATAGCTGCAAGTGTCAACAACTCTTTATTTTTCCATTAATGTTTATTTTATGTATTTGCTGCCATGCACTGACATTGATTTTTGAACTTATCTTATATTTTATATGACAACTGAAATGTGAAAAGGTTAAGCTGCAACATAGGAATAAAAATCAAGTAAAAATGAAACTTCTTGAGAATCCCTCAGGCCCTAATAATATACATCATCAATGATTCAAAGCTTTGGTCACGGATCTGACTGCGATGCGAGGCATCAGACATTTTGTTTAAAATCGTAAACGTGTCAGGAATATATATTAGTGTTTTCCTGCTAGTTAACTTTTTAGTGCAGAGAAAAGGTTAAAGCTAAGGGTAACACTTAAAACAGAATGCGTCGCATAATTCAAACTTTTCAGAGCTATGACTTTAATTCGGAATTTAAAAGGAAAAAAAATGCCACTAAAAGAAAGTGTCTATGGACTTGATTTGATGTCAATGAACTACTATCTCCAGTAAATTTAACATCACTAATGGCTGCCTGCTTTGGCTGCCATAAAAGCCAACTCTTTTGTATTTTTTCTTTCTTGTCAAATATAAATATGCACTTGTAATCATGAATGTATTGAATTTAGATATTTTGTTGCATTTGCATATTCGGACAAAATATATGGACCATCAAGCCAACAATTTGGGTGTTTTCAGTTTTCACTTAAATACAAGATGGGTCAGAAATATGGTACATCTGCAGATTCATTTGGCACTTTGAGCCAAGAAACAGCTACGATCTCGCTGAGTATGCTACAGGAGAAAATGGTGAATGGTATATTAAACTCTAGACTTTATTGTTTCCTTTCAAATAACAGCCAAGTACCCAAGCTTAATACCGTTTGCCAAGGTTGAGCTGAACGTGCAGCAACAAGTTACATTAGCAATATGATTATATGCATTTTCAGTCTGCAACTACAGTCTGCAATCCAAGCTGAAATTACACTTGGCTAATAATTGACTTCTGCCTAGTTATTATCCAGAATGATTTGGCTAGTAACTGATCATTATCAGAATGGGTACTGAGGCCATAAGATTGGAGAGACATAATTTACTGCAGCACTGTTGTTGTTGCCTATAGACAAATATAGACAAATATAGACTATAGAAATTATATGACTATAGAAAATAAAACTATGACTATAGAAATTATAGACAATGGATAATACGGCCGCTTACAATGGAAAACATCCCTAAGAGAAAAATCTCCTTTAAGAATTCATAATAGCACTATGCAGCAATATCGGTAGGTATTGCAAGCGTTTGGAATAGCGAGCAGTTTCAGAAAATGACATTAGTTTGTTTACTATTTTTGCACATTGTTTTTTAGCTTGAAGATTTATCTTTTCAGGGATATTTCCCTTTGTCATAAGACTGCAATCACTACATTTTCAACTTATCCTGTACATGGAAGCGAATTCTGAACTTTTACCAGGAAAATAGACTATTTTATACACTGCAGTTATCAGGAAATTGCAAAGAATTACTTTTCTGTATATCGGCATAGTGAGTCACCAATCAGTCTCGTCACTTCTATTTGTTGTCTTCAGTTGACACATTAGGGTAAAGATGTGAAGTCTCGCGGGCCTTGCCTCTTTTTTACTGCTGCCGCCGTTTCAGCCTGAGAAAATAATAAAAATACAAATTATATCGTATAAATGATAACTGGAATTACAATGAATTTCGAAACTTATATACAACCTCGGCAGCTGAAAACGACTCTCGAGACGATTTTTTTCCAAACATATATTTCGCCCTTCAGATAAGTGAACTTAAATCATTACTCACTTCGTAATTGTGCGTCTTAGGAATCCTTTAAGTTTTTAATGACGTCTTTATGCTCAACCATTGCGTAACATTCGGCACGTTCGTGAGTATTCGGGCAATATGATCGTAGTCTTCTCCCTCACAGCCAGCGACCGAAATTTCCACACTCTTCCCGAAAATTCTATAGTAAATTTATGTCGAGTGCTATTCAGATATTTTGATTCATTTTCGCAGTCACTGTGGTTCATTACAGTAATCAATACAATCAACGCAGTTCAATTATTAAATTGATACGTTAACTAGTTTCTGAACAATTTTCATTTGAGTGTTATGTGTCATTCGAACTAAGTAGTGACAAACGAAAAATGTCAGTGCACATCGAAGATTCTTAAAAGCAATGGAACCACAGTGTTTGTTGTATTGAACATAAAAGTAAAATTTCATGCTTAATGTATAAATCTACCATCAGTGTACTTGAACAGTCATATCAGCAACGCAGATATAAATATGACTGGTACAAGTGACAAATGAGAAAAGAAAATTAGATGAACTTATAAGGTATTTCTCTCGCCTTCTTCGCATGCCTTCGTGGTGTAGTGGTCAGCACGCTTGACGCGTAACTGAGAGGTCCGTGGTTCCATTTACGGCGATAGCCTTGCTCATTTTTCATCTTTCCTTCTTCGAAATAACCTACTGACTCTACACTGACGCCCGAACTAAAAAAAAGGTAATGGATGATGATTCTCCACACCAACGGGATTTGGCGATAGGTCCCCAAAACCCCAGTTGCGCTTTAAAAGGGGGAGTATATAAGGTATTTCTCCCACCTTCTTTGTATGCCTTTGTGGTGTAGTGGTCAGAACGTTCGACGCGTAACCGAGAGGTCCGTGGTTCGATTCCCGGCGAAGGCCCTGCTCATTTTTCAAGTCTCCTGCTTCAAAATAATCCTAATGTCTCTACAAACAGAAAGCAGGACTGAAGCAGCAAAAGGGTATGTTTACTAAATTAGGGGAAGAAAGCAAAGCTGCTGTCTATATATGCTATGTATTGTTGGAGATTATAGCCAAAATATCAAATTATGCACTAACATTGTACTCTAAAAGGAGTTATATTCAAATATTACTCATACAGGAAATACTATGAAACTAGTAAAAAAGCAATCAACTTCATAAGATCTCATGGCTTAAAATAACGACAATTTTCTGTTTCTTGGAAGATTTAGAAAGCAAATATTTTGGGGTTCCCTATTACATAAATATGCGCTGGCTATCTTCTTTCACAGTTCTCTAAAATTCCTGGAACGTGAGGGATCATATTCATCACGCTTTGAAAATGGAAGAACAAAATGTCAGCTTATTGAAGGATTCTTTGTGATTAAGAGATCTTTCTTTTATAAGTGATATTACGAAATATTTGTCAGATTTAAATTTGAAACTGCAGATAAAGGACATAAGTAACACACTTGGCATGTGCAGGAATATGCCCAGCATACAAAGCAGAGCTCAGTCGCCTCAGAGCAGCTTATCAACATTTAAGCAAAATGCAGGGTCTTGTACACAAGAGTATACTTGAGGGTTTCTCCGTCTTACAGGGGAACCTCCAGAGATGCCAGGCTGCAACAAACAACGCAGCCCAAATTATAATGGAAAATAACTTTTCAGTGGCCCTACTGCAGGAATATTACACGGCAAATGAAAAAATTGTAGGCATGAGTTCTTTCAAGGTCTTTCAGTCAACTAGTAATCTAGCAGCAATAGTGTACAACGGTCCGCTCACACCATTACTAATGTACAAAGGGAATTACTCAATCACAATTCAGCTTGAGAGCCCTAATGGGAATATTGCTTTCACAAGTGTCTATATTCCGCCCTCACATGATATCACATTAGCACTGACTGAACTAGAATATGTAGTTTCACTTCCGGTTCGCAGCAAAATTGTTGCAGGAGACTAATGCCGCAAGCCCTCTTTGGGGCGCACCAGAAGGAAACAGAAGAGCAGTGCCAGTTCTGGACTTTATAATATCCCATGGCCTGACGATAGTTAATTCAGCTGACAGCCATCCAACTTTCTGGACTACACGGGCAGAGGGCTGGACAGATATTACACTAGCAACCACCGCCATTTACTCAAGAATAAACAATTGGAATGTCTGGAGTGATTGCCCATCATTAAGTGACCATCGTTTTATTAGATTCGACATTGACTTAGAACACCAATACGCAGTTAAAAATAGATGGAAAACAAAATATATAAATTCCCAAAAATTTGGCAGCACTTTAGGGCCCCATGCTTCTCATTTAGTAGCAGCCTTTGAAAATGCAAGTAATAAAGAAGCGCTTGATACGGCATACAATATGGCAATAGATGCATTGCAGACGGTCTGTGATAAAATACTTAAACGGCGAAGTCACTTTATTCCAAATAAAACTCCATGGTGGAATTCCATGTTAACGGCCGAACGGAGTCGAGTTCGGGCCCTTAGGCGCCGCTTTCAAGGATGCCGCGATCCAAATGAAAGAAAGGCATTGGGATTGATATTCAGAAAAAACCGCGCAGTCTATAAACGAATGATTTCAAAGGCTAAACTGGAATGTTGGCAGAAATATTGTACGAACGCAACAGAAAAATTTGGTAGACTATTCAAAGTTGCTCATGATAAGATCTTTAAACCTACCAGTCTAACTACGTCAATCTGCCAGAATGCCAACACTAGTTACCAGATAGTGACACATATACTGGAAACGATTTTCGAGCATGATGATCCCCATAAAGACACTACAGCGCAGAAGGAAATACGAACTAGTATTGAACAATATTATACTTCATCCATTGCTGATTCTGAGCCACCTCCAACAAGTAAGGAACTGAATGACGTAATCAAGAAGCTGATTCCGAGTAAAGCTCCAGGTCCGGATGGGCTTGATAATGGTATTCTCAGAACTATGCATAACACGCATCCGGAAATACTTTTCTCCTATTTACAGGCGTGCTGGAGAATTCGTCTCTTTCCAGAAGGCACAAAAATAGCAGAAGTTGCTCTCTTCCTGAAGGGAAATAAAGATCCAAATGAGGCTGCTTCTTATAGTCCCATATGCCTGCTCCCGGCCATGGGAAAAATCCTCGAAAGAATAATACTTCAAAGACTGAATTTTTACATTCATACCAATAAACTCATAAATACTAGGCAATATGGCTTTATAGCAGGAAAGTCAGTGGATCACGCACTGTATCACCTACGGAACACAGTACTTAGAAATAAGCAGAATAAACTGCATACTGTTGTCATCAGCATAGACATTCAAGGTGCCTTTGATTCGTTGTGGTGGCATGATGTTTTGAAATGTCTCAAAGATATCAATTGTTCCCAAACTTTATTTGATTTGATCTACAGCTACCTGAGTGAAAGACGAATTCAAACTACAACGGACGGAGGCCTCCACATGCAAAAGGTGACGAAAGGTTGCCCGCAGGGCTCTTGCCTAGGTCCACTTCTGTGGAACCTGGTAGCAGACACTGCGCTCAACCTTTTTGACGATAATGAAACATCAGAAATAATAGCGTATGCTGACGACTTCTTGCTGATTTCAAACGGTCACAGCCGTAAAAGCTACGAGGTAAATTCCCAAAAAGCGCTAGACAAAATAGTCCGCTGGGCCAGTGAACATAAGCTCACAATTTCAAGAACAAAAACAAAAGGAATGCTGATTAGCCCGGAAAAAAGGCAAGAGCGTACCCCGTGTGTAAACCTTCATGGCAGAAACATATAATTCGTGAGACATTTTCGCTACTTGGGTGTGATTATAGACGAAAGATTCTCCTGGCTCCCTCACATCAAGTATCTTAAAGAAAGCTGCATAAATTGTCTAATACAATGCGGAGAACAGCTGCTGCTAGCTGGGGTGTCTCCTCACAGATGCTCAAAATATGGTATGCCACAGTCGCTGAGCGCATAGCTCTTCATGGCGTTTCCATATGGGGCGTCAATGTCACGATTAAAATGCAACATGCATTGAACTCCGCGCAAAGACTATTTCTTCTGGGCATCTGCAGAGGATTCCGTACCTCTCCTACCGCCGCATTAAATGTATTGGCTGGGCTACCGCCCCTGCACTTGATAGTACAGAGCGAGAGTGCTGCGGTGAGAGTGATCAGACTAAAACAAGACATTATGACAAGATAAACAAGACTTATGTATCCTCGACTACGAGAATCACATTGCCCACTCTCCTTACCACCCTGCAGACTTCGATATAGAAGCAAACTGTAATCCTCCAAGTGCATTACAATCCTTAGCCTTATATACTGATGACTCCAAAGGAGAACTCGGGACTGGCAGTGCCTGGTGTGCAATGGAGGGTGACTACATAATTCATTCCTGGGCTAAGAAGCTTCACCCCAGCAACTCAGTGTTTCAGGCAGAACTTACAGCCCTAAAGGCAGCTCTGGACTTTATTGCTAATAATGGCGGGTATAAAGTAATTTACACAGACTCAATGTCAAGCTTACAGGCCATCCAGGGTCGTCGAAGTAGGCATCCCATTGTCAGAGACATACAAAAACTATTAATTTCGAGTCCTGCAAGTCTGAGGCCTAAGGTTCAATAGGTTCCAGCCCATACGGGGATTAAAGGAAATGAAGCAGCGAATATGATTGCGAAAGGCGCGGCCAATGAACCCCATGTGAATAGCATTGTTGTGCCCCTTCCACACTCATATCTGAAAACAACACTCAAATGTGAACTAATGAAGCAGTGGCAAAACTACTGGGACACAAGCACCACAGGCAGAAGACTGTATGATTTCCAATCAGAAGTTAACCAGAATTTAAAAAGCAGCTCCTCGCACCTTACACAGTATCTGACAGGGCATGGCCCATATATGTCGTATCTACACAGATTTCGCCTAAGAGACAGTGACCAATGTATTTGTGGGAGTACTGGTGATCCCGATCACTATCTGTTTGATTGTGCTCACACAGTGAATTCACATTTAAAACGACCAGCTGCAATCAATGTGCCGGCATGGTTTAAGAATACAATTAAAAACAAATATGCGCTCAACCGCATTAGAGACTGCACTACCGTTGCTAAAAGCATTGCTGACAGCCTGGAGTGACTTCTTTTCTTAGACACTGTGCCGTCAGCAGCCCGCTCTGTACATATATTAATTTACTTAATGTCTTACTTATTATTATTATTATTATTTTCCTTGTTTTATTCCCAATTATGTTTAATTTTATGATTAATCCAGCACTCTTTTAACGGATCCCACAATCTGTAATGTATTTGTTCATCTTTACATCTGTACCTGATTATATAGCATTTCCTTAATATAACTGCATGCCTACCAAGTACCATAATAGTGTATGCCTAACATGTACAATGTATTTGTTCATCTTTGCATCTGTACCTGATTATATAGCTATCATTAATATAACTGTATGCCTAACATGTACCATAATAGTGTATGCCCAACATGTACCGTAACTATATAAATGTCTGCCTAACATGCACCATAATAAGTGTTCCCCTTAGTCTCAGCAGTCCCCATCATGCACCTTTTTTCCATGTTCTGGTCCTTATTTCAATGCTCCTCGTTTAGCGTGGTCAATTGCAGGAGGACACACTACTAAGCTCTTTATATATATATATATACTTTAAATTCCATCGACGGGATCCAACAAGCTGAAAAGCACCTAACCCAGTGGGCCAGCTGTTCCGTCGATGGCGAAAAGAAAAGAAAGATAAAGGACATAATTATTACGAACATGCACGATCAGGTAAAAACGTTGGAACACAAGTTATTACTGTGTTAAAAGCAGTTAAAAACGAAAACTCCGTAATTTCATGCTAAGTACAAAACAGATTCAAAGGAGCCTGTTTTATACAAAATTGTGGTTCGAGAAGCTTCAGTGTCTGAAGTCTGTTTCATGATATGGCATCTATCGAAGGTGAACTCAAGTTTCCTGCCCCTTTTTCAGCTACCATTGAATAAATGCATGCCATTTCCAAATGGAATTAATAGAAATTCAAGACAATTCGAATCTAAAGTAAAATTTTAATAAAGTGGGCGTTTCCAAAATTTACAAATACTTGCTTATATGGTTCAACGAACGCCTCAAATTTGCATCCTACGTAATTTCAGTCTTCTTTGTCAGTGTCAGTGTGAACAAATTTTCTCTTGAATGAAACTCACCAGCGAAATCCAGGTTAACAGATATTCATCTGGTCTCTGCTCTAGAAATCCCTTCTGGGAGCAACACGTCTCCAGTCATCCGGAAGCTGATGGCAAGAACAGCTCCAGTGTCGGGAAAGAAGCAATTGGTATCCACATACTACCCAGATTTCCTTGCGTTCCTTATATTTTTAAAAACCACAGAATTAGATAAGATTTTAAGTATTTATTCGTTTTTTAATAAATTATTAAGTATGAAAATTTCTTTTTTTCCTCTGCGGCTCAAAGTAATGTACACTGATGATTATTTTTCCTCCACACGGTAGTGAGTTTGACATCTTTTCGCTGTCTTAGGGCTTTGTAGAGATTGCAGAACAAAGTGGACAGATGACGCAAAATATAATAGCAATCTCCCTCGCGTTTAAGAGTTATTTATTGTTCTTTTATGTTTTGGTTCAACAAGTAAAATCTACCTAACAATGCTAACTTCTTATTCTTCCCAAGCACAACAGCCCCTTACAGGCCAGAGGTTTTAATCTTCCTGAAAGCTAAAGATGTATTGTAGTTTTCCGCAGTTTGCGTACTACAGACGTAGTAATTTAAAAGGCCATTCTTAGTGTTAGTCATCTGTGTAAAATATTAAAAGTCAGCTCTTATTTAGATTTTAGTTAGTTAGTAGTCTTATATTTTTACGTTCAGACCACAAGTGGTTGGTCTTTGTATCCCGGTGTGCAGGAGCGACTGTGCAACGGAAAAAAATAAAGTATAATTTTAACCCTTCTCATCTTGTCGTCTTTGCTACTCCACAGGACATAGTTTGTAGTCAACTCACTCTCCAGTCAGGGCACGTTATGTTCGCCAAACAAATAAAAAGAAATATGAGTCCTGATAAATATATCAAAAAGTTCTCTCGGTCATTTGCCACGAATGAAAAAAGTGATCGGTGAAAATTCGTTTGATCCAAATTTATCTATTGTTGGTCACCTTCAGAAACTTTTGGAACAATTCGAAAATAGATTCCAGCAATTTTCGATTGTTGAACCAGTGGCTTCTTTTTTTGTAAACCCATTCAATCCTCAAATTAATATTTCTGAAGTTGGGAATTCCATGGGGAAAATTATTCAGGAAGAATCATCTGCAACTGAACATGAGATTTTAAATATTCAGGCTGATATTGTATTAAAATAATGCAGACTTAATGAAAACATTTGGAATCAAGCCGAAGATAAAAAATATCCCCTTTTGAAAAAAGAAGCTTACAAATTAAAATCCTGTTTCGGTTCCACATATTTATGTGAATCGCTGTTTTCAATAATGAACATAATTAAATCAACAATCAGATCTCGACTTAACGCTAGCAATCTCGATTATGCTATAAGATTGGGAATATCATCTTCGAAAAAATAGTGGATAATGCGCAATGCCAAAAATCGCACTAAATGTAACTATTTTGAATTTTTTGTTACCTTTTTAGTGCAGAATATTGTTTAGGATTGCAATAGAATAAAAAAATATTAAGAATCGTTATACTTTTTTTTAACTGCGCCCGCCAGCAATTTTCTGTTTGTCAGATGTGCTCAGACGAGGAATAAGATTAAGAACCCCTGCGTAAAATGTATCAAATTATGATGAATTATGATTACAAAATGTTAATGTGTTTATATGTATGTTTTGTTTAATCCCTGTTGTTATGCTTCTAATTATATTAATACTTCTGTAAGTCTGCTCAAGGGAAACCTGCTGCCAAATTCACGTGCATTTTCAGGAAGCACATGAAGAATTTAATTTTTATCTGCCATCAATCTACATAAATAGGCAAGAGAGGTAGTCCATCCAAAAATTCCAATAGTGAGTTTTCATTGAATAAGCACGAATTAGGATACTCACAACAAAATTTTTATTATTTTTATAATGATGTCTGTGTGTATGTGTGCGACGATATTTTATCCATGATAATTCTTATACGAAACTTTCAAAAATTTCCATCTTCTGTACGCATTTTCCGCACTCATATAACTAGTTGATTAGATTTCGGGTAAAAGTGAACAACCGGAAGTACTGCTTTGCACGAAGCCCACAACACATCTTAAAGGACAATAAGAAGTCGTATTTTACTTGGAGCTGATAACAGTTTTTAACCAAAAACTATGTTAAAATATAATTCAAAACTTTTCAGTTTTAGTATTCAAGATTTTTAAATTGATGAGAACAACACATTAAATTTTAACTTAAATTGATAAAGCAGAAGTGATACTTTACTGGAAACTCTGAATAGATTTATCATATATATGAGAATATATTATGAGATTATAAGTATATTTTCTAATAGGCAAAATATAATTATTGTTTTATGGTGCCAGTTACCGTTATTATTATATAAAATTACATCGTAAGATAACCGGAAACTTCTCATATTTGATGTATAAAACAAGTATGTGCTTGACAACCACATATTACATTTAAAAGCAATTGATGTATTTTTGGAACTATGCCAAATGCAACGATAATAAGCTCATTATGTATTTGCCTCAATCCTCAATTTTATGTCCTTTTCACTGTATCTAATCACTTTTCAAGTAAAAGAAGGCTGCCACAGCGCTTTCATTATGTATTGTATTTAAAGAAAAAATGTAGCAAATATAAACAATATAGCGAAAATTTAAATAAAAATGTATGGCAACACTTAACACTCTATTTGGGAATTCTAAAGATATGCTGCTTTTAAAGATATTGTAATTTTGGTTTGAAATTTTATGTGACGGAAGTGAGAAGCAAGTGATGTTCAATTTAAAAAAAGCTAAAAGGATGAATAAATTGTCATCTTTTCTGTACACTAATATCATAAACTGAGAACAGACTAGAAAAAATAATTACCAACCCTTAACATACTATCGTAAATTCTAAAGATATGCTGCTTTTAAAATGTTTTGACTGTTAAGTCATTGATTTGTAAATCCGAAGTACTGTATGACCAGAGGGTGTTCTACGAGCATGCGACATTTTCAAATGAAAACGTGGGAACATGAGCACATGTGTACATGAACATGTGACGTATGTACATGAGCAGGTAATATTTTTCCATTGTGTGGGAAAATAAAATACTAAAAAACGAATGTTCTTTATAATTAACATTGAGTCATAAAGTCTATCAGATTTTATTTCCAAACGACCGACCAATTCCAAATAACAGGCAGCTTGTTTTTATTTGGAGCACAAGGAATTGGCGGGAGATCATCAGTTAGTCACTTCAAATCACTTGTTTATCCGAGTACTTTTAGCATTACCTTTTCTATTATATTATATGCATAATTATATAATCAGCTGTAAAACTTTAAGACTTCAATTAAATTGATTTTGAAAATGAAATTAATTTTAAAATATTTTTTAGTTATATTTTGAGTTATTTCATAGATTTTAAAGAGTTTTAAGAAATATTACTTAAACTCTTGCTCTTTTCTATCATATCCTTTTAATATACAGAGTGACCCCAAAGTCCGTTAACATTTGAAAATTCAGTAATTCACTGAATAATATAGTTATAGAGGTAAAACCTGACACACATGTTTGAAATGCCCCGAGGTTTTATTGAAAGCAAAAAAAGAGCTTAAAACGGTCACCAGATAGCGCTTCATATGATAACAAAAGCAAAAATTAGCATGACAATTGATCTTTATCAAAGTCTATGCTCTTTATAACAAATTTTCAGCCTGACGGCCGTCATTCATCAATAATACCTGTAGTAGAGGGACAATGTTGCGAACAGCATCGTACAGTAGATCTGTAAGTATGGTGAGAAACTGCTGTCGGATGTTGTTTTTAAGCTTCCCTTAATGAGGTCGGATGATCGCGGTAGACTTGCTATTTCAGGTAACCCCACAACTAATAATTCATACGGATTGAGATCTGGGGACCTGAGAGGTCAAGCATAACGGAAGTGACAGCTCAGCACGCGATCCTCACCAATCGATGTGTGCAAGAGATCTTTCACATGTGTAGCAATATGGCCCAGAGCGCCATCTTGCATAAAAGTCATACCTTCCAACAGGTGTTTGTCAGCCAGACTAGGGATGATGCGATTCTATGTACCTCGCACCCGTCACACTGACAGTTTAAATAGCAGAACCCCGCATTTCTTCGAAGAAAAAGGGTCCATTCACAAATGATGTGATAAATCCATATCACACTGTGACCAACACCCAGAGGCCAGGATTAGAAAAGTGACAAAGTCATGAAGGGTCTGATTCCCTCTCTCACTACAGCTCACTTTATAAGGTTTCTCCTTCAATCTCTTGACTTTCTTTGTGAGCATATGCTGTGAAACCCTATGTAGAGGACAGTGAGCAAATCTAGGCTATGTCCTTTAGCGTTGAAGAATTACAAAGTCAGAAGGAGGGTTTAAAAGTGACCCTTTAATTCAAATAAATACAACTCTCTAATTTGAGAGTAAGCCACTACTTAGGCTGAACTAAAATAATATGAAATAAAGTGTGTTAACAAATTCAATTCCCTAACTTAGCTTAAGTAGGACGGCGAGGGAAGCTTAACTCTTAGTGAAATGCAATAATGCGAATTTCACTAGCAAACACTGGTAATTGCAAATGCCTATGAAGGCGAACTTTCAGTAGACAGAGGAAATCTTTGCGCGCACAGCCTTAGGGCGATAAATCCAAGGCTCTGTCTTTCCCCTCGTTAACTCCTGCCTTTTAAACTGCTAACAGATATATGCGATTTGCATAAATATCTCGCTCGCGCTAAATTCGGGCAGCAACTGAAACTTTGAGATATCGATAGGAAAGTTCAAACTAAAAATAATTTGGTTAATTAAAATAATGAATGCTACATAGTTGCTCCCAGAATTTAGTAGTCTGAAACTAAGTAGCCTAAAATCGGCTTTTAGTGAAGATGCTAAATTCTAAATCTAAATTTTCCTTCCTATTCGCCATCCTTTACAATTGTAAGTTTTAAATTTAGTTTAAATCTCTGTTTGTGTCTTAGATATTTTAACATAGAATATCTTTTTCCTTCTTCACATCAAAAAGATCCATCAGGAATTTGGCTTGACTGATACTATCTGGTTCCTTCCAATCTGGAAGGAAATAAATTTTAATTTCATGTTATAAGTACATTTCACCTGAAAAGTACAACATTCCCTTCCTCTGATGCTTTCCGTAATGACTTTTATTCGCGCTTTAGGTATTCGCGTTTTTTAATTTCTATTAGCGCTTTTCGCCAAACGCATTCATTTTACACTCATTCATTTTTAAAACTTCCCCCTTGTTCTCTGGCCAAATGTGGTGTTTGTGAAAAACACGCAGTTTTACTTTGTCAAGTGTTCACAACTACCACCTGACTTCAATTCTATTGGGGTTAATTCTTCGACTTTCAAGACCTCAGACCTCCCCTAAAACAAATCTGAAATGCCCTGAGGTTCTAACATGAAATGAACTTTAAACTTTTGTGTGAAACCAGAGAACACTACGTACAACATTCAAACATTTCAATTGCATTTCATACATATAATTCATTCTTTCAATCTTCAATTCAAATTTTCTTTAAATGCTCATTGCGTTAAATAACACTTTTATATTCACTTTCTAATTTAGTGCTCTTTACGCTTTTACATTACATTTTAATTTTAACTTGGTATCCTTTACGCTTTTCCAAAATATTCGATATAAACAAAACCAGTGCTTAAGGCTTACAACAAATCATGCATTACATAGAAAACAGTTTTACATTAAATACATTCATTATTTATACATAGAAATATAATACAACAGTTTTGCTATACAACTTACTTACTAGTTGCTTTTAATTACACAATTCAATTTCCTATTTACAGAGAGTCTTTTGACTAAAATCGATGAATCCCATGTTCTGGATTACAAAGAACATTTCACGAAGTCTCACAGTTTTTCAACTGAACTCTCGAATTTCTTCCGTTGCATGTTTAAGTTGTTCCTTCAAGCGTGTCCTTTACGCTTTCGGCAACCGGCCTTTGACTCGGGTAACTTCCCTTTTAAATCTGCAACTTGCACTTAAATCAGAAACATAACTGTGTGAATTTAAAAAGAAAATAAAGAATCTACTTATCTTTCTGCCAGTCTTTTAGGCGTTTTTTTGTCCATTCCTGAAAGGTTGGATATACTGTAGTTTGGGCGACTCGTTGTCTATTACTCCTAGATTGAAACTCTGGGGCCGCCTTTCGTTTGGTCGATCTTCTTTCCTCCAGAAATACCTTGTTGGGACGAATGGTGGGTGGCGCTTTCCGTTTGTGCTGAAGTCCTTGCTCCCTCTCCAGACTGGCTCGTTCCTTCTCCTGCACTCGTAGGCTCCTTCGTTGTGGGTTGGCACCTTCGGCGGCTCGCTTCTCGACGTTCTGTTCCCTCCGTAGTGGTGGAGCTTTCATAGTGTTTTCATTTGGACGTTCCTTCCTCAGACGCTTTGGTCGCTGAGACTGTTGCTTAGCGTTTTTTCGTTTTTCTTTCTGGGGTGGTCTTTTCTTCGGCTGCGGCTTCCTCTCTTCTGGTAACCTCCTTTTCAAACTGTGTTCTTTTGTTGTTGAGGGACCTGGTTGGGGCTCTTGAATCTTAGAAAAATTCTGTGAGGCTGGACCCTGTAAAAATTCTTTTAAGATATTATTATTAGCTCTTCGATAATAATGTTTGATTTGGTCGAAATTTGCCACAGTCTCTTCGCCCTTCTCATTCTTTAAATATGCACGGCATTCAACTATTCTTGTAATTTCAAAAGGGCCATGCCATCTTGGGCAAAATTTTGCGACCGAATCTTTTGCTGCGCATGAAAGTGCATGGGCCTGTTTCAACACCTCCTCCCCCACTTTATATTCTACGGTTCTTCTTTTTGAATCATAGTAATGTTTCTGTTTCTTTTGCGCTTCCCGGGAGCACTTTTCTGCCTCCTTTAACATTTTTTCTATTTCACCAATTTGAAATTCCGGCGCTCTATCTTTCACATAAAATAATTTATCTAAGGGGGTCATTATCTTCCTGCCCAAAAACAATTCGGCGGGGGATTTCTTCGTTGTCTCGTGCTTAGCCGTTCTGAGGGCGAATGCAAATTCTTCGACGCAGTCATCCCAGTTAGAATGGTGCTTTTGCACATAATTTCTAATCAATTTTACAATATTCTTATTTACCCGTTCCGCTATATTTGATTGTGGGCGGTAGGGTACCATTTTCATATGCTTAATGCCCAACTTGTCACACATCATTTTAAATGTACTGCTTACAAACTGGGGACCATTATCGCTAATCACCCTCGCTGGACATCCATATCTTAAAATATATTTGTTCAAAAACGAATCTGCAACGACTTTTGCTGAAGCCCGCTTAAGTGGTATCAACTCAACCCATTTACTGAAATGATCCACAATGACTAATAAAAATCGTGCCTTATTTACATGACTCCTGGGGTAGGGGCCTAAGAGGTCAATACCAATTATTTCATTGGGGAACCTAGACTCAATACTAGTTAATAACCCGGCCGGGCGGAAATTTACGTCATTATTTATCTGACACGTGTGACAAGTCTGGCAGTAATTTTTAACTATCTTTTGTAATTGCGGAAAATATACCGCCTCGCGTACGCGTTGTATTGTTTTTCTAATTCCAAAATGGCCCGAGACAGGCGAATCGTGGAGCTCTTGCAAGATACTTAAAATTAATTTGGCCGGGATGACTGGTCTGTATTCACTATTTTGATTCGTAACTTTAGTATAAAATAAGAGACCATCAATGATTTCATAGTTCTGTGCTCTGCTTCGTATTGCATTAATGTCTATATGCTGGAAGTTATCTGGGTCTTTTAAATAATTATAAATATTTCCGAATTCGGGATCCCTAGCAATTTCTTCTATTACAGTCTCTCGAGAGTCAATGACCTTTGCCTGAAGCATCGCTATTTTTACTTTCTCGCCGTTCTCGTCTAACTTTATTCTAGATAATGCGTCGGCCACTACATTGTCTTTTCCCGGTGTGTGTTTGATAATGAGATTAAATTCTTGCAACTTTAGGGTCCACCGAATTAAGCGTGGCGAAAGATTCTTTCCTGAAAATAATCTGGTAACTGCCGCATGATCTGAATATACTGTTACGGGAGAACTCCCAAAATATACACAAAATTTTTGAACAGCTGCGAGCACTGCTAAAGTTTCACGCTCCGTTGCCGAATAATTTCTTTGCGTATCATTCAATGTACGACTAAAAAAGGCAATCGCTTTTCTATTTTGTGTTAACACGGCTCCGATTGCGTAATCTGATGCGTCTGCATAAATTTCTAGACCCTTGTCTTTCTCTGGGAACTTTAGAACCGGTGCATTAATTAAAGATTCTTTTAACTTCTCAAACGCGGCGTTTGCTTCTGAAGACCACGCAAAACGAACTCTTTTCCTTCTCAACTTTAACAATGGTTCAGCAATTTCTGCGAAATTTTTAATAAAAATTCTATAATATGAGCACATACCCAAGAAAGTCGCTAACTTTTTGGCTGTATTCGGAATTGGGTAATTTTTCACTGCTATAACTTTAGATTTATCTGTTTCGATCCCCCTTTGAGAAATTTTGTACCCTAAATATTTGAGTTCTTTTGCCGCGAATTTACATTTCTTAATGTTCACTTTAAGTCCTGCATCTTTCAAAAGAGTAAAGACTTCTCGAAGGTCTTTAATATGTTCTTCCAGCGACTCTGAAGTAACAATTATATCGTCAAGATAAATAAATGTACTTTTTCCTATTACCGGCCTTAAAATTTTGTCCATGCACCTCTGAAACGTGGCCGGGGCTCCCGACAATCCAAAAGGCATACGCAAAAAGCCATATGTACCGTATTTTGTTATGAATGCTGTTTTGTGAACATCTTCCGGCTTTATGCTTATCTGAAAATATCCGGATGTCAAATCTAGCGTGGTTATGTATTTTGTTGATTTAATACTTCTTAGAATTTCATCAATTACCGGAAGTGGGTAAGTTGGAAATTTTGTTATACTATTAAGCTTTCTGTAGTCAATAGCGAACCTGTACCTTAATGGATCAGTTAACGGCAAATCATTATTTTTCTTACATAAAACCACCGGACTCGCATATGCACTAGAAATAGGAGTTATTATTTTGTTTCTTAACATTTCATCAATATGGTATTTTATTATTTCCTCCTTAACTTTGTCGTACTTGTAAGGACGCTGACGTATAGGTTCATCCGTAGTTAATTTAATTTCGTGTGCTACGATCTGGGTGAATCCTGGAATATCATCAAATAAATCAGCGAAATTACTTACCAATTCCCGAAACTTGTCCTGTTCTTCGGGCGTTAGATGGCTTAAATCCACTTCAGGGGGAGGTGTTGATTTCTTTTTAACTGGGTCCATGGTTACTTGCAAGGTGGAGTTTTCAAAATCGATTTTCGCATCCACAGCTGCAAAGAAATCTGTTCCTAAAATAACCGATGCTTGGAGGTTCTTCACTACAAGAAACATAATTTTTTTTTGTTCTTCGCCGATTTTGATGTACAGCTCGATTTTTCCCATGCATTGACACGTTTTTCCTTGGGCTGCTACCACCTTCATTCCTTCCACGCTATGCAGACGATATCTACGAAAGTGCTTCTTAAAAAATTCTTCTGCCAAACAGCTTCCTTGAGCGCCGGTATCCAACAGAGCTGTAGCGGGTACGTTGTTAATTAGTAACTGCAGTCTCGG
This sequence comes from Stegodyphus mimosarum, assembly GCA_000611955.2. NCBI lineage: Eukaryota > Metazoa > Arthropoda > Arachnida > Araneae > Eresidae > Stegodyphus > Stegodyphus mimosarum. The sequence goes on along the minus strand of KK120910.1, from coordinate 228,296 downwards.
TAATTCAATGTTTCTCACCATGACCGTATTTAGCTGTACTTCAGAGGGATTTTTCTTCTCCTCGGAACATTGCACCCCCTTCCCCGCAATATTCCTTAGTAGTTTAAATGCTTTGCGGGTGTTTTCTTCTGTTGCTGGCTTCTGCCTGGGGAGAATGATTTTCTTCCGTAGTTGGAATTATTTTGTTGGCGCTGTACTTGGCGCGGTTGACCGCTCGCATTTTGACTGGTACCAGTAGTTCTCGGCCATCGTCTGTTTCTTCCTTCGGCATTCTGGTTCCCCTGCAGCCGCTGTTCATACGATTGTCTCCGTTGATTTTCGGCCGCTCGCCGGCTCTCGAATTGTACGGCGAGTTCAAACAGCTTGTCCAGCGTCACGGGATTTCTTAGCTCCATGAAATCTTGTATAGATGGTAACAATCTGGGCAGGATTATCTGGATAATCTCCGGGTCCGGCCTCGTGCCATACAATAATTTAAAGACTTGTATTTTTCTCAAAATAAATTCCGATAGTTCGTCCACCCGCTGTTGGTACTTGCTAAACAACTCAGCTTCGAGTTTTGCACGGTCTTTAACCACAGGAAACGCTCTCAAAATTGCTAGTTTAAAATTTTCGTACGTGTACGTCGGCGTTCTTGGTTCTCCCAGCAGACATTTTCCGATGCACTTATACCAGTTCGATGCTTGGCCGCTCAATGCTTCTGTCGCTAATATGACCTTCTGATGTTCCGGAACTGGATACAGCAAAAAATGCGCTTCTAACTTTTCCAGGAATGTGTTCACAGGTCCTCTGGCATCAAAAACTACTGCCGGCTTCATGGCTGCTCTGATGGTTTCCACTATTAATCCAAATCCATCAGGCATTGCAGCAGGATTTTGGGATGTACTAGGCATATTCCAACTTCCTTCCATCATTTTAGCTGTTCAGGCGCCAGTATAAGGTTTCTCTTTCAATCTCTTGACTTTCTTTGTGAGCATATGCTGTGAAACCCTATGTGGAGGACAGTGAGCAAATCTAGGCTATGTCCTTTAGTGTTGAAGAACTACAAAGTCAGAAGGAGGGTTTAAAAATGACCCTTTAATTCAAATAAATACAACTCTCCAATTTGAGAGTAAACCACTACTTGGGCTGAACTAAAATAATATGAAATAAAGTGTGTTAACAAATTCAATTCCCTAACTTAGCTTAAGTAGGACGGCGAGGGAAGCTTAACTCTTAGTGAAATGCAATAATGCGAATTTCACTAGCAAACACTGGTAATTGCAAATGCCTATGAAGGCGAACTTTCAGTAGACAGAGGAAATCTTTGCGCGCACAGCCTTAGGGCGATAAATCCAAGGCTCTGTCTTTCCCCTCGTTAACTCCTGCCTTTTAAATTGCTAACAGATATATGCGATTTGCATAAATATCTCGCTCGCGCTAAATTCGGGCAGCAACTGAAACTTTGAGATATCGATAGGAAAGTTCAAACTAAAAATAATTTAGTTAATTAAAATAATGAATGCTACAACTTCATACACAATTCTCATGCAGCGTCACTGACATTTTGCTGCCCAGCACCACATATTGGCTTTTTTTTCTTTCACTAAAACCGATGTTATTTAAACATGTGTGTCAATTTTTACCTCTCTGCGTACATTATTTCGTGAATTATTGAATTTTCAAATGATAACGGACCTGCATAACATTCAAACGCAAAAACTTTTAGCAGGACCAGCTCCAAGCAAAGGCAATAACTAAAGAGGTCCTCAGTAAAGTCGTTCTCGACAGCGACAATATCCCGGTGGAACAATATGGGAAAATAATAATACAATGTACTGTGTAAGCTTGGAACCTTGAAAATGGTTTATGAACATCCTTATATGAAACCTGAGAGTGAGTTTCACTTTCGGAAAGTATGGAAAACTTTTTTTTTATTAATTATATGGATAATGGGTATAGAAGCCCTATGACTGATGTTGAAGATTTGGCACAAATGTTAGATATTGAACCTATATCAAAATCATTAGAACCTAAAAAAAGAAATGAATGTTTGATTACTCGCATTCTGCCAAGATTTCAATAGATCCAGAAATGCAGTTTCAAAATATCTCTTTGCTATATTGTATTTTCTTCGTTAAAGCGATGCTCTGAACAACAAAATGTGTTCATTTCTTTATGATCTTAAAAAACTGTATACGAGCTGATTATTGCAAAAGTTGCAAATTGCAACGCAAGCAACAACTGAGATTACAATAAACTGCCGTAAGTCTGATATTGATACTGAGCAGATAACCACAGAATACTACAGCTTGTAGGATCTCCTTTTCGAAAGCGCCAAAAGAAAATACTTTCTACAGTTCATATGCATTCTTTGTAAAATATTTCCTAGAATCCTGTAAATACATCAGCGTTAGTTTATAAATCAAGATTTCATTTAATAATATCATCTGGAAGTGATCGAGTAAGAAAACAATGCACTGCAATGCTAGTGTTTTAAAAGAAGAATATATATATATTTTTTCTAATTTGAAAAATTAGAAAATTTTTAATTTGTTCTGCCGTCCAGATGTATAGTGGTTAGGGTCGCCTACTGCGATACCAAAGGGCCCGAGCTCTAATCCCGGAGAAGCCATGGATGTAAATTGTCTGTCCCTTCATTCTTCCTTCATATTTCTTGCATCCATAATAAAATAAGCACCGCTTCCGCCCTTTGTAGTAGCCTAAAAATGGTTAGTGCCCGCAATTAAAAAAAATTATTCTTCCTTCTAATTTTATAAAATCAAAACTTTAAAAAAATTATTTAAAATTTTGCATGTTTTAAATATTACAAAAGGATTTGGAGGTTCCCCTGAAAATGAGGACTGAGGTATATATCTGCGTAATTGAAATCCTGCCTGATAATATTAAGAAAAGATCCAAATATGTACTTCCAAGCGAATCTTCATTCCTAAAGTTTCATATGATACAACTGTCTTTAACTGAAAGTTTCCCTACTTATATAATGCAATTAAAAATTACAATAAACTGAACAGTTTTTATTTGAATGAATAAGATAATTTTCAGTTATCAATAAACTAAGAAATACTGAGCTCTTAATAAAATAAACCATCCTGGTAACATATAAAACAGGAAAATTCTAAATTCGGAATAAACTAAACTACCTTCAGAACCAAGCAATTTTATTTTCTTAGTCTGAACAGTCTGGAATTTGGAACTTTCAAAGTGAGTCACAAGCTTGTGAATGATATTGCAAGATCAGCATATACTTACATTCACACAAAGCACACAGCTCATTGATAAAGACGCCATAATGTCATGTTAAATTTATTTGTACTTCTCGCATTGATAAATAGAAATTCAAAGCATTTAGTTATGACTGGAATTTTTTCGTGGTATTTTTTACTATTTTCAAAAAAGTATTCGATATCTGCGCTTCATTGAGCGAAGTAATAAAAAAACACACACTTGAATGCTTCTTAAAAAGGTATTATTGACGATAACAAGCACTGAGAATCAAACCGAGACAAATCCCTTTCTAGCTGTTAAATATGCAAATCAGAGAATGAATTAAACATTTCAAGAAAGTGTTTCATAATCCTTTTTTTCTTCACTTAACGAGATATGCAATGAAGTCCCTTTAGATATTAAAGCTAAGTTACTTTTAGTTTCTATTTTTAAGACTTTAGATAAATTCATTAAAGAAACTGTGTTGGCATACTTTTAATCTATTTGTAATCTATTATAGAAATAGCACTATACTATTCTTCTAAATATGATCGTTGATCCTTATCAGAGAAAGAGAATTTGAGAAAATCTCACCATTTAATACAAACTTCTTTGTGTTTATATATCTGTCACAAACTATAAACTTTCTTATAGAGGACACAAAAGTATCCTTTAAGTACTCTTTCAACGAATTCCAGCAAATTATTGCTAAAATCTCAAACGAAAGGTTTAGATCAAAATTGAAATGATATAAGTTACTTAGTTCTTAAAATTTTACATATTTTAATCTGATTTTAAAGTTTGGGTAGCAAACAATTCTTTAATATTGTCGCATATGCAAGCTAGTGACTGTGATCTTTTGATTTCTTCGATTAGTTTAAATTCTGCAATGTATAAATTGCAAAATCACTTAATATAATTTACCACTCATATTTAGCCCCACTAAGTACGCTTTTAGATGAAAACTCGGAAACATTTTCAAGAGAATGTAATTATACTGTTAAGATACTCAGCTTATTTCTTCATATAACTATTTCTGAGTTATTTTACACAAAAGTAAAACAGGTTTAATGTTTCAAGAAAAGGTCAATGTTGTCATTAAAAATGTCTTAATGAATACATCCAATTTCAGAACCAAGTTTTTAGCTTAGAACTGAGATTGAAAGATAAATTCATTTAATGATGTGTCACTCAAATCTCTTTATGCATTCCCATCGTAGGACAACGACTGCCTAAACGATGATGCAATCTCTTTCTGACAGTTCTTATCTTAAGTTATTTCAAAAACATATACTTCGGATGACTGCAAATGCTCCTTGGTCTTGTTTTACAGAACACGGTTATCCCCCCCCCAAAAAAAGCACCTGCATATTGATCACCTTATTGATATTATGTTTAGGACCATACACTGTTTGTAAACAGGTAGAGAAATCCGGGTGAAGAGAAATCAAATTGTTCCTAAATTATGATCTACATGATCCTATGATTTTAAATTTATGTGTCTAAGAATGTTTATTCACGAAATGCTTGAAAGCGATTTCAGAAGACCTTGTGCACGCTAGCGACCGAGCAATGAAATCGTTGAACATTGGAGTTCGATCTCGATCCAAATCTCCGCAAACGAGTTTACTACACGGGAGTTTTCATATTTTTCCACTGGAGTAACATGAATACGAATCAGTTTACCTCATAAAGTCACCAAGGAAAACAATTGCGTATTCGACACTAACGATTGGCATCTTTTGTTTGGAAGTATGTATGTACCCTTCGTTCAGTTAACTTTGAAAAAAATCGCCAAAATATGCAAATTCTTTTAATTTTGAACACACTGCAATTCAATCCACTGCTCTGTGAGCAGCTATGATAAATATGTGACAGTGTCTCATTTTTTGCGAAATTTCAAAGTTTCATATCCTTATATTCTCAAGTTTTTATAATTCACTTCATGTAAATAATTTTGCAACTCCAGTACCTAGACAGTATTAGAATAGCGCTAAGATATGCGATATGTTCCCTTTTCAACTATTTTACCATCTGCAATTTTTTATTCATCAAATTTATAAGGAACGTTTGCTGAAATTTGAAGCCAGATCAAATTTCAGTGTTCAACGATTTCATTGCTTGGTGGATACTTAGCAGAAGCTCTTCTGAATTCATTTTCAAGCGCTTTATGAAAAACCGTGCTTACACACATATATTTAAAATCATAGGATCATGGCAGATCATAATTACCTGTATTCCACTGCAAAAGAATCTCTTGCATTGTATGCATTTTTCAGCATATTTCCTACGTCAAGCTTAAATCTGTAAAACGTTTAAGCAAAATTATAATTATTCAGTTAAATGAATGAAATCAAATCTTTTTTTCGCCTTGTACTGTGTTATTTAATTTCTTCATTGCAGCCATTCGTGTACTTTATATTACTCGCTACATGTAATGTTCCTTTTAGCAAAGGAATTTTATAAATACTTCTCAACTGAAGCAAATGATAACTTTCTAACTTTTCTATATTATGTAATGAGCCTATTTTAAATCGTAAAAGTTTTGCAAAACATGCCGGTATTTCAGTGCAGTGTCCCGCCTTAGAATAAGTTCCAGAAAATATTCCATATTATGTAAATATTACGATATTTAGTAAATTTAGGGGAATTTAATTTCCATCGTAGTGCTTTATACGGTCGTGAAGATTTTTCTGTAGGATCAGAAATACATTCAATAATCATATACTCTTGTTAAGTTTAGTGGAACTCAAAGAGTCACGAGGCTGATTTGTGGAAGAATTTTTGGTTTTCTGTTTCAGCAAGTTTTGCAGTTCGAAAATGGGAAATGAAATTAAATTGTCTGAAGAGGTATAAACTGTTCAAATTTTGAATACTGTAGACTGCAAACGCTTGTCAGAGAGCTTAACTTCCAAAATCTAGTACTTTGAGAAAGACAATGAACTGATGAAAAATTATTTATATTTTAATAAAAATATGAAATATCTTAAAAAGTAAACAGTTGCCCAAGTATAAAGGAGAAATGGAGCGAGAATTTCTCCATAAATAAAATAATGACATTTCTTTCAAGCGTTTAGCAATACTAACTACGCTAGTGGGAACAAATGCATTAACATAGTGCATAATTCTGTAATAACTACGAAACTACTCATCATGGCCACCTGTAAAAGTGAATATTTTTTTTAAATGTAAAATTTCTAAAAATCTTATGTAAAGAAGCATTAATATTTAATATTACCAATAACTTGGTTCCTTAAGAAAATAAATTTCACAGAAATTAGAAATTCTTTGGAGAGAGAATTTTGAAATAAGGTCTGTTGGGACAGTTTCGTTGCAATATTGCTATATAATTGCTTGAAATAACAAAATTATGTTTCGAACAATTTTTTTCTCTGAGGAGGGAAGAGTTGCCAGAAATGCTCGTCGCATATTGGCATCGAAAATGTATGGTCACTTTAGTGTACCATCCAAGCAGGATTTATTTCCCCCATTAGACTTCTACTAAGCTGGGAAAAAATGATACAACTCTAAAATGGCTGTCTCATTTCTCTGAAAAGGCCAGCAATGGTGAGTCATTTTACTGAGAACGTCAGAAAAAATGAATCATTGAAGGACAATGGATTCATTAAGAGACATTTGTAGTCGTTTAATTTAATTGATAAAACAAAAATATTTCAATTTTCTAATTAAAGGCTTACTTTAAAATAATTAAATATGATAGAAGAAATCGAAAATGTTTCAATACCTGAAAGCACATTTCATTGCAAAACCGCTAAGCAGTTTTATGTTGAATTGTTTCATAAGGAACAATGTGAAAGCTGAAAATTGCACATTGGTGGAACAAGGTCGCAAAAGAAAGTAATGGACAGCTCCTAGATAATAATGTTTAAACGGCCAATTAAATAAATCCTTTTAGTCGTGCTTAAAGAATTGTTTAGGAGGAAGATTTTATGACAACTAGGTATACGCGAAAAATTAAAGTAAAGGGAATTAGCTATCGATGAAAATGAAGCAAATCAGTGTCTTATTTTAAATAGGCCAGTCTTCAAAACGAACAGTATATATATATATATACAGTCAACTGCTGTTTAATCAGTGACGGATTAACCGATTTTTGTCTAAAAGCAACTTTTTTATTGCAGAATGATGGGAAAATTACTGTCACAAACAAACAGAATGGGACAAAATTCCCTTAGGGAATACAAAAAGTAGAATTTAAGAAGGATAACAGTAATAATCACATTTAATCATATCAGTAATATCATATATATGAACTGATTTTATGCAGAACAGTATGTAAAAATAATTTTAATGTGCGGCCATTAATCTTCTGTTTCCCATCGATTCGTATACATGGAAATACAAAAATACTACAGACAAAACCATTATTTTTTCTATTTCGAAGAGTGTTCTGAAAATTCTGATTTAATTGACATAATAAATAAATTTATTGTCCAAATTAAACTGCCTGAAAGTGGATCTTAATTATAACACGGGTTATTCCTCTTTCCAGTATTTGTTTAACTGCTGCCGGATTAACTATGATTTAGTGTTAAGCGCCGTCTCCGATATTACCCTGGTTAATCGGAAGACGACTACGCTTATTTTCTGTTGTCAGCTAAAAAAGAAAAAAAAACAATTATAACCGGCATCGAATGATTTTTTTTTTCTTCTAACTGCTATTTCTGAGATTTACATAAAGTGTAGTATTTCCCTTTAGTTTAACAGAAACTTACAAACCTTTGATCAGAACATATCTTTCTTCCAAGTCATCGACCAAAGTCTACTTATCCGTAGTATTTAACAGTTTTAAAATCAATGGAATGGAATAGCTTCATTATTGATAAGACTGAATCCGCAATATTGAGATTTCAAATAGTAATAATAATAAACTTTTTGCTACAAGCGTTTTTTCAACGACCGAAATATTTTAATTCTTTATTAATATAATTTTTCTTAATTCCTGGTTGGGACTTACATAAGATTATTAAAGCCTATTAAAACTGAAGCAATAAATGCCGAGTTCATAACCTTCAAATTCAAAAAGGACTTTACTCAATAGCTGATACCGGAAAAAAATATTCCAATTAACTGCTTGCGTATCTATCATATGTAATCTAATAAATAAAAGTTACGCAAGATAAGAGTAATGCCCTCTTTTTGCTACTGTTAGAATTCTAAAAATGTTCATCTTATCATGAAACGTGATACTCATTCTTGTTAAAATAATTCAGAACAATTTAAGCATTTTTTTTTCTCTCACGTGTTGTGATTCGTTTATATCAGCCACTCGTTTTCTCTCATAAACACAGAAGCATTAAATTATTTATCAATAATTAAGTTTTTGACATATTACATATGAAGAAAAGCACTTTCTACTACACATGTTACTTATGTCTTGTAGTTTACCATGGTTTCCTCTAAGAGTCCAGATCGATCCTTTCGTTTCATGAACTCTAAATTCGATGTTTACTCTCCAATAGGGAAAAGCAGCTCTCTCTCCTTCTTTCATTTTTCTTCCCGTCTCGTTGCCATATTAATTACCAAACCTAAAAAGAGATTTTTTTTAAGAGAGTGAAAAGTTCAGAAACTTTCTTCAATTACTGCATTAAAAATTTTCACCATTTCTTTCTCGCAATGTGGAGACAAAAATTATACAACAAAAATACTAAACTGTTACGCTATTTGTAAAATGTGAGTTAATGAACTCATCTCTTTCGCAATGATTTAGAATGAATATAATACATGCTTCTTAGTGCACGAAAATAACAAAATAGGACAAAATAAAGACATAGGCTGCCCCAACACCCTCTTTTATCTGCTTTACAGTTATCTGAATAACAGGCACGCGCAAGTCAAAACGGAAGAAGGCGTCCATGTAATAAACATGGCTGTTCTCAGGGATACTGGCTTGAGCTTCTGCTGGAAAATACAGTGGCAGAGTCGCCTTGGAAATCTTCGATAGAAACAGCACCGTGAATATTTTAGCTTACAATGATAATTTTCTCAAAGTGGCCAAAGGACATACCAAAAGAGAATACTGAACTGGCGCACAACAGGTAGTTAATAATTTTACCGATTGGGCCAAGAAGTACAAGCTTACCATTTCTGTGTCAAAAACACAAAAAATACTTAGCATTCCAGGAAGAAAATGCATGCGCCCTTTCTGCTTAGATCTCAAACGAAAATATATCAAAATAGCGATACGCCTGAAATAGAGTTTAATAACTGATTATCGGCTAATCTGATGATCATATACTGCACCTCAAACAACGTCTGCACTAACTCTATAACTCTCTGAATAGAACCACAACTGCTAAATATCATCACGGATGCTTAGAATCTTTATCAGAGTGTAACAGAGAACGTGTTACATAACATGCGGATTATATGCGGAGTTCCCATATAACCAAGACCATGTCACCACCATCTAGCTCTGCGCTGCGTCTCTTTCTTCTAAAAGCGTCGTCTTTCCTGAGCCATATGATATTTACACGAACGGCCCAAAAGGGGAGCAAGGCACAGGCTGTGGCTCCTGTGAGCATCAAGGAACCAACATACTGCTTTCTTAAAAGTGGAGACTGGATCAAAATAATTCAATATTTCAGACAGACTTGGCTGCACTAAGAGCGCCTACTCAGCACTGTGTTAAAACTGAGCACGCCTTGCGTCTCTTATACAAGCTCGACACTCAGTTTACATACCATCCAATAATAGCCCTGCGAAACAATATTTTCAAGGAATATTTTAATCTCTCTGCCAGATAACATCGGTCCAAAACTCCAAAGAGTCCTCGCAAGCGCGTTTTAGGTAACAAAAAAGCAGAAGCAACTGTGAAATCTGTTGCCACGTATCTAAACCTAAATACTTTACATATGCCACTCCCTAACTCGCATACGAAGACAAAGACTCTGTTAATGGAGCAATGGGCAGATGATTTGAGATGATGCATATATTAGCAGAAAGGTATACTTTTATACCAACAATCTGCTAAAAGCTACATAGTAGTATATCTGAACTCACGCCGTTTTTCATAGGTCAAGGCCTATACGTTAGCTTTCTGTAACTATTTATTTGAATTCCCTGAAACGAGAACTTTTCACCTCAAAAATCCATTCACCGAGAATTATCACGCATGGGCCAAAAATACCTGCAGGAATTCATATGAAATTAGACATACTCAGATCTGCACCAACGTAGCTCTATCGATTTCTAAGAGTTTGCAAGACTAATATAAATTTATTGAGTAGTGCATCACACTATTTTGGTATGCCTCGCCGCTATTTATAAACACGCCTGTGCCTTTCAGTCAGTGCAGCTTAAATATTCCTTTTTCCCTTACCACTATACAACTTGTAACATGCATTTATCTAAGACAGTGCTATACTGGCACATTATACATCTTAGAAGTTCTATTCGAACTCCTACCTCCAAAATTAAGTTCTGCATAATAGACCTAATATGTGTTCAATAAAGTTATACAGTCAGTGTATTAGTACTGGAATATATTATAACATACTATTGCACTTATAATAGTTACATATCGCTGTATATACGTATGTGCTTGTACTGGTATCCCAGTGTTCTCGTATTGCAGAAATACAGACATTTTAACAGCGTTTATTTAATAAATTGTAATACATATTGCACATTTTTAAATGTATAGTAACTAATTTCCATGCACATATCTTTTCGAATAATGTACACCTAGTTAAGAAAGGGGAGAAAGGGGGGATCTCGATTTCCCCCATTCTACTCGGCAGATTCAGCTTGCATTTTTGGGTTTTTTTATGTCTCGAAAGCGCGAATTACGGTATATATTAGATTTATATATAGCATTGTTCTAACATATCTGTTTTGACATAAAATCGGAAATTTCTGAAATGATATGATGATTTTTTTCACCCTTTCAATTCTACAACACAAATTATGACTATAAATCAAATTTTGTGAAATTTTGTGAGAAACTAACGAAATAATTCGAGAAAAATTGTTGACGCACTGATTTCTCTTTCCACCATGAGTAAGTCATTTGGCGAACTTCCCAGTTTATGTTAATCTTTTCACATTCTCTTTCATTCTGCACGTGTGGAAAAAAAATGGCCTCGTTTCTTCTTTCCTGCAAATATTTTTACATTATAAAAATATCTGCAAGAATTTTAAAGTTTTTTAATCCCAACTGTTATTTTAGATTTTTTCTTTTTATAATTTTATTTTAATTAGTTGAGTTGCGTGGTTGAAAACCGAATTTCTTAAAAAAATCATTTTAGCAATCTATATTTATTCATTCGGACTGTGTATTTTAGGCTTATTATTCATACGAATGATTTTTTAATTTGATTTTATTTATTCGAATTGCAAAGCACGACTAATATATCTGTCAATGGGCCGTTCAGAAAGGACTCATAAATGAAAAGACGTATAATCGACATTTTAATTTAGAATCATATGCATCACAATTTTTCACCTCTTTACAAAAATTTATCGTTGTGACATTCCCATACACAGTTTTATCATCCTACTTTTAGTTTATTAAAATATTATCCGTTTTCAAATATGCTCAAATATATATATATATATATATATATATATATGTATGTATGTATATAAGAAAAAAATTCCTAGGATAATAATAATTAAAAAAATTGAAAGGTTTCAGATTTTAACGCTCGCCCAAAAGGGCTTTTTAAAAGTTTAATATAGTTTATTAGTACAGATTATTAGTTGAGACGAACCAGGTGGGATAGCGAAGCTCTTTATAGGATATTACATGAAAATACATTTAGATGAGCATGGAAATGTTATATATATTCTAGATATTCGAAAAGCGAAAAAAATGCACAATTTAATTCTATAAAATTATTTAATGTTTTTAATTAGATAGATCGTGTATTAAATGCATTTTTATTTAAATCAATCGGATTAAAAATTAAAATTCTGTGTAACAGCAATTATTGTTTCAAATAACCGAGTCTTTCAATCAATAACAGACACATTAAATTTGAAAGATAATTATCTTATATTTTACTGAACGGCAACTCACTGGAATGAAAAGTGAAATAATGCAAAATCATGTTTTTGAACTAATCACTTCTTGGGATTAAAATATATATATATATAACGTAATTCTATAAAAATATTTAATGTTCTTAATTAAATATATCATGAATTAAATGCATTTTTATCTAACTGAATCAGATTCAAAAGTAAAAAAAATAATATTCTCAAGAACTGCATTTATTGCTTTTAAACAGCTTCATTTGTTCATCTATAGCAAACAGATTAAATTTGGAAGATTAATATTTACATTTTTCCTAATGGCAATAGACTCAAATGAAAAGTGAACCTATGCACTAAAGTTAAACAACGCAAAATGGTATTTGAGACTAACGGCCCTTTTAGGATAAAAATATTAATTTTAATTAAATCTTCTTTATACCTTGATAATTACCTTATAACCTCAAGAAGACCTTAAAACCTTAATTGTTTTCTTCTGTAGAAATACCCGAAATAATCCCTCCTTTTGTATTCCCTATATACCATAAACACATTTGAAACTGCTTTGTTGTTGTGAGATCCCAATGAGCAAGTTATCGCCTTTCGTTTCGTAAATATTTAGTCAGAGTAAAATTATGAAACAATTTTGGCTGTAATACTGCACGCCTTTACAAGCTAAGTATTTTAAAAGTATGAAATGAAAGATAAGATTATCAACACTTAAAATGTCTTTAGCTGATATCCATACACTTCTTTGACTGAATTCTTTAATCTTCAACAAATTTGGCTGAGACATCTCTGGATTATTTACTTATGATATAATATGGCATTCTGTGACATAATTTAAATATGCATAACTTTTCAATTGAAGAGCAGTCGATGTTATTTTTTTTGTATATTTTCCTTTAACATAAGCCATTTCACTGTAGTATTTAATAAACTGCATTGAATTAAAAACTTTAGTAAAATATTGTTTGAATGTCCAGATATTTTCGCCTTGAACATGCAACTTGTTTAAAACGGACCTGAAAACCGTTGCTCTTTCTTCCAATATCTTTCTTTCAGAAATACTTGTTTTCAATGTTAAAATAAGAATATTCAGTTTTTCGGCAGTTACATTTTCATAAATATTGCATTCTAACCATATTCTCTTAAAATTGTACTTGTATCTTTTAGGGAGACTACTTTTCATTTTCTAGACATTTTGTAAGGTTTTAGTTTAAACTAACAAAGTTTTATGTTAATTTCTCTTTCCTTTGAACTCTTATTTCAACTTCCCGTTAGAATGAGCGCGCGTTTCAGCTTTATGCTAATTTGAGGTGGAGCCAAGTTTTGTATTTAAAAGGTTAGCAAGGAACTTCTCGGTGTGAGAGAGCTCTTAGTCTCAGATCACTGCGGCTCTGTTCGACGTTCACCTGACTAGCTAGTATTTAAGTTCTAAGCCTTAGCGCTGTTACGCTACTACTTATTGAAGTAATCTAAGTGCGTTAGTATTAGCCAAATCTTGCTACGCACCCTTGATAGTTTAGATTAGAGGCCAACCTCGCGTTTACAGCTCTGAGAGAACGACTACTTAATTTCTACTCACTTTATTTTAAAGTATTTGATTGTTCAGTTTAGATCCAAGTGCGGTCATTATTTTCTGTTGTCCCTTCCGAGTTGGGAAGTGGCTGTAAATAGTAGTTTAATAAAAGGGTAATTTTAAACCCCCTCTCACGTGCAGTTATTCTACCATTTAACCACAGTTATTCTACCAGAGAACATAGCTGCATTCAGCTCCCTGTTCAAGATCAGGACTTTAACACGGTTAAGACCATGTTCGCCAAAAGTATGCACAGAACACTCAGTCCGTGACAATTTTAGCTGCAAATTAAGCTTAAAACCAGAGAACAAATCCTGACAACAAAGGACCGAAATATGTGTCCTTTTGTTGCACATTTGAAATTTTATGAAATTATGTTTTTATGTTTAGATGTGGAAACTATGCATTATAAAACTGTTTCTGGTAAACGTAGTAAACGTAAAACGTAAAATCATACGACTTATTGCATTACTTTTGTCTTCAAATATATAAGCATCGTATCTTTCCAACTTCCACTGAAAAAATTAGCAGTCTGAGATAGTTGCATCTTAAAGTTTCCATTAAATGTAACATTATGAATTATACGTTTGTTAAAAGCGAGAATAGAAGCAGACGAAGTTACGAAACTTTAATGCCCGAGAACAGTAAAAAAATAAAAACAACTAGAGAAGGCAATAAAATTGCAAACATGAATTAGAATTGCATTTTAAAGATTTACTATATTGCATACAATTAACCAAACGGGAGAAAGTAATTTTCTTCTAAAAGAGCACAGTCTCACATCAGTCCCATGGACTTACGCACAACTGTTAATACTTCATCAACGAAGGTTCCCATGATAGCACGTGTAATCATGTTAGTTCTCTTATAAATACACACATTCAAATTCAAATATGAAAGAAAATAATGACAAAAAAATCTGATAGCTTTGAGATTTTTTGAGTTTCGTAATGAAAAATTCATTAAAGTTCTACAAAATAAGAAATAGATAATAAAACAAATTCCAAATTCGGGCTTCTAAGTGCTCATATTCGGGTGGTGGACTACGTTTACCCTAAATTTGATGGCTCTAGGTACCGTTGTCTTTCCATAATGTGAGAAATACATCCATGCAGATTCTTTTTTATTTAATTTCTTTAAATATAATACAGGGCGATAACATTTGGTGGCAACAATCTGAAGAGTGATTCAATGCTTTTCGTCATTCGACGCAAAATGCCGTTTCGAGACTAATAGCCCTTTTTGACTAATGCGCCTTTGGACTAACAAAGACCTTTATCAAAAGTGTGAGTTAAAAAATTAGCATTTTCTCAATTTCATAATGGCTTCGTATTTGATTTGATTACCGAAGGTATCTGATTTCATAAATAAATTACTTAAAAAATGCTTATGCTATATCTGTCTTTAAGCAGATATACCTGGAGGGGTCTACTTCATTAAGATAGCTGATATCCGTGCCCTCTACGGTGCGATAATTTAGTCGGCAAAGACCGAAAACCAATCATCCGAAAATTATTTCAAAATCGGTTTGTTTTTCAATGTTTTATTTGTTAGAAATAAATGCATATTTCATAATGAAAGTAAATCATTTCTGTACATTGTAAGCAGAATACGCATCCTCTATTTATTTCATTGATATTCCTTATCATGAGAATGACTTTCAAATACCTATATTCTATCATGTGTTACGTCAATTAATGTTGCGTCGCATGAAAAAATTTCTATGAAAAGGACTAAACGAATGGAGAAACGGTCGCATAACTCCATACAGTTATCAGGGAAATGTTTAAAGCTTTTCTTTTATGGTAATATTAAGATATTCGAAATTTTGCTTTTTATAAGAAAACTTGGGGTGCTCTACAAAACTGAAGCTAACAACATATTCAGATAACTTGTCTAAAATATTAAATTTAAATGTTTTAATAAGATATAATTTTTTTTAATTTTGTCTTAATCTTAAATTTTACTTTTTTTCCCTAAATACTCATACTTTTACAGCATATCAATTCTCATCTACGGAACATTAGTTCAGAAATAATAAAGTTAAAATTGTAATTAAAATTTAAAAGCTTTTTTCATAATTAGATACGTATATTACTTCTTATTTTGAATTAGAAATGGAAGATTTAAAATTAAAACTTTGAAAATAATAGTTTTTCTAAAATGCATTTTAAAATACCATTGTGATAACGAATGGAGAGAAAAATGTGTTATTTCTATTTGGTAAGACTATAGATTATCCGCATAAAAAAAGGCATTAGAAATATCTTTTAGTAATTTCAATAACGCTGCATGTACTTTAATTTATATTAGTTAGATATGTTATTAAAAATTAAATAAAGATCTAAACTACTAAGAAACGCGTTTACTGCTTTTAAACCAAGGGAAGCGACAGTGATAATTTACCATTTCCTGTCCTCAAAAATTTTAACGCTCTGTACGTTTCCTGGCGCACTTACATATTAGTTGAGTTTGAAAGATGAGTGCAAAATCTTATGTTTTGTCGAATGGCAACACTCTGAGAACTTGCTAAACACAAGGACTCGTATAAATTAAAGTATATATAAAAAATGTGTTAAATTATAAATTATACGAGTTTATCGAACTCCTTATATCTCTGTTATTAAATAATGAAGACTATGTACGTATTATATTATATCTGTACGTATCATTATTATTATATTATTTGTACGTACCTTGTTATTAAATAATGAAGAAACTGTATGCATATAATCTGTACATTTATAGATCTGTACGTATATAATCTGTATAGTATATAGAGTAATGCGTGTATGTACATATTAATCGCAATGATTTATTATGTATCTCTGTTAATAAATAATGAAGAATTTATACGTATTATCTGTACGTATTTCATATAATACGTACAGATAATAAGTAATATGTCTTAAGTAATAAGTCTTAATTTTCACAGCTGCGTCACTGAAACGAGAAAGAGGAACCTTTCTGTAAAAAGAAAAGAATAAAAACTGAAATTAGTGAAATTTGTTGGACTTGCTTATTTTCAAATATTTCAATTATAAATTCAACAACAGTCTGTATAGAATTCTTATTAAAATTATTTTGCAAAAGGAAGCGAGTTGTAGTCGAAACTTAGGAGATTAAATTTTTGAGAAATAAGAGGACTGTTTTCATCCGTATGATAATAACACTGTTTATAAAAGATTTTAACTAGAAAAGACAGGTAGAAATGAGTCAAATAATTTTAATTAATTGAACTTAATTAATTAAACTTGGCTTGTTTATAGGCCTCTGTAGCTGCAACTAAAATTCAGACTGAGTCGAAGTTTTGTAGATAGAGAATTCAAAGGGTGCGCTGAAAGATTTCGGGAAAAAAAATTAAAAACACTTCCGCTAAGGCCGTTTACATAGAAATACAAATAAGCTACAATTTCCAATAGAAGTATTGTTTCTTATTTACAGACTGTTTAGAGATGTAAAGCGTTTTGTTCAATGCGAGCTGCCTCATTAAGTTGTAAAATCTGCAAGTAATGAAAAGTGTGTTCAGCAGCTAATCGCCAACGATCTTTCGCACATGCAACATTACACTGTCCTTTAAGTCAGCCAATTTCCTCCGATAAAATATGTTTTTTAAATGACTCCATAACCCAGAAATCGCATGGAGTGAGATCGGGATACCGAGCCGGCCCAAGGAGTAAGGAATGAACGGCTAATCACTCTATCATCGGTAAAATGTTGCAACGAAAACCTCTGCGCATAGACTCCATTATGTGGAAGGACACCATCCTGCATAAAAGTGAGCATTATCGCTCACTTTACGTAAGGGAAGGCATATAACGATATCTGAGGCCCGTTATAGGGCGTGTTGCAGTCCCATTATCGTAGTTTTCTTCGAAGCCAACGCGAATTTGGGAAGCTGCCCAAGGCTAATGTCCAAGCCTAATTTGGGAAGAGAACACGCACCAGACGATAACTTTAGGCGACTGTAATGGAACTTTGTGGAAGGCACGTGCATTTTCCATGGCCCAAATGCGACAATTCTGGATGTTCACCGTTCCGTTGAGATCAAAAAGTACCTCATCACTGTTTAGAATGTTCCATAGCCAGGAGTCATATTCGGGCACAAAAAGTCAATGCGACGGCAGCGGCGGTAGCAATTGCTGGTTGTGGCTGATGTTATACGGAATAAAGCGCACTATTTTTTTTCAGTATCTTCCACACTGTTTCACACGATACGTCTGTCATTACACTGCACGTGCACTACTGCCGTCATGATCATTCATCAGCAACTGCTCAATAACGGCCGTTGTTATTTCTAAAATGACTTCTGCCCTATGCTAAACACTTACAGCACACGAGAAAATGCAATAATACTTCACGTTCTCCTCAAAGAAGAACTACAGAAAGGCACAAGATAGACCAAATCTAGTAGTAGACCACCTGTAGACCAAATCTAGGTGATGTAATAAATGATCAAAATCTAATAAATGATCATCCATCACAGCTTAGTTGTGCACCAGGAAACGCTGAAAGAACCATTAGGATATTTGAGGCCAGGAAATATCAAATTATCAGCTGTCTCTTCGGCGGGATTCGAACTACGGACTTGTCACTTGTCAGCTGGGCCAGTTAACCACTTACACCACGATAGTTTTTAAATCCTTGTACTTTTCAAAATTAAATGCCTGAATTTCAGTTGTCATACAATGTGTCCATAAACTATTGACTGAATTATATATCAAAATATACTTCGTATATGAGCTACAAAGAATAGATCTTCAATAAAATAAGCAAATGAAAATATCTGTAGAACTTTGTACAGATGCGAGGATAAAAATAATAAATATTAAATAATTGATTGACAGATTATATGCATACTTTCATGAAAGAAAAGCCGCTTTTAGAGGCTTTGATCAGTCTGCTGATACCACAAATAGAAAAAAATTGTATAAAATTGATAAATTTAGGTAAGAGTAGAAAATATAGGCGCAATTTAGCATGGATAGTTCTTACGGTTTAGAATGATTTTATAAACTGCAATTAAAGAATAATATGAACACCATATAAAGGAAATAGCTATTTCTTAGTTTATTTGAGTCAAAATACACCGCTACCAGTCATAAACAGCCAATATACAAGAGAAATAAAAATTAAAGTTTAGCCCCCTCCCTTTTTCTCTAAGCAGAATATATATTGAAAAATGTGAAATATACCTGCATTGTGAGACTAATTTGCTCAAAAAATATCCGAAACGCTCGATTCTAATAATAAGGGAGAATTTATAAGCTTTCTGAAAGTGGAGAAATTTCTTTTTTCTCATTCCAGGTTTCCCAAAATTGCACTAAATATATTTAACACTAGTTTTCCAAATTATTTAAATTGGATATTCTCTATTTTTCTCTTCAGATTAAAAATAATCTTGCACTTAAATTTGTACTATGTGTAAATACCAGCAGTATTCACCTGATAAGTGAAATTAAAATTTCGCAAATATCCGCATTAACTGTACCAGTATTCACTTTCATCTGATACTAAGACGAATAAATAATTTATTAATACAATTTATTTTACTTAATTAATTTATTTTTATTATTATACTTGGGAATATATTATAGTGAGATCTGCAAATATCAAGCAAAACTGAATTGTAACTCTAGTTTTAATCTCTTAAATTGTTAGCGAACCAAAAATTTCTGTTTCGATATTTCAGGCTTAAATGTAATTAATTTAAATTTTTATTACCGTACACTTCATTATTTTAAGGTTATACAATATGTTTGGTTTATGTGATTATGACAAAGTCTCGAAGCCTATCTGCCTAAAGGGAGGGATGCCTTCAGGGAGGGCTTTCTAAGGGAAGCTGACTCGTACACACGTTACACATGGGTAAACCCACGAAAGCGCCGTGCAGCCGGCCCGTTCGCGTGATTCGAAACTCGGACAGAACTACCAGTGTTCAGCAACTTTACCGGCCGCTGGGGGCTATACAATATGTAATGTTATGTATATATATATTTGGGGGCTGAGCAGCAGTTCTTTATGAAAATTCAAGCCCCTTCTCTAAATATTATTGGTTTTTCCTATCCACTTAATTATCAGACAAAGTGGCTAAAGTTAAGACATCTTGAATGACCTTAAGCTTGATTAGTGATAAGTGAAGGCTTGATTGCATGCAGCACTGTAATTTTTATCACTTGTATTTGAATGTGAGTCAGTTAACATTAACTCCTTTAAAATGCTGTCTTAGAAACCATCTTCCCGATTAAACACTGAGTAACTGAGTGCTTTGGCAATATTTTAATCTAATCTAATCTCTCCACTTTAACGGATAAGGTTGGTTGCGCCAATGAGCAAACGGAAGCTTTTCATTCTCTTTCGATGTAACTTGAAGGCAATGCATTTATTCAATCGGAAAGCATTTGGTAAACTCAGCGTTAACTTTGTTACTCATATATTTTTTCTCCTCATATATCCCCCCTTGAGTCTTTCCAGCATATGAATTAAGACGCATTTATGGTAACAACTGAAGATATAAAAGTACATTTTTAGGTAAAAAAAAAAGAATATTATCTAAAATAATAACTTTAAATGACTTAAAGTACAGAATATATTTAAAGTACAGAATAGTTTATTCATACGTACTTTTCTGCTGTGTTATGTCTTTATTACCGAAATATTACACACCGCGGAATTTATCATATAAGGATTTTTCTGATTCTACACAGTACGTCTAGGCCCACCAGAGACTGAGCGGTAAAAACAGTGAACACTCTTAATTCAATCCGAGGTTCGAGTTCCAGAGAACAGGCTGGCTCAGAAGCGTTTTCGTATTTTTCCCATATGTAACGTGGATACGAGGCAGTTTCCTTTAAAAAATCTTCCACGAGGTATCTCCTCCTTTCCGTGTAGTGCTAAATACCGGAACAAGTAATAAATAAATAAATAATGTACAATGCCCCTTTCGTGATATAACTAAAAGTCCCTCCGACTGGATCAGATCAAGGAAAGAGCATAGTTTAGTTTCCGTGTTTCCTTTCCTATCGTTCTATAACACCTTCTAAGTTTCAAGAATCAAAATTAGGAAAAAAGGAGGTAAAAAAATATCTAGTGAATATGAATGAAATCAATGAAATCTTCCAAAAGCAAGCATCCGCGTTTCCAAAGTTGTTTGCCTTCTTTTAGAGAGTAGGTCAACTTAGAAAATATGACTTTTAGTAACACTAAGTACCGATATTTATATTTATTTTCAGAAAACCTTCAGAGTCTTCAGAAGTGATCTCTGTGAGAAGCTCCATTTTATTAGCTATCGAAATGCACATTTCGCTTAGTTTTAGTTTTACACTCGGATAGTTGTTGCATTTTATATTTCGTATCCAACTTTCTGAATGCATAATTTTATTGAATAACTTCTTATATGATTAATCTCCTCGCTATTTTTTCATTCTCCAACATCTTCCATAATTGATACGTCTAAAATTCTGCAGATAATTTAATTATTTTGCCATATTTCCAAGTATTATAACTCTAAAAACTCTTTCATAAGCTATTCTTCTTGTTGACATTATAAGTTTCATAAATCGTATAGAACTCATTACTATTTTACTATTGACTGTATTTCTGATAGCATGAAAATACCTCCATAAGAAGAGCAGTAATAAAATTCACTTCAACTAATTTATAATTAGGGATAATGGAAAATAATTAATTATAACATCGGAGAAAAAACACATCTTGATAAGCACACTTCACTAAAATCAGGGACTATCCTGAACAATCCGAGACATTTTGTCACTTTATTCTAATCGAAAACGTTGAATTGCCATCATCATTTCTACTTAGAGATGACATTTGGGAGTTTCTGTACAAATGATTTCTGCTTAAACCGAAACTCCTTATCCTTATTCTCATTTTTAAATAGGAAAAAATGAGGGTAATTCAATTTTTGCCATTAGAAGCATCATTATTTCTAATTAAAAAGCAGATATAAAGTTTCGTTCTTGACGACATGGCTTTAACAACATTAGCCCATTAGCATCTGATAATGATCTGCCCTTGACAATTTATACTAAACAAAACAATGAAAACCCAATGCATTACAACTTCTCATATTACATAATCCGAATTCTCTAAACCATACATAGCAATTCCTGTGTCATTTACGAGTTTAAGTGAGCATGGTAGATTAGAGTGTCATTATGTTTAATTGCTTAAATGCTATTTTTCCCCTTGACGGATTTTTGATTATTAAAATTGTGATTTTTTAAAACTTATATGTATTAAAATGAAGCTTATCATGGCGAAATTTCCATAAGATGACCACTCATAAAGGGGACTGGAATTTACTATAAAATAAATACATAGTGGTATTAAAGTCAGGTTTCTGAATCGACTGCCTCTACAAAAGGTCACGAATATCTGGAATTGTTGATATCGCTTAGGAGGGAATCAGTGTAATTACAAATAAATACTTCAAGAAATTCCCACTTTTGAATATTTTACTGCTATTTTACTACTTTTGGTTTCATTAAACAAACTTTGCATGCCTTATTTCGTGAATCTAAACATGTTGTTTAATTTTTTAAACTCTGGATAACTGCAAGAATTAAAAAATTTATTTTTAATGGACTTTATTTTCTGTTTTGAGAATAATTCTTAAACATTTTACTCCAAAAAGGTGGATCGCTTGACTAGTAGGCAAGTGTTCTGGTATTACAGTTCATGAAGCTAATGGAAGTTCTTATCTTAATTCTTTCATACAGTTTGCTTCAAATGTTGAACCTCACGACTGGTAGACATCACAGTTATTGAAAACTCCCGTATTAATTTTTTCTTCGTTTCAGCGGACGTTTATATTTTTATAAAATATTAATTTTTCCCTTAATTAAAACTGAACTGCATATAAAACAAAGTATAATAATTATTTGAAGAATCAATTGCTATTCCGCTAATGAACGAAGCTGCATATAATTTAAGTAGCTTTTAAAATTTATTGGATCAAATATTCTGGGTTATTTTCAATAGCTCAGAAATGTGCGTGAGATATGCTTATTTAAAGTGCTAAATTGTCAAGAAAGCTTCTGCTGTTTGATGCTTTAATTTCTTTCAAGTCGCAGTCTTGGTTCATTATGCAAAATTTTTGGAGAGCCTCAATTCGCTATGATTCAAATTACTTTCTCCTCAACACACAATTTTCTGGCTTTATTTCGTATGTTAATACAAATTGGTCAAAACCAGAAAATGTTAATTTTTCGACTTCTCAGGCTTCTTGAGCTTAGACTGTGGCAGTCGAGAAGAAATGTACGCATAACATTTGGAAAATAGGCATCTAAGGAACGAGTGTTGCGAGAATAGTTTGTGGAGTTAAAATACAGAAATCGAAACTTGAAGATGATCCACATATCCTCAGCTCTGAGGATAATTTCAAGGAATTTAAAGCTAAAAAGCTACATTATCCACCTGGAAATTCTTGAATGATCAACAGGAGTGTTCTCCCGTGGTAATGTTAAAGCCCACATGACCTTGGAAAACCTCCACAAACCCATTTTTCATTTCTCTCAATCCATCACCAACTGCAATATCAATTGATTTCTTTCGACTTCCTGAAAGAGAAATACTTTTGAAAAAAAAACGAAGAATTTTGAATATCTCTGAATGATAGGGAAGCTGTCTTTTACTTCCAAAAGATAAATTTCACTTGTTTTACCATGAAAAATGTTAACTGAATGTTATAGCGCCAATTCTGATTAAAAATATTAAATCAGTTCTCTTTTATAAAGCATGTTTGCAATTAAAAACAGCTTCAGAGCATACTAAAAAATTTTAAAATGCTTTCAAGATTGAGACAGTTAAATTGGCAGATACGCAATGCTTCATACCTACATATAGACCAGGTGTTCATTAGGGGCTGCACGCTCCCCAACAAACTTAATTTTATGACATTTTAAATTTCATATCAATGCGCATTTTATCATTTATATCACTGAAACACATTCCTCCTCTCACGGTTCAGAAATTCCAAACGAAAGTTTCTTTTCCTTTCCAAAAATATATTTTGTTGGTTTCAGGTTTCCTTGAATTAAATAACAAAGAAAATTACCAAAACTTTCAGTTCCTGGTATATGCTTGCTTTCTTAAGAAATGTCTCTCTGTGTATAATTTGATTTAATTACGGTACATTTCTTCCTTCCACTTAAATGGACGCACATTAATTTGAAATTGGCATGTTATCTAAAATTAGCAATAATTGTTTAAATGAAACTAACAATGTAAAAATCTGAAATGATAGTAGAAATTTTCTCAGGATAACATGACTGTCTTTATAACGAATTTGCAGTGAAGTTCCCTGGAAATATTAATCAAACTTGATTCTATTTTCGTAAATAATAATTTTAATTCATTTGCATAATCTTATGACCATAAATTATCGTTTAAAAAGGGGCAGTCACAAGCAACACGGACGGGAAAGAGAGTAGTTTTTTTGCCAGAGTCAATAACCCTTCAAATGTGATTTTTTTTAATTCTTATTTTTTTGCCTTAGTTTGAAAAAGTGCATAATAGATAAGACTAGGAACGTAAAATTTTAGTTTGAAAAAATAGTAATAAATAAAGCATTTGCCTTCAGTGGATCCATGCGTATTTCCAAATTTAGGAACTCAAGTAGATCAGGAAAAGCTTTAACTTGAAGAAATTCATAATAATTAAAATATTTACCATCAGTTGGCCAGGTGATAATAAACGGGGAGGGATGCATTTCTCTTCAACAACAATCTCTAGAGCAGCTAAATAGTATTTACTCCATGTCTCAAAAGATACATTTATAAATAAACGTTTTGGAGATTTGAACCCCGGTACAAGACTATGGTAGACCCTTACTACCATGTCACGACTCCCATACCGTCATCCCAGCAGGACGACTAAAACTAATATTCAGTTAACTAGTCATAATAAAAGATCTCTGTTAATTTTAGGGAATAAAACATACATATACCATTATTATCATAGATTTTTAATCTCAATTTCATTAAATAATTAATATTCAGACTTTTATAACAAAAAACAAAGGACTGTTTTAAACGTCTGTTTTAAACGGACCATAAATTGGGAATAAAATATAGAATTCTCACTTTGGGTGCAGTAATACTGTAAATAAAATACTAAAACTTATCTTAATCAAAAAAAGATAATTATTGTTGTTATCTGGTCTGCTTGTTGTTCGTATGAAAAAAGCGTCATGAATTTACGTCTGTTTACTCAGCATCGAATTTTCTTCTCAAAGTGATGAAATGTCTCAAGGAAAACACTTATAAGAAGACAAAAGGAATATCACGTAATCAAACCATTAATTTCTTAAATCGTTTAAGAATTCAACTCTAACATAATGGAAATATTAAACATTTAAATCATAAAAGTGCTATTCAAATATTTTAAATCATCAAATGTTACTTCGTACATTGAAAACAAAAGTGTCTAACATTATTTTCGAAGTAATACTTGTAGAGAAAACAATACAGCATAGTTTCCAACTTAAGTCATAGAGAAGTAACAGTACTAACAGTTTAGAGCCACGAATTTCGAAACATTTAACTTTCCACCAAAGCGAAATTTTAATATTTATCCGCACACTCGAACTTCACTAGCCCAATAAAATGCAAATACGAAAGTTTTACTATTGTTGATATGCGCATTATTACATCATAAACATTGTTCCCCCATTCAATGAATGTAATAAAGAGTTTTCTGAGTTAAATAATGTGATGCCAACAAAAGAGATTGTCTGCCCTTGGCCTCTGCACTTTCCTCCCAGAATTACGACCGGCGTTTTATCAACTCCAAGCAACCGTCCATCATCTAAACGAGTCAGAAATTCTTCTGATTTCCAACTCGGAGAATCCAGAATCCCTGTTTGTCAGAGAAAGTAATCAGCAACCTTGAAGAAGGCTAAAGACGAGGTAGCTAGGGGTAGGGGGTGCGAACCCGCTTCGAGGTATTGGATGGACGGACTGGTTCTCCAGCCGACTGGAACCCCGTATAAAAAAGGTTGATGGCTGAGTGAGCCTGCAAGAACCATACCACCTCAGCAGTGAAAGTGTCTCGCGGTTTTTTATCGGTTCTCCAGCTTTTCTTTTCACGTCAAGTCACTTCATCTGGTGAGCCATCGGTCTTTTCATATTTCTAAATCATATTATTTGTCACTTTTCTATCTTCTAATTCTTTGTCTTAATATTTATGTGGTCTACTGCTATTTATAATAGTAATAAATTTTAATAAAAATTTGTAAAACTTTTAATTAGCATGCTAGAAATATGTTAAAAGGTTTAAGAAAGTGTTTTTAAAAAATGCAAGCAATTCGAAAATCAGACATAGCAAGAATTAGTCTTTATTACTTTGTTAATTTATATGCCTTCAGCATGTTACCCGTAGATGCATATCGCTGTATATCTAGTTCTGGTATTTTTTTAAATTACAATGCACTTATTTTTATTTCATGAAAAAAAATATAAAGAAATATTTTTATTAGATACTAGTAAGTTCTCAATTCTCTACCTAATCGAATACCCGAACGCGTGAAACGCTCTGGTATGGGAATAAGAATGGGAGAATATTTAATGAAAAGAAAGTTTAAACGAAGGTAGATGAATTATTTTATTGTTTTATTTTACAATATAACTTTGTGAAATATGAACAATGAATAGTAAATTTAACTACAAAAACTTCAGTATACCCAATGGTTCAGGTAAAAAAACATTGTTAAACATATCAGCTGAGCGCGTCCGCGCCACACACAATTCTTTTTCTCTTCGCCTTTTTTAATATAAGTTTCGGCGGAGATAGAAGTTTGGATCTTCTTGCTTCGGATCTCTCCATTCTACCTTGACAACAGATATGACTAGAATATTTAATATCAAATTTTTATTTCTCTTAATTTGAAGTGTGATTTTGTCATTCGGAGCATACTGACAGTGAGTCGTAGGTTGTATGATATATCACACAAATTCTTACTCCTTAAAAATGCAACAAACTGCTATCCAAAATGAAGTTTAGAAATCAAATATAGAAAAACATTTCACATGGTTGTTTCTGCCTGTCATTGCTATTTAAAAAGACGAGAACTAACTAAACCCTCCAAAATGAAGAAAGTTTTATATAAAATTTCTTTGTTTTACATATATATTCAAATAATGTGCTCTACAAAATTTAATTATCATTTATAATCCACTTCATTTAAAATACGGAAATTAGTATCATTACACTAATGAATCAGCTTTTTTCCGTTCATCATGCTATTTCTACACGAATAAACTCTACTTCAAAGTTAAATCCGAGTTTTCTGTTTACTAACTTATCACAGCATAAAACTTCATTTAAAATTACTAAAATCTGTTGTCATTTTCTCGTGTAAATATGACACTAACACCCTTTATAGAATACAATATGCACATTTATGTATGTGCTTGTATCTGGTATGCAACTTACATTTACTTTCTGTTAATTAATATTCAATTACTTAAAAAAAACGTAGATTTTATTATGATGCCATTAATAACTTCAATAATAACTGGATTTATTTAAATAAAAATTTAAAAAATAAATTTATATATAAATAACATGAATAACGTAAGTTCCCTTTAATATTTTATAATTTTTAATTATAAAAGAATTTTCCCTAAAACACATTACTGCCTTTAAGAATATTTATTAGCAATTAAAAGAAAAGGAAGAAAGATCTCGTGCATTATATATAAAATGTTATGTATTCATAAAGAGATATGAACAACGTTAAAAAATGATTTGAATTTATAAGGTTATTTTCTCCCTCCTCTCTGCATGTCTTCACGGTGTAACGGTAGCACACTCGGTGCGTATTCGAGAGGTCCAGGTTCGAGTCTCGGGGAGGGCAGTGTGCCTTTTTCATGTCTTCTGCATCAAAATAACCTAATGACTCTACAGTGGCACCCGAACTAAAAAAGGTGGTGGATGATGATTCTTCATCACCAGGATTTCGCGATTGGGTCCCCTAATTTCCAGTCGCCCTATAAAAGGGGGTTATATAAGGTATTTTCTCCTTCCTTTCTGCATGCCTTCGGGGTTTAACGGTAGCATACTTTACGCCTATTCGAGAGATCCGGGTTCAAGTCCCGGTGGGAGCATCGCTCATTTTTAATGTCTCCTGCATCAAAATATCTTAATGAGTCTACAAACTGACCTGTATTATAGATTCACTTTCATTTGAGTGTATAATACGTATTAAATAAAAGCTTTTCTTTAACTAATTCTGGTAATCCGTCTTCTATATTACATACAAATATACGCTTAGCTTTTGCAAGGATGTAGGTACATACTTTTTGTTAACATATTACAAGAAGCTGTTTTAACTTCTGAGTTAACTCAATTTACGAATTTTCTTAAATCTTTATTTAAAAAAATTCTTTATATCATATATTTTAAACAGTATCTTATTCTATCTACTGAATTTATTTCTTTAGTCTCTCCTCTCCCCTCCTCCAATTATTCTCCTTCATAATTATTTTGTTTGTAATTAGTTGCACCAACAGCACATAATTAAAAACTTTTACAGATGAGGATATAAAGTAATTTTCGAGGGATGTATTCTATACTTAGAGTTATGGTTGAATTTTTTCTGAAAATAACTGGTAGGTTAAAATTTTCTGCGAAATATACAATTACACTTTCATAACTATTCATCCTTTTCTTTTATAATTGTACCACTATTAATTATTTTGTATTGTTGAATAGTTTACTTCGGAAGTATTATCCCCTTACCTGTGGAAATACAAATTCGACGTTGTATGTACTTGAAAGATGAGTTATTATGAACTACGCCGTTACTGAAAACTATGATAAACTGCATTTCAGGAATTTTAGCGCTATCATTTGTTAAAACCAAACCATCTTGTTAAACAACAAATATTTTATTCTCTTTCAGTTTCTTTATATTGCAGTAAGTAGTTCTAAAAATGATATCAATAATTATCATGCTACTTTAATTTGTCTATGTATGAAGTGAATGCAAGATCATAATACTTGTAATTAGTATAGTAATGAGCATATTTATCGAATTAGCATTCCTTTCCAGCAAGGGTATTACTTAAAACGTTGCTTTTCTGTCGCAGCAAAGTTTCAGAGGGAAAAAACATTTACAGCGGTTAAACACTAGCAAATTTCGGGAAGAAAAACACTATTTTCTTTTAACTAAAACAGTTTCTTTGGAATGATGTTATTAACACTAGGGATGTTTTCCTAGTATATATAGTTTTAGGAATTTAGGTATATTTTATTTCGTCAATTTTCATCAATATCGCAATGCAGTTTTTCAACATAATCCTTATTTAATTGAATGCACATGTCTCAAAGAAAAATTAACTTTTATAATCCGTCCTGAAGGAACTTTTTCGATGTTTCCCCAGTCCGCCTATTTATGGTATGGTTAAACTCTCAAATCGAACAGCCCGTACATGTTCTTTTTTTTTTAAATGTTCTTTTTTTCTCTTCACAGACGTTGAAGAATTTCTGAAGTTTTCACATCCTCTTTCCACAAAAAAGAAAATGATTGTTGTTCACTTTTTTCATGGTTTCAAAAACAGTACTACAAGATGCGCCTGTATCAGTTGAACAACTGAATCATACTAACCAATATTGCATGGGCTACATAAAGATGTCAAGACTTGTCTCTGGTTGATAACCTTGCCTACAGGTTCTAAAAATTGAACTAGAGCTCAGTTCGTAAGGCTTTGGAAACCGACTAATACTTTATACGATGGGCAGAATGGGACACAATTTACTTCAGGAAGCTTTCTCAAAGAATACGTTTCAAATTTCAGTTCTCAACATAAGACATGGAAACTTTTTTTGTTGTTGTTGTTTTGTTTTGTTTAATTTTTACTTTAAAGAATGCACAGTGACGCAGAGATCTGTGATGCTCAATATTCCAACAGAACAAGCAGTTTTCAAAGTGGTTAAAATACGCAATTCCGTTATAATTTTTATGACATACTTTGCAACTATTAGACAAATTTTCACTACAGATAAAAGCAGGGCTTAATTTGAATATAGTTTGTACCACTTTTTCATTTCAACTAACACCCAAAGAAATCTTTTGGTGAACAAGTTTCTTGCTCTGTGTTTCTTGCTCTGTTTATTTGTTTGTTGACTTACAGGATAGCACACGATGGCTGTCTGCTCAAGAATTTGCTGGATAGCCAGTCATTTAAGTACTCTTGTTCCAGGCATAGATATACATTAGTCAGTTCGTCAAAGTGGATTTACGGCGTCGCAAATGTCGCATACATATTCCACAGTGTTCCCAAATCACAGGTTAATTTTTAAAACGAGTAAACCTATTCAGTATCTTAAAATGAAAATTTCTCAAAACTGGATGTCAAATGGACCCTTCACTACATAAATCCATCATCATTAATCTGCGTTTATAGACTCAGTATAAACAAAAAATATTTCTATAATTTCTTTATTGGTGCAGTAAAGCTCTTGCTCGATGAGTTTTATTTGTACATTTAAAATCAGAATAGGCTTATATTATACAGGGTGATTCAAAAATACCTCGTAAAAATGTGAAGGTTGGTGGTAGAGGTGTCCAACATCAGCAGATTTTGGAGTGGAGTGTGTGTGAGAAAATGGCATGTTAAGGTGGTACATGGCGTTGTCGAGCGGTAGATAAAGTCTTCTGCTGGCGTAAATCGTTATTTTCCGCGCGAATGTCAAGCGATATACATCGCTACACAAACGTGGAGTTCATAGGCATGCGTTTTATCTGTGAAGCTGGTGTATCGTAACGGAGCAGTTGCTCGAAAGAAGTACTCAAGAATGGTTTTCTGTACCTCCTTTGATTGGCTGCTCCATTTTTTTAGCTGCAGCCCCATTGATAAAATGCATGTCGAGACTTCCCAGTTCATACAGCGATGCATACCTCTTGAAACTCGTATGAGGAAGGCAGCTTAATTTCAATCGGTTCCCTCCTGCGTTTACATTTCTGCCGAATATTTTTAATCATCCTGTGCAAACTTCTTACAGTCCTTCTAACCTTGCAGTATGAGAAATAACTGAAAAAAAGTGTTTTTAAATGTTCTGCAAATAGCACATTCAAATTAATATATGTATATGTCTAAATCATGTAAAAGTACGTAGAAATATTAAAAAGTAAAATCGTCCAATCTAATACTTTATGAGAATACTGTTTAAGTTATTTCATTTCGGAAATTTTATTTAAAACATATTAAGAAATTGCTTTATTTTATGTTATAGAAAATTGCTAAGTTAAATTTGAATTAATGTTTAAAAAAAATCCCACCATGTATAAATAAAAGGTTATGCTAATGTGTCAAAAGAAATAAATTGATAATAAAAAAATTTTCTTTCCTCTCAATCTAAACTTTATGTTTAACGCTAATACATTTCTTTTCCTTTATTTTGTATTTATTTAATTTAATAATTTATGTAAAGAAGTCTTAAGCTTGTTTTAGCTGAAGATAAATAACTTTTTATAAACAGACAATACTTAGAAAGCAATCCAAAATTCATCTTAGTGGGTCAAGGTCACTTGGTTATGCTAATGTTCAGAATTCACTCCAATGCTTATCTTTACTACGCTTGACTTCCTACTGAAGTTAAATAGATTGTGAAAGTCGGTTATTTGAGATTCCAATTATATTTTTCGTTTCTAGTTGCAATACCAGCAGCTGAGTAAATATTATCGAAAGAATGTTGTATAGTCAAACCTCGATAATACGCTGCTTTGGAAACTGAATGAAAGATAACGTATTAAGCAGAATACCTACTAAAGGAAAATCAAAAAGTTTTAAACTGAGCTTTAGAATATTTTTTTAATTCGAACTTTAGTTTATAAAAAGACAGAAAATACACACATCGCTTTTATTTGTTTTGTACACATGATTAAAATATCTTTGGAAAGTTGGAAGAAAAATGAATCCTTCAAAAGTATTCCGGAAGATGTTTTTATCATCTGTCGAATCTCTTGACGTAATTTGATTTATTCATTTAAATTATAAGGTATTTCTCTCGTCTTCTTAGCATGCCTTCGTCGTGCAGTGGTCAGCACACTCGGCCGTATTTGAGAGAGGTCTGTGGTTCAAATCCCGCGGAAGGCATTGCTCATTTTTCATCTCTCCTGCTTTCAAAATATACCTAATGACTCTACAGTGGCGCCCGAATTAAAAAAAAGGTGGTGGATGATGAATCGCCACCACCAGGATTTGGCGAATGGGTCTCTTAATCCCAAGTTGCCCTTTAAAAGAGAAAGTATATAAGGTATTTTTCCCGCTTTCTTAGCATGCCTTCGTGGTGTAGTGGTCAGTACTCTTGGCGCGTATTCGAGAGGTCCGTGGTTCGAGTCCCGACGAAGGCACTGCTCATTTTTCATCCCTCCTGCTTTCAAAAACATACCTAATGTCTCTATAAAATGAGCAAAATCCTTCACAGCTTCATGTAAATAGTCTGTAAATTATGTAATTCGTCATAAAATAAATATTTCGTCAGTATTATTATATTATTAACAATTTATTTAACGTAATATTTTGCAGTTAGTCCATTTGTTTCTTCATGATAAATCATAGTTACATTGTATTTGTTTCGTCACCACTTTCACGTGACCTAAGATCTACCACTGCTATCCTAGTTACCTCTCGCCAGGATTCTGACGCCATCCCAGCCACTTCATTTCCAGATTTGCACGGCTCTCCAGTTTCTGCAAAGAAAAAATGTTTAATATGTTTTACTCTCACTCCCAAGTCTTCTCGTCCTGGGTGTAGTATCGTAACGCAACACTACTGCAATATCGCACACCACATATTCCTTTGAAATTTTCCTATTCACGAGCTAAAAATGTCGCATGCATTTTCATAAAATATCCGTGGAAATAAATGAGAAATATTCTTGTTCAAATTGTTGTAACGTCAGTGTTAGTAGATTTATAACACAATTTCAGTTGTAAATAGAAATGCTGAAAAAAATAGCTACAGACTCTATTTCCTTAAATACTGATCCTAAACAAGTACTTCCACTAACAAAGTTTCTTAAATGCGCATACAAAATTTTATAGAAACATTCTGCTTTCCGTCAGTGGGAAAGATTTCGTTTAAAAATTCTAAACTTTTAGATATGATCCCCAATGTTTTATATGTGATCCAAAATTCTTAATTATAGGCGAACTATCTCTTGGTCTGAAACGAGAGAATCTTGTGAAGATTTTACAACAATATCTTTTATTAAATCATAACCTGAGCATGAATACCCTTCTCGTACTCACATAAGCCAGCACAACTTGTGGCGATGAAATTTAAAACAACAATCAAAATCAAAATTAAAACTAAATATAGTAGCCAAAGGCTACACCACTGGTTTAACGCGAAATTAATTCAACACTTCTCATCCGCATAATTTAAGTGTCGGCAATTATAATGCAAAGACCGAATACTACAATCTTATATGAGCTAGAGAAACCTAATAAAGTGGCCTCAAAAGGCCGAAACACACTCTATCTTACAGTCCGAAAATTTCACCTTAAATATTCTCGAACTAATTTGAATTCTGGTAAGGAAACGTAAAGAGAAGTAATAGTGAAGATCTAAATCATAAAATAAGTGGTTATTCAAAATAATAATAATCTTACTTCTTTCCCAGAGTATAATTTGGATAACCTCTGCATCGGGTTTTTTCCCATACAATAAATTTACCAGCAATATTTTTCTCAACATAAACTCCATCAGTTATTCGGCTTTAATCTGTCATCTACTAAACAATTCTGCCTCTAATTTCGCCCTATCTACCTTGACCACAGGAAATGCATTTACAAGAGCGGAACACCTCGAACTTAAAATTCTCACTGCCTGGTTTGCCCAATAAAACCTTATGGATGCCTTTGTACCAGCTTACTGCCTGTCCTCTCAATGCGGTGGTTGCTAAGGTGACCTTTTGTACTTCGCCAACTGGGTAAGACAGAAAAATGAACATCCAGGTTTTCCAAAAAGGTCACATACTTACAGTCGTTGTTCACTTGACACTATGCAAATACATTGTGAACCAGCTTATATTATGTACGCGTGCACTACTATATTCACAGTCAAGTATAATGCAGTTCTCTGTGCTATTATGTTCGTATTTATTATAATGTTATATTCATATGATAGTAAATTAATTCTTTTCATATAGACATATTTTAATCACGTGCATATTTGTTCACTAAATTTCAGATTTTTACATTTCTTTCTGGGACGAATAAAGGCTAAAACGAAATGGGAAAGTCACAAGAGAAAAAGGGCTAACTTGTTTCAAAAGAATGAAAAATAAAACTTAAATAATAACTAAGGAGTTGCTTTTATAACCTAAATCTCATTGCTAGAGTGTCCCAAATGACTTAATACGTTCGAAGTACTTATCCCCTTATTATGTCATATTCAGCTGTGCGGAAAATCCGGCGTAAAATGAATTTTTATTTGTACAAGATCTCTCGTGTTTAAGCATTGCTTAACAGCGAAACAGTAAAAGCTGTTTTGTCTGACATTATTAACTTGAACGGAAATATTACATTACCTCAAAAGGTTTTGTAAAGTCACATTTTTACAGATAGAGAGGTCTTGATACCTACATTTGTCATATTTGGGTACTCATGGTAGGTTGATACATTGGTAGTTCTTGCATAGAACACACCTCAGCTTTTTTGCGCGAATCCTGAGAGAATGGCTCACAATATAGGTTGTCTGGACTATCCCCCATATGTCTGGACTACCCCTCATATGAAGTACTAATTTTGCTGCTTGATTATTATATATTTGCCTCTGCACATTTTCGAAAACAATTACCCCAATAGGATGAGTGACGCAATCTGGCTTTCTTGTTCCACATTCAGACAAGATGGGTTCGTACAGGACTGCCGGAGAACAGTATTCATCAAAATTTTAAAAGAAAACACTTGATTACTTGTGCATTTTGTACTTCACGAAAGCTTCATTCGTCTGTGACTAATAAATCTGCTAAAACTCGTGTAATGTCAAGCACATATTTGACTCTCATCAGCGGCAGATTTATGTAATCGCAAGGGGTTCCCGCTTTTAAAGAACCCCCACATTTGGGCTAATTAACTTTAAAAATGGTAAACATGCCCTTTAAGATGAAAAAGCCTCAAAAAAGTGAGGTTAGATGAACATAAGTTTCATAAATCCGCCATCGCAACAGGCTTTGAAAAACAGAATAACGCTAGACATGAAGCAAATCTATTCAGATGTGTTCAAAGATTGCAGTTCTTATAGCGAATGGTGCGAAGGTTCCTTGAACCATATTTATCAATTATACCAAAACTTAATTGCATTTGGTAGCAAAACAAAAAAATATTGTATTAACTGAAATTTTAATTACACTGTCTTTCTTCAGTCATGCCTTTTTTAAGTAATCCCTCAATCCCTCAAAATATGAACTTTCCTTACAGTTTAGGCAAATTTTTGAACTGAGGTTTCTCTCTGTCCCGCCGCATTTCAAAATCTGAACTACATGTTTCGAAAAGTATTTATCCCATATTTGGTTTTATAAAATAAATATTGTGCTATCAGGTTCTCAATATTTTCTTTTTTTAACTTAGGTATCCAATTTGTATTTTACTTCGCAGACTCATTTTCTTTGGAAACAACTCATCCGTATCAAACCTAAAAGGTCATGCAATAAATAATTCAAAAATCTGTATCGGCTTGTAATGAACATAAACAGAACAACAAATGTGCATTTCACTTTTTCGAGTTAAATATTTAATCATTCGCCTCGAATTTTTGTTGTTCTGTTTTTATCCTTAAGTTACTTCCAAGGATCAATACAAAAATGATTATCCCTCTGATACATTAAACACACATACGCGTTCCTAAGTTTTAACGATAGAAACGTATTTCCTATTTTACCGTCAATTAAATTGCGAAATTTTGCCCGCAGTTCCTATAATAAGGTAAACACGTATTGCATAATTTTTTGCGATAAAATTAAGAGCTTTAAAATTGGAATGTTGCAATTTCCTGCACGAGCATCACGGCGGAATGCACAAGTTGGAATGAAAGCTATGCAGAGTTTACATTTCTACCCCCCAACAAGAACGGTCAACCTTCGGCAGATAGTCACGCAGATGTAATCACAGTTAAGGACTTGAATAAGTGAAAAAAAGTATATGAAACAGCTTATTCCTCTCTACTAATCATGGTATCCTTGATTGTATGGCGTTATCTACTTTCTGTTGGAAGAGGAAACTTCCAAAATCAGAGATACAAAGAAAATTTCCTCAGTTATTACAACACAAGAAAAATACTTTCTGTTAATCAGGGTGGCAATGTTTGGCATGAGGAAGAAGAAAAACAGAAAATGTTTCCGAAGAAGTAAATATTGACATTGGATTAATTGCAGAAACGAACAATAGACATCTTCAACTAAATTTAATGCCTGTTTTTAGAATTTGGATTGAAAAGGATGACAAATCGCCTTTCTCGAAGTGCGATGAAACTGAAGTTTACTATCATCATTCGTGAAAAAAAATTAATCAGAATCCCAAGTCTCTAGCCATTTGAAAAAACAGTACTTTTATTGTACTTGCGTAAACTTCCGAGAGAAATGCGACAGAAGAATTTTGGAAAACTTCCTATGAACCATCTATTTCCAAGATTTCTGATTAAAGTATTCATAATAATTCCTTCTTCTACGGATAAAACAGCGCGAAGTGGAGCATGTCTTCATAAGAAACCGTTCCTACTCTGCTCTCCATTTCGTCAGTTTTCCCACTTAATAATTTTAACAATTTTAAGGTCACTGTAGATGTATCCCAAATACTGAAACCTGGGCTTTCATCAAATTCGTTTCATTATTGGTTTATACGAGTTAAACATTTTAATATTGAAGACTAAGAATTCATTCGACAAATATGCCCAGCAATTTCCATGCAGGGAATTTTAAGGTACAGAAAGTGTTTACACAGTTTTAGAATGATTTCGATAAAGAAATATTCATAACATTTTCTTCTTCTTCGGATAAAATAACCCAGATTGGGCCATGATCTTGATTAGAAGCCATTTCTAAGCTGCCCTCCATTTGGCCAGAATTTTTCCAGTTGGTAATTTTAATAATTTTAAAGTCATTGTCGATACATTCCAAACACTGAATCCTAGGCATTCATGTAATTCATCTTATTATTGAATTATAGTTAAAACTTTTTAATATTAAGGAAGGAGAATTCATTCATAAAAATGTGCCCAGCAGCTTTCATGCAGGTAATTTTGACGTACAGAGAGTGTTTATACATTTTTAGAATAATTTCGATAACGAATTTTAAAAAAAGCAAATTTTTGAAATAAAAATTTCTGGCAACATCTTATTATTTGAAATGAGAAATAGCGTCTACTACTTTATTCTTCTTTCAAAATGTCGCATATAAAAAAACTGTGGATTGAAGGCTATGTTTTTGCTCTTTCCGAAGAGAAATATCCCTATTCCATACTTCAAAAACTTTATAAAATGCATGGCATTAAAATTTCTAAGTACGAACTAAGAAACATTATTAATCGGAAATATGAAAACTGTCAATCATTACTTCTGCATGGAAAGAAGACTCCAAGCGAATACCCGAAAAAAGGTACGTAATGTTTCTAATGTTACTAAAGTTAAATCGTTGGTAAAAAGAGATAATCTGCCAACGCAGAAATCAATTCCAGAGTCTTTAAATACATCTGCAGCAACAATAAATAAAATAATAAACCAAGATTTACAATTTGAAAAAGCTAAAAAACATGATGTTCACCGGCTTTTGCGGAGGCATGGGGTTCAACGCAGAATAATTTGTAAAAGTCTGTATGAAAATTTGGCAGGAGATAAATACATTTTGCCTTGATGAAACATCGGTTTACTTAAATGACTGCAACAAAAAAAGTTCCTTTTATAATCGAAAATGAAGAGATAAAAAATGTACGAAATCTGGTTCCGCAAGAGGTTTAGGATTGTTACAGGATTCTCTTGCAATGGGATATTAAAAATAAGAACAGTGAAAAAAAATGTTAAAATCAACTCAACGTACTATTATCAGTCTGAAAAAATAAGGACTGATACAGGTGTTGAAAATGTGCCTTTTCAAAGTATTCCTGTGAAGTCCCTTTGATATTTCATCTATGGACTATTGTGCCTTTCATCTCTTGACAAGAGCTCTTTCTGAGTGCAGTGCCACTAGGCACTCTGGAAAGTAGTGAAAAAGGAATAAAAATCAATACTCCTGGACATTTTACAAAAAACGTTTTATCATGGACTTTCCGACGCAGACTTATAGTCCAGAAGGAAAGATAT
Source organism: Stegodyphus mimosarum (assembly GCA_000611955.2). Taxonomy (NCBI): domain Eukaryota; kingdom Metazoa; phylum Arthropoda; class Arachnida; order Araneae; family Eresidae; genus Stegodyphus; species Stegodyphus mimosarum. The sequence continues at coordinate 190,183 of KK120910.1, read as the reverse complement.
TAGATCCAACATTTAAAAAAAATACTCTTTTCATTTTATTAATTAAACATTAATTAAACGGCCCAAAAATCTTTCTAAAAATGTGTAAACACCCTCTGTCTTTGATAATGTAATTTTCTTTGTATAGCTTATAATATTCGCTGTTATATCTAATAAACCGTCAATGTTTACAACATCAAATATATTTTTTCGCTTTTTCATTGCATTTAGGTCCAAGTTTAAAGGGCATATGCAAGTATAAGTATTTTATATTCTTGAACACAAGCTAGTTTTGTCTCTTTTTTAAGCAATTTTATAAAAACAACGATGAATAGCGGTAATGCATTTCTTAATTTTTGTATCAATCTTGCCTTGAAAATTTACTTCTGAGCCAAGGTAAACAAAGATATTCAATAATTCAAATTTATAATTTCCTCGTTGAAGGTAACTGAAGCTTACTGCTATTCAGGACAACAACGCCATTTGAAGAATCTTTCAATACATGAAATCGAGATTTAGAGGAAATAACTTTATTATTACTTTTTCTTATAATATATTTTATACATATCATGGTATGTTTACAGCTCTTGACAATGTTTTCATAACTGTTGAAATGCTCTCAAATATTCTTGTTTAGGTATTCTAATATGTGAAATGCTCTCAAAATGGTACCTTTCAAGACGAATTTAACTGTAAAGATCAGAAATTACTTCACAAGTATCAAATCTTACAGCCAAAGTGTATGATAAAGAACAGTGTTTTACAATAAATTGCTTGGAACGATAGTAGCACTGTGCAATGAGAACACTATTATTTCGCATTCTTTAGTCTTTCCTCGATGATAAAAAGTAGTTACATAAAATCAAAATAAAAAATTTCTGTTGAATTCTCTTAGTAAAGCAAAAAAATATTTTAAATGCATAAGTATTATCAATAGCAAAGACAAGAACAAAATTATTCATTTTTACAACTAGATAATCATTTAGCAGCTGCGTAGAGTTTGATGGAGAAAAAAATCAATTAAGACTACAGCTATGTTCTCTTTTCTTCAAACGCTAAAGGTTAAGTTTTATGCATTTACAATGCGCTAGTAATTCATTTCCTTTATCAAGGTCGCATAATCTTATATCTGCATTGCATAAATAAGCATTAAAAACTATGAAACGTAAATTCCTGAAAGCAAGCTAGAAGCTTTCAAAACAATGGAATATAGATCACAGCCGGTATTTGCTACGAGAGCTTTTATGTGAAATTCAAAGGCTGAGTCTTTCGTATAAGCAATAAATTTCTAGCACTCGAGTAAATGGCATTCAAGATTTTCCATTATTTAAGGTACTGGTGGTACAGAGGTCAAATAAAAACAAAATTTGTTATATAGAAGCTAAATGCTAATTAATCGAGTTATTATGATATACAGAAGCTAACTCTTTCGGTATGACTTGTTCAGCTGTAAATATCAAGCAGAAAACATCTCAATTGGGTCGTCAAAATCAACTCATAGTGAATGGAGTGGAAATACAAACTTGTAGCTAAATGCTTGCTTTTGAGTGTCAGACGTTAAAGCTTAAAGATACAGCACCTGTAGAAATTTTTTCTTCCAATATTATCAATCTACGGTCGTAATTAGCAAGCACCTGGTTATATCACACTTTTGCCGCACTAACACCCATTAGTGCTATTGAAACTATATCTAGAATGGCTTATTACTTGATAATCTCGCAGAAAATTTTCTCAAATAACGTTATCTTATGGTGTATTTTTATTTAAATCTTCCTTACGTTTTGAAACTGTTTTATTTCAAGATTGTTCTGTCTTTTTCCTTTAAGAATTTGGCAAGATTTGGGTTATCCTAGCATGCAGAAGAATCCGATAGGCTAATACGAAAAACTGAAAAAAAAAATTGTACTTAAAATGAAAATTAGCAGGTTTCATCACTACCATTTAGGCGAAAGAATGAGAATAAATATCCAAAAACCAGTCCCAATCCTCATCTCTTTTCCCCCTCCCTTAACCGTTGCTGGAGCCAATCCTTCTCCTAAGCTCCTTTTAAAAATTTCTTCAGTCCCTTATTCCCTTTCAGATGCGTCCACATTCCTAGAGCAGGTCTTATCCATCACCTTTTTAAAATGCTTTTGGGATTTTTAGTTTGATCCGTTGGATATATCTCTGCTTTCGAATGGTCTGAGTTAAGTTCATAAAGTCGATTATTTGTTGCATGTTCTGCAAAAGCTTCCTCTGAGGTTAAAATAATTACTTATGTTGTTTATATTCTTTCAGCTTAAAAAAGTATATCGCATTCCTTCATTTTTGTTCTCGTGGTGTAAGCGTTAGTACGCTCAGCTAGCACTGAAAGACCATCGGCAGCCAAGCGTTACAATCGCTAAACACTGGTAATTCACCTCGAGTTCTAATCCTGGTAAACGGACTAACCGCGCGGAATATGTGTTCCTTTTCCTCATGTGTAAAATAAATATAAGCGAGCTTCCTTTAAAAAGACCACAACGAAGACACTCCTCCTCTTAGACAGATATAGCCCTCGTGTGTTTTGCCGAAATTCAAATAATCCAGTCCAGCTAGCATTGGAAAATCTGTGGTTTAAATCCCACAAAAAGCATAACTAGTTTATCACACTTTCTGGTTTTGAAAAACTTGATAATTTATACAGTGATGCCCAAATTAAAATGTGTTGGATAGTAATTCCTCACCGCCTGGATTTGGACGACTAGTTCTTGAACTCCAGTCCTCTCACTCTCGCCAACTGCTTTATCAGTGGGGAAGACTGTGAGGAATTATCGCATTAATCCATGTCTCCTCTCGGAATATAAGTGGTAACATGTCCATCTGCCACTAGAAGGTTAGGGTCTGGAATGCCTATGAGGGTACAATTGGTTTCTCGTGCTTCTCGGCTCCGAAAATCTAATGGCTCTTATAAGTTTAGCTCAGATTTCTGCTTTACAATAAGCTTAATGACATAAATTAGAAATAACAGAAATAAACTTACTTAAAAATCATTTCAATTCCAAAATAATTACGGAGATTCGGGCGGATATTTTGATAGATTTAAACTGACTACTTTTTCATTCTACTGAAAAATACCTAGTTTATATGATAGCTAGAATTGCATAAGAAACGGTTACAAAATACTGCATATACACTGGTTATCATAAATTAAGGGAAAATCACAAAAATCACGATTACTGAAAACGTTTACATGTAGAATTTTATGAAACTTACCCAAAATATACAACACATAGTAAGGTATCAATGGAGAGCTGAAGAAAAATAAAAAGAAATTGCCAGACGATTATGGTAGTATAGAAATTAGCACATGTATAAAATGAACAAATCGAAGGTGTCAGTTTGCTATAGGAAAAGTACCTTCAATATGGAATATTATCGCCTCTAGAAGCAATACAGCACAAACAGCTATGTGTGATGTTTTCAATTATGCGGTCTATCAGTTCCATAGGAAACGAGAGCCATTGCTCTTGCAAAGCACTTGCAAACGCGGTAAATGTCTTAGGGGGCGGATTGAGAGCAGCTAGACGTCTCCGTAAAGCATCCCAAACGTGCTCGATAGGATTCAAGACCGGGAATCGAACTGGCCACTCCATGCGCATAATTGTTTCCTGTTGAAGATAATCAGCTACGATGCGAGCCCTGTGTGATCTTGCGTTGCCGTCCTGTAACAGGAAAGCATCAACTATTGTCCCGGCATATGGGCGCAGCTAGGCATCAAGGATGCCATGTCTATAAACCTCAGCATTCACGGTTCCCCTTGGAAAGACATGTAGATCTGTGCGTCCACTCAAAGAGATGCCACCCAAAACACACACCAAACACAGACACTGCCTCTTTCGTATGCATTTCTTTCACGGTTGTTTGACGGTGATAACTGATTCCAGGTTCTCTCCATATCAAATAACGCCTACTATCGCTTTCTAGACTAAACCTGGACTCATTCGTAAAGAGAACAGCTCTCCATTGATCAGACGTCCAGCGGACATCTCGTGCTCACCGCAAACGGTCTCTCCTATGGCGTGACGTGAGCGGCACGCAAATGGCTGGTCGCCTCGCATACAGATCACCTTCGTGAAGCGTTCCACGCACAGTTGACGTTGATACCAACCTTCCGGTGGCTGCAGCAAGGGAGGATCGAAGAAGAGTCGGAGTAGCGGTTTTATTCCTGCATGCACATAATGTCAAATATCGGTTATCGGCGCTCGTCGTAGCAGTTGACCGTCCTTGGTTGAACCTCCTAAATACAGAATCTGTGGTTTGAAATTGCCTCCGAAGTCTATGAACCACAGAAGGACTCACATTTAGCCATCTGGCCACTTCTGTTTGACTTTGTCCTGCCTCTAGTCTCCCAATGGTTCTTCATCATAGTTCTGCAGGCAAATGATGCCTGGAGGTCATTGTTACGAATTGGCTATCTCAGATTTCTGATGTCACTATCACAGTGAATTATATGGGCTTGCTCTCAGACATGGACTTTTATGCTCCTCGCAGATGACGTATTCCGAGTGCAGCGCCACTAATTTGCATATTGCAATTTTATTCAGCTTCTCTTACTTGTCAACATATTCAAATTTTACGCGGTTTGGCTTATTTTTAAGGGAGTTATCGCTATTTTTGTGATTTTTCCTTAATTTATGATAACCAGTGTAGTTTACGGATTTAAAAGGATTTGACATCGTATATGCGCTTTCCTGCCCAAAGCATAACATAAAAGTCTTTCGTAGGACGCTTAAATAAACTTCTTAAGCAATTACGTCATCTGCTTCAACAGAGGTAATTTTGCTTTACAATGTAGATGTCAAAATGTTATTACCTAAATATTTCACTATGAAATATGTCACTACTTACACAGGTATTCCAATTTTTCTATTTCTTGGTTAATTAGAAAATGTAGCAGCCAAAAAATCTAGCCGTTATAAATATACTACAATACAACAACTACAAATAACACTTATACTCGAAATTTTCAATAAAATGCACGCTGACCTTAAACGAACTTCTTTGGACAGCATCCAGAACAGAAAAATTTCCATATATCTAATTAGTTAGTTATACATACATATTTATAATTTCAGTGTGTAGTTGAATATCCCATTAAATAATACTTCTGGGCCTAAAGTTTGTTTACCATGTAAACGGGATGGCATCGATCTCCTGCTTCGGCGGCCTAAGGATTATGAAACTGTCCGTTTAGGGGCAAATGGGTTGTATGTTAACGGAGGTAATGTAATGTTATCGGTAATCTAGAAGTAAATAGACGGTTATTTCTAGTTTGATCTTTATTAACTGTGTAGAGCTACAAACGTAGAAACCATCTTCTGAGGATTTATTTTTATATGTTCTGAGATTTAGGTCTTAATTCCAATCAATGATACTTACTTCTCGAGCTATCTTTTCATCGTATTAAGCAGATTTTCGCCATTGCAGAAAATTAAGTAATCGCAGATAACATTAACTGAACTATTTGTTGCCAACCAATAACGTTAAATGCACAGTCTGAAATGTCACTACAATTCAATTGCTTCTGCGTCTTGCAGATAGTGCTACATTGAAACTGATATGTTTCTGACTATTTATCTCTAACGGTATACTCACTCTGGGCGGTATGACGGACGGCTGACTGCTAATCCAGAACGGAAGGTGCTACCACGCGTGTTGTTCAGAGGTTGCAATATCAGTCTTTCCCTTTGGACAACATTTTCGATGATGTGACTTCTAAATGACTGATGGTTTTTGCCATGATTCCCAATAAATTCTTAACCAGCGAGTGTCCAGCAGTTAGATTTCTTTAAAAAAGCTAAAAGAATAAAATTTAGCTTAATACTATACCTCGTTAGAGATTTTCTTTTTAATCTCAGTTATTTACTCTATAAAAATCTCAGTCAAGTTCACACAAACTCATTTACCGAAAATTCAGTTCACTTAAACCATTAATTCAGTTCACAGTTTAAGCAAGCTTTATCTATTCACACTAGTATTTAACATCATAACAACTGATTTACCACAACGCATTGAGTAGTCCCTTGAAAAGCTGACGAAAACAACTGGAGTTACTGTTTAGCCCCTGCTAACTAATCCTAATCCTAATAGTCTCTGGTATACTGGTACACACTCACATTAGGATTTTAACCAGTTCGTTTTGCGTATGTCTTAGGCCAATTCCGTATGTAAATAAATCAAGGTGCGAACGCACCCACCCGAAGGCGAAGATGCTGCGGTCGTGGAAGGTTTCGTGAAAACAATAATTTGCATGAGGAGAACTAGGGTGCATAATATCTTACTAGCTGAAATTCACAATTAAATAATATCAGTTGAGCATAGAATGCAATATAGTGAGACCTCCGCTAACGCAACTTCGGATCATTCCTCCAAAAGATTTTGATTACCTTAGTAAGGTTCCTAATTAGGAAGCCGTACCGTAAGGAGTGATGTGGTTAATTCAATGAATTTTATCTCTCCTGCACGAATAGTACCATCTATTCTATTTTCAACACAATCGTATCGTACCATTTATCCTGACACGAGTGCTTCTCTTCATTTATTTACATTCATTTCATCAATATATTTCTAAACTGAGAAATGCGATTCTGAGAAATGAGAACGTATTGAAAAGAGCAATATAAAACTCTAAACGTTTTAGTGAAACTGAAATAAATATATCCTACGAAATATCGTTTATATCATTTTATTTTTAATTTCACTATAAAACAAACCGTTCGTACTAAAAATTAAGTTATATTACATAATTTCATTCTTATGTTAAACATAACTGTTATAATATGAATTCATAGTTTTTAAAATATCGTTTTATTAGTTGTATAAATCATGTACCTCAAGAATAAATAACATTGCACATTTCTCCCTTGTTCTTTGAATAATATAAGTTATCCTTATCTAATAACTAATTCATTACATTTATCTACTCAAAAGGAATATAGCTGAGAAATTACATTAATGTTTTAAAACAATAAATTTTCATTAATCAAGGTAGAAGCTATAATGTTGCAATACTTGAAATATGTCATGAGATTTTTATTATTAGCAAAAGCAGAGACAATTCGGAAAATAATGAAATTAATATTAAAAATATACGTGTGCATGTGCTAATTTTTTAATTTCATTTATTTAAGAAAATACAATAAAATTACAATAATTTCAATTCTTAAATGCTACGCATTATAGTATCAAATGTTCTAATATAGTGCCTGTTAATTCAAAAGGAATCCTGTTAATTCAAAAGGAATCCTGTTAATTCAAAAGAAATTTATTTTTAAATTGAAATTGGGTACATTTTTGTTTCAGGTTAACATGATTAACATATTCGTTATCATTGGTGTGGTGGTTGCTGCAACTTTACATCTCAGCGAAACTAGTAAGTTTCAAAATTTCATGTTCTTTTTTTTTAGTCCAAAGGGATATAGTCCCGAAGGACTATTACTTTCGTTTTGCGATTTTGCCTCGGAAACACAAAAACGGCGTATCACTTTTCAAATTGTTGCCACTAAATGTTATCGCTCTGCATTAAATTTTAAAAATGAAAAATCTGCATAAATGTATGCATGTTTCTCGCATTGTGATAAAACCTAGAGCCATCGAATTTTGAATGACATAATCCTACTGCGAATATGGGCATCTGGAAGCCCTAATTTCGAATTTGAAATTTGCTTTATTATCGATTTTATGTTTTGTAACATTTCAACGAATTTCTGATTAACGAACTAAATAATTTCAAAGCGAGCAATGGCAACACTGTACGGAAAAAAAAATTTTTATCTCAGCGCACGAGACTTACGGAAATTCTAAAGATATGTTCATTTTAAAATGATTTTGCGATATTGATTTTGAACTGAATTTTATGGTTTGAGTACATAGTACATGATATTTAATAAAAAAAGGTAGCACACGAAACGTTAAAAAAACGCGCCTTTGGACGTAATTTAAAATCTGAAATCTTTCAGATTTTTTTTTATGACTCCTATTTTACAAAATAAATATATAAATTTTTCAAAAACGGAGACAGGAAATCGGAACCTCGTCGAATAACTTCGATATCGTAGAAACATTAAAAATTAGAAACAATGCACTTGGGAAAACGTAATATATTTTGAGGAAGAGCATTTCGAAAGCAGTGATGCCAGCCTATTAAACACAAAATCTAAATATTTTTACAGAAATCGGGAATACAAAAAAATTTCTTATACAATAAAAATATATCCGAACAAATCTTTTCAAGGTAAGGAACATGTTTTAAAACATCGGCTTTTTTGTCTAGCGAAACTGAAAATTCCCAGTAACATATCACATACATGTTACATTGTTTTGACATAATATTACAAGAAAATTCAGTCATTTATGTGTGTTTTTTAAAAGTATACGTGAATTATTTTCCTCATAAATGTAACTAAGACAAAATCTCACAAATTCTCGAAGCACCAGAAACAACCCTTTAGTGACGACAGAAACGCAACGATCTTGTTTCATGTTCATTATTAGTAATACTAAAAGCCAGATGAGTCGCAGCGGCTTCGTTGGAGAGCTGGAGACACAACTGCTGTCACATGCATAGCGATAATATCGTTTCACGGTTAATCTAGAGAAAAATTAACAGACTTCGGACACCAGAAAATAAGTTTTTTGGCCGCAAATAACGAAATATTAAACAAACTACACAAAAATCATGATAAAATTTAAGAATAACAGAATATCTTGAGAAATACGTTATAAATTGGGTGAGAATCAAAACGGTACGGTTGAAAATCAAAAATCTTTCGCCTAAATCAGGAGAGTTGACATTTCTAAGAAAGCAAAGGAATAGTTCTTCTTTTCCTGCTAATCAGAAAGTTGACAAAATAATGTTAAAAAAATTTTATTTTAAAAAATTTTATTTTTCCTTTTAAGAATTTCTGCTTCACTTCCTCCCTTTATTTTTGTGCTACGTAAGCAACGATTGTGACAGTATTTTAGAGAGACGATTTTTTTACTATTATTAATAGTCGCAAGAAAGTTTTCATGTTTCACTGACATTGCTAAATCAAATTAGTTGATAAATATATAAATAAAGACATTAATTCGAAAAGAAGTATTTAAATCAGATTCACTATATTATGCAGAATAAACTTTTGTTTGGCAACAAAATAAAAATAAAAAATTCAACAATTCAGTTAAGACGGAAAGATACAAGGAATAGTTGAAAAAATCGACTTTCACGTACATTTTTGGTGTCATTAGACGGCAATTCAAATATCAAAATTGCGCTTCAGATTCCAACCTCTGATGAATTTTCTTTAATAGTTAAATTTTAAAATAAATAAATAAAAAAAAACTCTGAAAAGTTTCAGATTTTAAATCAGGTCCAAAGGGGCAGTTTTTTTTTCGGCTGTGTGTGTGTAATTATTATTAATATTACACACACACACACTTTATTTATTAAATATCATGTTCTTTGCACTTAAACGATAAAATTCAGTTCAATAGCAATACCGCAAAATAATTTTAAAATGAGCATATCTTTAGAATTTCCGATACACAATCTCAGGCGATGAAGATAAAAATGTTTTTTCTGTACAACGTTGCCATTGCTCGCTTTGAAACCCTTGAGTTTGTTTATCAAAAATTCGTTAAAGTTTTACAAAATATTAAATCAATAATAAAACAAATTACAAATTTCAAATTTGGGCTTCCAGATGCCCATATTCGGGTGGAAACGTTCAATATTCAATATTTGATGGCTCTAGGTACCGATCTTTTATGTTTGATCTACCGGTCTTTGATGGCTCTTTTATCACAATGCGAAGAACATATATATATTTGTGCAGACTCTTCATTATTTAATTTCTTTAAATATAATACAGGGCGATAATATTTGGTGGCAACAATTTGAAAAGTGACACAATGCTTTTAGTGAATCAACGCAAAATGCCAAAACGAAATTAATAGTCCTTCTGGGCAAATTGCCCCTTTGTAAGCATATATAGCAAAAAAATGAAAAAATAGTGATAAATGTGTTTAGACGTGTATATAAATTCCAAAATTAAAAACAATTTCTAATTTTATCTTCAGATTCCAAGTTATTGACAGATGAAAGATGAAAGATGAAGTAAACCAATATCTATAGTATTAAAATGTGAAATTCTATCAATTACAAAAATCAAATTTCTCTTATAATAAGAAACATTTATTTGTTCTCGCATTTTTTAAGCCTAATGATATTGTTCTTGTTATATCTGCGATTTACAATTTAAAAATCAGTTCAAATCAGTTAATAGAATAAAAATCATCCTCTGTTAATTAAAAACGAAAAAAATAGAAATTTAACAAGTTTTCTAATTTTCTATCGTGTATTTTTATGAGATAAAAAAGAAAAAAAGGTTTCAAAATAGAACACGTGCTGAACTTCTTTGTTGTAAGAAAATAAACGCACCATTAGTGAAGCGACGTTAGTGGGAATGTTTATATATATGACGTGAAAACAATGAAATAAAACTTCAGTCATTTCTATTTGTTTCTATTGCTAAAATTTCATACTACACTTTAGAAGCAATTCTTTCATTTTTATTTCCTTTTATGAAGTCCATTAAATCAGTTATACTGCCTCCTTCCAAATATAGCCTATGATGTTCGGTCGTAAGTATTTCATAAAAATAGAAAATTGTTTCAGAGGCTACGAAGTGGATAAAATAATAAGTGGCTTAAGGATAAAATAATAAAATGAAAGGTTTACAACAATGATAGAATTCAACTTTTAAAAGAAAATGATTAATTTGTTTTGAACTATAAAACTACCGAAATAGTTTCCTAAATTCCAGTTTCGTATTTTTTACACTTTACCAAAAGTGACATATTCCTATAAAAAGGACTTTTATATTTTTATAATGATTAGTTTATTTTATTACATATAATTGATTTGGGCCCATTTTTCCTAAATTCGACTTTGAGTTCTTAATTTCCTGAAATGATAGAAAACTTTCACAATAATTTGTCGGAAATAATATATAAATCTAATCAGATTTTATTCTTATATTTGTAGAACGCTCTTTCATTTATTAATTAATTAGTATCTTACCTTACAATCGTCAAATAATAATTAAACTCTTTAATCATATTAAATTTAGTAACTATAAATATGAATCAAAATCAATTATGCGATTAAAATGAAACGGAAAAGAAAGAATTATTTATATGGCAAATAATAATCACATGTTAAACAAAATGTCACAATATCGTTTCTCCTGCTCTATAAAGGAACAATAAAGTATCTATACCTAAACGGAAAAAAAAAAAAAAGATGATGTAATCTTTTTTTCAAATGCTATCAAAATAAATTCTTCATAAAGTTATGGTACATTTATTTTTGCATAAAACCTAATAATAATAATTATAATAATTAGCATTTCGCAACTGGCCATTAAGCAATACATCTCAGTAACTAAAAGTAATCTACACGAGCAAAAGTTGAAAGATGAAACGACAGTTTAAACTGAACTAAAATCCCATTTAATTACGCAATGCCTGCCAATCGATTCTTGAGAACTAGTTTCATTTCCGGAAAAAGCTTAATTTAATTTAAAATTAGCTCTAAATATAGCTTGAGGTCTATGACCTTTTAAATATCTTTGAAAATTTTCAATCCCGAAAAATTCTCAAATTTTCTTTTATTTATAAAGCAATTAAAGATTAAAGAAAGATATTAGCTGCTCCACGTTTTAAAATAAGCTGAATGAACACAATGAATGAAATTCAATGCCGTAAATGAAATATCTCGTTGCCTTTTCAATCACAATTTTCGAACGTATACTTGTATTTAAATGTTAGGTAATCAGGAAATATTTATGCAAGTCTCATAGTAACTCCTTTCCCCAATCGCCATACCTGGCATGATGGAAGTATTTTGTTGTCTCGTGTTTAGCTTCGGGCCATTGGAGGTATGAAGCAAGAGAAAGTCAGTGGCATAAGTTCTGAGGTCATCATCCTGACGTACCCAAAGCGCTCAATGTTGTCCTTGAAAAGTTACGTGGAGGGTCTTGGATATTATTTTTGAAGAGGGAGGACGAGGAGAATGAACTCGCACATTTC
>KK120910.1:151678-169612 GCA_000611955.2 Stegodyphus mimosarum | reverse complement strand
AAAAAATCTGAAAGTTTTCAGATTTTACATTACGCCTAACGGGGGGCGTTTTTTAACGTTTTCTGTGTTACTTTTATTTATTAAATATAAATTTCTTCCCACTACTTAAACCATAAAATTCAATTTAAGAACAATATCGCAAAATAATTTTAAAATAAGCATATCTTTAGAATTTCCGATACACAATCTAGCGCGCTGGAGATAATTTTTTTTTCGTACAGTGTTGCCATTGCCCGCTTTGAAATCTTTGAGTTTCTTAATAAAAAATTCGTTAAGTGCTACAAAATATGAAATCGATAATAAAACAAATTCCAAATTTGGGCTTCCAGATGCCCATGTTCGGAGGAGGATTACGTTATTCAAAATTTGGTGGCTCTAGGTTCAGTTGTTTTATCACAATGCCAGAAACATAAATTTATGCAGATTCTTCATTATTTAATTTCTTTAAATGTAACACAGGGCGTTAATATTTGGTGGCAACAGTTTGAAAAGTGACACGGACATTTTCAGTGAATCGACGCAAAATGCCAAAACGAAATTAATAGCCCTTCTGAGCTAACGCTCCTTTAGGCTAAACAAAAAAAAAAAAAGGCAGTTCAAAAGTGGGGAAAAAAATTATTTTTTCGAACTTCACTTAGTATTATTGTTCATACCTAATTACATTCTTTTTCTTTTACACTGATGTTTAATAAGTAACTGAGAAAATTAAGAAGTAAAAGAGAATAAATAGATACTGAAGTGGTTAAAGGGCTGTCAACATTTTTTAAAGCCTTTTCATACCATTTATGATTGATAGATGGTTTCAATATTATTTCTCAATGTAAGAATTTTAAGGTATATTTTTAGCAAAACAATTGAAAAATCTATAATTTCATCGATTTTGGAGTATCAACTCTCTCCTTAAATTCACGCTTTTGATTATTTCTTATAAATTGAAAATTCATGGAACATACATTTTTCCCAAATATAGTAGATGTTATAAGAAAAACTACGCTAGAATAAGAACTCTGTATAATTATTTGACAATTATAATTGCATCCTTTGTCAGAAAACTTTTAGGACTGATATCGCAGAAAATAATTTATTCACTTTATCTGGTTCAAGTTCTTGTCAAAGTTGTCCCTTTCACTATCTACACACAGCTGCCACTAACGGTGAACTAGGAAAATTTTAACAAAGGGCTCGCACTTTATCTTAAAACAAATATACCAAATTCTAATTAAATATATTATTTTTTACAAAATAAATAATTGTGCATGAACAAAAAATTTTTAACTTAAAAAAACTTCAAAGTTTAAATTTTTTTAATAAAAAAACCTACTAAATATCACAGAAACCTCATAAAAATAAAGAGTAAATTTAACTATAGAGTGCAATTTATGCCAGAAGTTGCCATGCATTATTTTAGTCTTTCACTTAAGCTAATTTTCAAAGAGGCTTCAAGGCCTTCCGATCATTTTTCATAAAAGTTTTTACATTAGGTTTAGGATTACTGTCATTAGATTTCATAGTATATCATACAGTAAAAAAAGGTTTTATGGAAATATTGCTCATTGAGCTGAAAGCTCGTTCAGCTTCAGCACTGGTAATAGCCATAGTCCCTATAATCACTTGAGGTTTCTTTATACTTTCGGTTAGGAATTTCGATCGTGCAGTTTTTCTGTTAAAGCCATTGCAAAGAATTCCGAAAATAATTTCTTTTTATTTCAAGTTTTAATATGAAATTAAATTGTTCGTATCTTTTTATTTCCTTCTGGCCATGGGAATGTTATAATAAATAAATAATAAATTCTGGCATAAATTGCATTCCATAGTTAAATCTTCTATTTCCCATGTTTCTATTTTAACAGACATTAAAATTTGCATTTAATTCTTCGTTCAGTTCTTCATCGTTTCCATTTTTAATGTATATTAATTACCCTACTGAATTAATCTATTTTGTAAAGATATCGCGATATACTTCAAAACATTTTTCATGCAATTTTTGAAGTTTATTCTTGCTTTCAGGTATTAATCCTTCAAATTCCTTTAATTTTAATGTGGAATTAATTTATTCGTTTTAAGCAAACAAAAAGAAAAAGGCACGCGCAAATTATAGGCAACTTTAACAAAAAGTTCGCGTAAGCCCCCTCTAACACACCACTAGCTGCCATCGTTTTTGGAGGTTATAGAAGCAAACATTTTATATGCTTCTCAGAACATCCCCTTGGATTATGGAGGTTAAAAGTTTACTTCCTATCTCCATGGTTTGGATTGTAGCTTCATGCTATGGTCACTATCTAATCCACCCTCTCAGGTGAAGATAACTGTACATGAGGATTTTGCAGCAATCTAAATGACTTCTCTTCTTCCTTCCATGACCTCCAGAAACAATAGCAGCCATAAATGGATAAAGAAGGGAACTACTATGAACTAGGACTAGGATTACATTTTTCTTTGACAAGGACTAGGACTGCTAATTGCTAAGCTGAACAAATTCATTTTTAGGAGTCCAGTCTAGGAAATTTTCTGACAAAAAATATAAAACGTAAAATATTCCATTATTCTGATAAAGTAAAGCTTATATCTGAACGCACATACATTTCCTTATCAAACAAATATGCTCAAAAAACAGTACAGTTTTCTGGAAATGCTGGATATATTTTGAAATAAAAACTCCTGGGGAATTTACTTTCACAAATAATAACTGATAATAAAGTAATACTAATCAATTCAAAATATTAAACAGACTTTGTAATGCCTGACACTTAAGTTACATTCAAAAAGGTTAAACATCTACGCAGTGGTCTCAAACTACACGCTGGAATCCAACTTACGAGTTGGATTTTTTGTTTTGGGGGAAAAAAATTAACACAAATTTTTTACTACACATTTGTTGAAACATCTGTAAACAGCAATTATAATAACACAAAAGAAAAATTCAAAGTGATACTTATTTTCTGTCTGAAATCTAAAAGTTCGTACCTGCAAGAAATTTTTGGTGATTATCTTCATAATTCAGGAAATATTTTATAACTGACAGCTAAATGTTAAATTTTCTTTTAGAGTGATTCAAATAATTATAATAGTTGAATTAAACAGTAAATAACTTACTTTTAACTTAAACTAAATATAAATAAATTACAAAATCTTTTCAACAGAGACAAAACTTGAATAAATATTGACAAGCTATTCTCTTTCTTATACTTATTACATTTTCTTCTGACGCTTGCAGAAAAAATGCATATCTGTAAGTAAATAGTTATATAAACTTCTTCATCTTTCATTACAACTTTCAGATACAATACCTCATGGCATTTCGATTTTGATAAAGTTTTTAACCTCGGAGAAAAATTATTAGAAAGTATCTTCTTCATAGACAAACCCTGTAAATATATTTCAAATATATATATTACATGTAAATATATTCCAAAACGAAGCAATTATTCTTATTGCAAAAAATTCGTAACTGAAGGTACTTATCTTTTGAAAAGTATGAATAAACGTTAATCAAATTTGAGTCTTTAAAACTTTGAATAGGATTTACATCACAGTAAATTAATTAGCTCCAGTTGTAGATTTTCTGGGGACGTTACTCAACGCCCGTTTTGGTAACAAATATAATGTAAAATTCGACTCCAAATCAAATCCTATTCTTTTTTAAGCTCTTGTCATAATAATGCCAATTAACTTACGAGAAAAGTATTCGGGCGACGGATTGGGCAGAGGGCAGTCTATTTCAGACCACTGATCTAGGGTAATTTCAATATAAATTAGCCCCATTCCTCTCTAATATTTTTTTAATCCTAATGGAAAATTTACGAAATGCTTCTCAATCCAGTATCCTTTTATAGTTTTTTAATACACTGAACTCTAACTAATCTTAATGTTTTCAAAAGCTTACTTATTGAATTTATAAATATGTATCAAAATAGTAAAAATAATTTTCATTTTATAAAAATCTTCACTATCAAAAAGTTCTTTTTCCGTTCCATGCTGAAGGGAAAGGGAGAGGAATCTATTTTTATGATTGTAAATCCATTTCCTCCATCTTCAAAATTAAAAGAAATTTACATAAATAAAATAACTGCACATTTTCAAAAAGCATGTTAAAATATTGGTGTAGCAAGGGAGTAAATAACATTTTATTTAGTAACAGAAGCTGTTAACTAAACTGAAGGTTATTTTACTAAATGCATTCTTTGAGCGAAAACCAATCTTTACAACCGTAAAAGAGCATTAAATTAAAATTCCACATGAAAACGTTAAAAACGCGAGAAGTTTACTATTCAAAATCATTTTATTTTTAAGTTATTAAGGAGACAAACTTTTAAGTAGATATGTTTTTTAATCAATAGTATAATTATTCAAATCTACAAGGCAAATCATGTGCACGTAGCAAAAACAAAATGTAGTATATAAATGTATCTAGAACCATAAGATTCTTTATCTTTTTGACATCATTCAGAATCCTCCCAGAAAACTGTAGAAAAAAAGAAGCAAAAATTCTTTATAATTGAATATATAATGAGATAATATCAGAGTAATCAGCAGTGGAAATAGACCGGCCATTGGGCTGATTTTATAAACTGATCCAAGCCTTGCGAATCAAAACTGAATAACAATACTTGCCAACAGCTCCTGAATGAGAATTTCTTTAAATATTTTGGTAGTAGTTAAGCAAATTTAAGCTCAAATTTTGTATGAAATATCCTCATTGTTAAGTTTTCGCTCAAGGAAAAAAATGCTAAGCATTTCCGAATGCTATCATAAGTAGTATCTTTCGCTTCTTAAAATGTACAAAATTCGCGTGTTTTATTAACGGCTGTTTTATTAACATTAATCTAATTTATTAAGAAAATGCATCAAAAAACATTTTGAGCTAATACATTTCACTTACTGTGTTCAGTTGCTATTTCCAATTCCTTTCACTTCCAAATAGAATACTTTCATTTTTAAGTATTCCATTTGGCATTCCTAACGCGAAAGCAACAAAACGGATATAATTTGAAAAGCAGAGAGCACTCACGCTATAATGCGAGTTCAACAGAGCTGCTCTGTGTATAATTTATATGATTTCCATGGCCACTTCGTTTGACAGAATAAGCAGAAGCAAGGAAATCCCACTTTGCCTTTCTAATTGAATATTATAACGGTAATAAAAGTATAAGGAACAGATATGCATACTTCACATCTTGATTTCATAGACTTTACTTAAGCGCTGATCAAGTCTTCTGGAATTGCACACCACTCTTCTAAAAGTGAACTTTTCAATTTCTGGAGGGCAGAGGAAGGAATTTGGAGCGTTGAAATTAGCTGAGTTAGCTTAAACCTGTTTTAGGAGTAAATCTGAAATTTGCATATTAAAATCAGACTGCAATTTCTTTTTAATCTTACAACTATTTATTTATTTTTTTTTAAAACCCAAAAGGGCGTTAGCTCTATGGAGGTTAGAATAGAGGGAGTAAGCCTTCTCCCTATATCCCGTGCAATGACAATGAAGCCGTGAAACATCACGATATGACGTCACTACTTATCATGGTCACTGCCATAAGCGGACTTTGTTTACATTCTAGTGGGCGTTGTTTGCATGTTAGCTATTCATCATTGAATATTTTGTAGAGACATTAGGTTAATTACAAGCAGGAGAGATGAAAAATATGCATTGCCTTCGCCGGGGATCGAACCACGGACCTCTGAAATACCGGCTCAGTGTGCTGACCATTACACCACGAAGGCATGCTAAGAATGTGGGAGATATACCTTATAATTTAACATAAAAAAATTTCTTAGTATATAGAATAATCACAAAGATTGCAAATAACTTTTTCAAATGTATTAAAATCTAGGTACATGAAAATGTGTGAATGGTAATTATCACACAAATGCATACATGGTAAAACCTGGGAGATTACTGGAAGATTTAATGGTATTTCATGCAAATTATGTCTAAAAACACTTTTCTGAATCTGCGGAGTTTATATTTGCTTTCAAATTCAGTGTAATTTCATTTAACACTATGTTTCGTAGGCTTACCCGTACGTATTATGGCAGCCATGATAAGACTTAACGTCACGCTGCTAACATTTCCTTGATTCAGGTTTGCGACGTGATGCTTACTCCATCTATTCTAACGTTCATGGTTAGCCCAGAAGAGCTATCAGTCTCAAAACAGCATTTTGTGTCGAATCACTAAAAGCATTGAATAACTTTTCAAATTGTTGCCATCAACTATTATAGCCCTGTATTATATTTAAAGAACTTAAATAATGAAGAATTTGCATGAATGTATGTATGTATGTTTCTCGCACTGTGAAAAAATAATAATGTAGTTCTCCACTCGAATATGGGCACCTGGAAGCCCGAATTTTGAATGTGAATTTGTTTTATTATCTATTTCGTATTTTATAAAACTTTAAAGAGTTTTTGATTAAAAAACTATACAATTTCAAAGCAAGCAATGATAACACTGCACGGAGTAAAACATTTTTATCTCCAGCTCGCGGGATTATCTATCCGTAATTCTAAGGACATACTGTTTTAAAATATTTTTAGCCAGATGCTATCGAAACGTGTATGTGTGTGTAAATGGGGGGAAGCCTCTTTGCGCGTAAGAGAAAATCTGAAAGCTTTCAGAATTTTTTGATATTTTATTACTATTATTATTATTTAATTTCTGAAACTTTCTTAATTTCTTCTAACGGTAAACTGTCTATGAGAAGTTAGGCTCTAATCTGAAGTTTTGAGATTCTTAAAATAAATAAATAAATAAACATTTCGGGGTCCTATAGCAAATGCTAAGAAAAAACAGTTCTTCGAATTTAACTTGCTACAATAACAAATAAAGCAACAATTCATTGTGTTAAATACACTTTTTTGCAAAGTTAATTTAATATTGCGAGCATGTACTTAAAAATTTTCCAATCCATATAAATTAAAAAACGGAAGTAACCTTTGAAATTCAGGCCATCTAAATGGTTTAGTTATGTAATGGTGTGCAAAAATTAAAACAGAATTGAATGCGCAGAACCGACCGAAAGACTATTCAGCAGATTGCCTAGGATAAGACATGTAGTACATATATGCAGCACGACGTATGGGGAGAGCATGAAGCATAACGGCTCAGCATTCAGACGAGGCTATTCCATAGTACACATCGGTTTGAAAGACATCGAGTTGCTGTAACAGTATCATACGTTCATCAGATAGTCTTTTAGACAAGACAACTTTTCTTTTTTTTTTAAATTAAGAAAATAAATACAAAACTTCTCGTATTTCACGAAATATTCCACGAGGCTTACTACAGATGCAAGTAAATAACTCATAATACAAAGAGATACAACTCAACAGTAAAACATGACGTTTAGGTCTGGGCAGATCAAAGAAAAAATATAAAATGCAAATACTATTATAATAAAAATTCTAAAATATACCATGAGTAATTAAACTAAGTTAATACTCACTTAAAGAAAATAAACCAACTTAATAATACAATAATAACAAGATAACATGTGAGAGATTTTAACCAAGACTGAATAATTAGGAAGCTGGAATAAAGCAGAAGTGTGACTAGCGCGCTTGAGAAATTAGGGAGTACACAAAGCCATCATGTCATGAGCTGCAACAGCATCTGAAACGAATAGAATAGCTAACCGAAGATTCAATAGTGGGCGTTTACAAGAAATAATATCTCCAGAGAAGCGGTATTTTGAACTTTTATTAGTATTTTGAACATTTTTTATTTAAGTATTTTGAAGAAATGAATAGAACAGCTAATCGAAGACTCAGTAGTGGTCGTTTACAAGAAATCGTATCTCCGAAGAAGTGGTATCTTGTCCAATACGCATGGATAGATCAAATGCAGCCAGCGGGTGAAATCATAAGGTACACGAAACACACTACTAGACGCTACATATCGCGTTTTACTATGTCAAGATATTACAGACGGATGATTTGTTCGTTGGGTAACAAGATGACTAGTACGATATGTACCACTGACGTCTAATCATCTGAGATGCCATTTTCGTGGTGCCAGAAACACAAGATTAGATTGCTTAATAATGGAGTCGAGCACTTTTTATGGATAATAACTGATATAGTCTAGCGATGCTAGACGTTTTAACAAATGTCCAGAAAGGGGAATACGCAGTCACTTTTTCAACATCGTCGGAAGTCTTTCGATTTGGAAGTGACAGAGTTCTTGTTTGGAAAGGCATAATGCTTGGTTACCGTATGGAACTCCATATCTTCCCAAAGATGTTCAGTTAGTGGTGACCATGAATGTATTAACTTTCTCCTTCCACATCAGTGTCTTTTCGGGGTGCCCTAGTTTCCACTTTTGAATGGCATTGCTAAACTCCATTGTATAACGCCTGTCGATCAGTTGCTTCAGACTGAAGATATTCACTCTATACATTCGGCTGCATGACCGATAAGTACATATACCGATTTGAAGCATTTCTGAGCAAAGTTAGACATGAAAAACCTATCCCATCTTTAATTTCTGCACACCAGTACACATTTCAACTTAAGTGTAAAAAATCATGATGAGAAAAGTTGCTGCTCTAGGAAAATTGACTGATCACATTTAATCATCCTTAAAAAATTTTTAATTGTTTAAATTCTGAAAAGAAAATAATATTCAAATTTAAAAAAAATGTTCTTATTTCATGTCAAAATACACGAAATGCAAATTAATTACAGTTAAATTAGTTTTCTTGCTCTTAATATAACTAATATAAGGACATCTTCCGTAGGCTGCGAACACAATGGAAGGATGTACCGCGACGGAGACGTAATCCGTGACAGTCAGAATCCATGCTATACTTGTCACTGTCAAGGTAGTTCCATCGCCTGTGCTTTCGTTGACTGCTTTTTTCGAGTTGACTGTGCCCCAGAATACGTACCCGGTGAATGTTGTCCACAGTACAATCGCTGCACTTCTATAGGTAAGGGAAAATTACCATGATCTTTGAAGGCCTTCAATGAACTATTTAAAATTTTCAAGATATATCAAATACCCATTTCATTCGAATCTACTTAAAGTTTCTCAAAAATTTTAGAAAATAAGTGAACAAACTGTCGCGCTTGAATTATATTCAAAACAAACTGATTTTATTTCAATTAATATATTTATTGCACAAACATTTCAATCACATTTCTAAATATAAAATTAGTTTACAGAGGCAAATTAGCTTTCCTTTAAAAGAACATTTTTTTTTGCACCACAGAAATTCCATGCAGTTACTATTTAGATCTGTCAAGCACATTAACAAAGAAATCAAAAACAGATTGAACATTTTTTAACTTACTTGCTGTATGTGAAACTGATGTAGATGTCTTACAAAATGAATTATTGAACTGAATAAATACTCAAAAGTACGTGTTCTGCGCAAAATTATAGCATGACTTATGTTCCGACTTTATCTATACAAATTCATACCTATACAATTCATTATATTACAGGTTTTTCAATATCATTTTATTTAATGTGAAATGAAAAATGTTCTCACACGTGGAAGGTATCAGTTTTTATTTCTTCTTTTAGGTATATCAAACACTACGTTTATTGGAGATAATGTTTTTCCTTCAACAAGTGATGAACAGACTAGCTCTGAAGCTAGTCATTCATCATCCGTTCCTCAAGAAACAGAAATACTACTAACTGTTGAACCATCAGAGCCTACCAACATAGAAATATTTCGAGATGAAATATCTAACAGTGAATCAGAAGAAGTGGATTCATCTCACTCAAACTCTGAGGAAGGTGATCCTGAAGAATCAACTGCCTCGAATAGTACTGAAGGTCCAGAACAAGAGTTAGATAAAAGTGAGCAAACAGAAAAACCTGATTTGCTACCAGCTACACAACCAGATTCAGAAATCATAAGCTCGAGCGAAGAACAGTTTACAGTAGTAACAACTTCAGTTCCTGAAGACACGAACGTTATTTCAGAAGAGCAAGAATCTAATGAAGAAAGTTCATTACTGAATATAGATTCTGAAATTAAACCGGAACAAGTAGAACAAGAAGGAACTGAGAATGCATCCAGTTCTACAGAAACGTCAAGTGCAGCATCTCCCGAAGAAGAAATCCGTAACACATCTGAAGAAAGCTTGACAAGTGTGAAAACAAATGAAGACCTTATTTCAACAAACAATGCTGCTGATGACCAAACCATAACAGAACAAAGTATCCAAACAAGTGCTCCAGACAGCAGTTTAAGTTCTACAACAGACAGCACAGAATTTGTTGACAAAGAAGCAGACCATAGCAAGAGTTTGAAAATTCCAAATGATGAAAATGATTCTCAAGACTCGCGTACAGAAGTCGCAGAAAGCCAAGAAAAATTTGATGACAGCAATTCACAAAATTCGAACAATGATCCTATCGAAAATTTAAGTACGGAAAATGCTTCGGAAGAAAAGCAATCTGAACAGTCATCTACAGCAGAACCAAAATTAACAACAGAAGATTCACTAATTACAAGCTCAACAGGAAAAGAACTCACGGAAGAAGCAGATGAAAATAAAAATGAGAAAGTGGAAGCTGTTGAAGTCAAAGATATCCTTACACTAAATAGCGACCAAAAAGAAAACGCAAATGAGCCAGAAGAGGTACTAACAACGAATGTAAAAGAAGCAAGTGATGAACCAGCCAACAGTAACAAAACGGAAACTATAAACAGCACAAAAGCAGATGAACCAGCAGAAATGTTATTTAAAGCACTAAATGAAGCCATTGAATCAGTTGTTGATCAAAAACTCTCATCAGAAAGTTCATCTCTATCATCCACAAGTCAGGCAACAGAAAGCTCAAATTCAACAGAGAAAAGTTCAGAAGAGTCATCTTCTCAAACTACTGCTCTTGCAGAGAGAAAAGAAAATTCTCAGACAGACAAAAGTGATACAACACTTCAAATCACAAGTTCAAGCACTGAAAATGCTAAAAGTGAATTTACACAGTCGATAACAATAAGAGAAACTACTGAGCAAAAAGCAGCTGAAAATATAACCACAATGCCAAGCAAAGAACCCACCGAAGATACTAAATTAATTACGGAAGCAACAACGTCCTAAGAAACCTCAAGTAACTAAGTAAAACTTTAAAAAATATAGGAAGTCGGAATTTCTAACAGGACATAGTGTAGGCAAAAAAGGCTTCGCTATATAAGAGCTGAGAGAACATTTACATGTGTAAATCAGCTCAAATTGTAACTTACACATGGTAAATGATTACAAGTTCTGCTTATTATAATTCTCTAAGATGCTTATGTGCTACTATAATGCATAGCATATAAAAATTTGCATCTTGTAGAATTATCAATAAAAAATGATATCAACTAACAATGAAAATTATTATAAGAATGAGATTATCTTTTCCAATTTTAACTAATCTCCATAGTGAAAACATAGACTGACACTGTGCAAAGGTTTACAAACAAACTTGCAAAGCGAAATGCTAAATAGTAAAAATGAAATTCTAAAGAAATTTCATAATTTTTCCCAAAATGTTTATATTTTTCTTCATTGTATTAAAATTTAATACATTTAGTCATTTTTGTTGAATACTTTTCCCAAATAAAGTTTTTTAACAGCTTTTTTTTTTCTTTTCCTTACTATGTGAACCAATGCTTCCAAATAATTCCCTCGCCCACTGGCTGAAGTAACTATATAATAGTATATAGCAAAAATATGAATTTTATATTAAGACAAGGTCATTCGAAGACACTGAATGCCCCAAAGTGCAATCCAACACAAGCAAAATATTAAAAACAATTTTCACTTCTGAACCATAATGTTCTAAGGCACAAATAAAATATTTCTCAAGCATGGCAAGAGAGTTATTTATAAGTACGGAATGCTAAAAATCGGGACGATCGTTACCAGACACTAACTACGTATATAAATATTCATATTTATTATTTGCATTATTATGTTGCTAAAAATTTCATGCTTTTTTACAGTACCAAAAAACATCTTGAATTTTATGGTACTCCAACTGTACAACTATATTAAATTTTGGGAAACAAAAATTTTAAAGAATGAACACAAAAAAACCTTTTCTTCATAAAACTATATGGTTTTCAAAGTGCACTTTCTAAATCCAATTAACAATAATCTACTTTTTGTAAATAAAATTTAATAAAATAAATATTTAAATTAAAATGTTAAGTATGAAAATTTATGTTATTTCACATAAAGGTATGGTTTATATACATCAGAACAAAGCTGAGAAATTTCATACCTAAAGTTATAACAACCATAAAGTCATAAAGTTTGATATATAACATCTAATCAAAACCTGTATGATCTTAATCACAGTCTATAGGTCCTTGAATATATTACCTATAAACTCTGACATTACTGCAATTAAAAAATTCAAATTCTATTGGAAATGTTTTAACTATTTTCATATAATTTTGACAACATAAGAATTTTTTTTTATTTACCATGTATAGTTTCAAATGAAAGGATTAAAATTTAGCTACAGTCTCAATTAAAATAAGTTCATTAATTTAATAGAAATATATCATTCTTTAACAACATATTAAGGTTTTGGTTTGGTTTATGTAATCAGGCCAAAGGCTTGCAGGCTATCTGCCTAAGGGGAGAGAGACCTTCGTGGAAGACTTTCTAAGGGAAACTGGCTTGTATACAAGTTATACAAACAGACTCTCACAGCATAACATGCAAAATGATGTAACATAAACACAGCTTTTTCTTTTTTTTTTTTTCTACTTAATAAGCCAGCCATTCAGAAAGATCTTGCAGATCCTCCTGCTCTTGTTGGTTTGGAAGTCACTAAGAAATTTATATATATTTTTCTCTCCTGAAACTATTCTTTTTTGGCAACTGAATTTAAATTTTTATTTTTGATCAAAATTTGTTCATTATGGGTTATTTCAGCTTTTATGTTCATTAAGAGTTGAAAATTTTCCCCCACAAATAACACAATAGATATAAAAGTCATTGGATTTACAGAATTTTCGAAACAGAATCGAGTGTTATTTTTGGCAAGTTGGTCTAATCTATGCATCCAATTTCCCGATTTTTTCGTAATTGCAATTTATTAATGCACAGTATATTTTTATTAAAATTTCCATAATATTCCTCAGTTTTCCCCATGTGTAACATGTATGTAATCCAGTTTTCTTCAGAAAGTCCTCCCTCCCCTTAGGGAGATAATCCTCGTGAGCTTTGCAATAATCAAATATATCAATACCTTCTATGAATTAACTTATATTCACAGTTCTTTTATAAAAACCAGTGTGTAACATCTGTCAGCAGAAGAAGAGAAAATAGACATAAATATTATATTGATGTATATTATTTTCTGAATTGTTGGTAAAAAATGTCAATTTATTGGTAAAAGCTTTAAGCTACTTATGCACTGTCACTAGAATACACATGGTTTGTTTGCCCATTTACATATTGATAGCACTGCTACTATCTATAATATATGGGAAGCTTGTGCAACAGTCAATTACTTTTATTAAAACATTTCCATGTTCAGTGTACTTCCTGAAAAAAATTAAACACTAGATGCTTCACATATAAAATGTAGTTTTACAATCTAACAGCTTAAGCTTCTTAAGTAATTGATGAACTTTTATTTTTTAATTGCTGACAGAAGTTGAGGCACTCTTCTTACAGAGATCTTGCTGATGCAAAGATACTCATATAGAATACACAAATAATAGCTATTTCAGAGAGGCCCAATTGTGCTGCTATCTCCTTGATTCTTAACTTCTTATTCGATATCTTTTTTTATTATAGTAATGTTTTCTGATGGCAATTCCTTCAACCGCTGAGTGTGAAAAGGATGGTCTTCAAATTATTGTCCTATGCAAAATTGTTTTACTCATTCACTACATAACATGAAGACAAGCATGACTACATAACATGATGATCATAAATACCATCCAAACACTGTCATTAGAATTTTGACCATTTTAGTCAAAAATTAAATGGCTGCATAGTTCTAAATTTTAAGTGTTTTGGAAAATTGAAAAACATTTTGCTTAAATTGTCATAAAAGAACAAATATTATTACATTACCAAAACTTTCAAATTTACTCACTCAAAGCTGCCACCACATGTGTGTAATAGAATTTTATTGCCAAATGATATTTTTAAATTAGCAGGCCAAAAACTTTTAAACTCACTACATACAATTAACTAATTAGCAATTATAATGGTTAGCAAAGGCTGGATACCCTACTAATGGGCTGAAACTTGAAACCCAAATATGGTATAAATACTTGGGTTTCCAAATATAACATTTTTGCAGAACAAAGAACTTGAAATCTCTATCTGAATACTCTCAAATCAAAATTTACTTAATAATTTACATGGACACCTCCTGAGTTTTATTATTATTGAATAATTAAATCCCAATCCACGTTTTAATTATATGCTTCAATATTCTTAATTTCTCTAGACAAATACAGATTTGTAAATTTAACCAGCAACATATTTTAATGCTCTTCCTTTTAAATTATTTTTGTTTAACATGCATATTAAACATAATGATATAAGATCTGAATATAACTATATGATAACTAATGATATTTGAATATACTATATGATAAAAATAACTATACTAGCGGAAGTACCCGATGCCAGTAAAGTTAGATTGAAAGTAATGCATCTAACAACAGAGAGAATGATACTGCCGTAATCCTTCTCTAATAACGATACAAAAAATACGATTCATAGCCATACATTTTTCAGTCTGATGCAATATGGAACCCACATAAAAAATTTTGATAAAAAAATAAACTTATTCTCTCTCATTATACCAGCAACAATGACATGCAGTTTTGAATGATTTTCATCTTTCTAATCAAATGGTCATAAAAGCTCAAGTTCCATCCAATATTTCACCTATATTCAATTATAGTTGATTAAATGTGGCAAAAGAATTGATCATAATTGATCAAAAATCAACAACACAAACAAACAAACACACAAACAGACATTCTTCATTATATGTACAGATTTTGTAAAATTTACAAATTTTTTATTAACAAACTCTACGATTTGAAAGCGAGCAGTAGCGACATTTATCGAAATAAAGCATTTTTATCTCCAACACGCGACATTATTGCCACTCGAAAAAATGAGCGCGAAAATTAGCACTTCCAGAGTTTTTAATTAATATTTCAGCTGATTAAAGTCGTACAAAGATGCAAATATCTGAAATGACTTCCCACAAATTTTTGGAATCGGAAATAATGTATTTAATGTTTGGCAATGCTATTTTTATTTTAACGTAAAACTTAAACTTTTTATTAAACAAACTCTAGGATATGAAAGCAAGCAGTGGCAACAACTTTCGAAATAAAGCAGATTTTCATCTCCAGCTTGCAAGATGGTTGTCACTCGAAAAAATGAGGGCAAAAATTATCATTTTTAATTAATATCTCTGATTTTTAGTTACTTTTTTTGGGGGGGAAGTGGACGTCGACCTTTTTCAGGACCCACAAAAGAATTGTAGAAAGTTTGGTGATGATAGTTATAGTAGTGACTGAGTTATTAGATGACAAACACGCAGACTTTCTTCTTTATATATATAGCTATACAATAATATTAGATCTAAATTAGATATCAAACTGAAGTGCCAAAACACTATAGCTTTAATTTAGATTTCTGACTGTTCTTTCTCTGCATAATGAAAACAGTTGCAATGGAATGATAGATATGTGATAAAATATAGTTATGAATCTTAACAACCATACTTCAGTGTAGGTTTGACAGACATGAGATGCTGAAAACACTCAACATTAAAATGTAAAGCCCACCAGCAGCTGAGTGATAAAAGTCACTGAACAGTAGCAGTTCAGTCCAGATTCAAGTCCTGGTGAAGAAGATGGCTGCATGGATATTTTCATGGTTTTCTCCATAAGTAATATAGGTACAAGCCAGTTTCCCTTAAAAAATTTCCCTCGGGTATCTCTCCTTTTCTGAGTAGTGTTTAATGGTGGAGCATGTAATAATAAATTAATAGATCCAAATGTAACACAAGAATGGAATTGCTGATGCCAAAGATAAGCTAGCATCCACAGATGGGAAAAAAATTGCATCAGATTATATCTCTGTTTAATGCTATGTTATTTAAAATGCTATACAATAATCCCCTCACTTATGTAATACAGGACTTGGATAAATCTGTGGTTATGCAAGTGTGCAAAAGCCATAATATGTAACTAAAAGCAATTAGAAATAAGGACTCTACCAACAATTTCTTGTGTCCATGATCCATTTTTCTTTGCATTCAAATAATATGCACGAAGTTAGCTTGGTCACTTGTTTGTCATCATTAGTTTTTACTGTTTATTTACCCTTAAAATGGATTAGAAATGTAAATCCAAGTGCACTGGTAATAAATCTAAAAACAAAGATCTGCAATAATTCAGAAGAAAATCTCTATGTATGAAGATGAAAAAAATACATAAAAAAACAGCTCAGGATATAAATCGACCTGCTTCTACATAGAAGGATGAAGTTCGCATTATTGAAAACACGAATGGTGCAAAAACACTGAAGTGCACAAACATTATGAACACTAAAAGCTGGGCCTGATTTCAGAGATGGAGAAATTACTGCCTCACTAGACTGAGGGCCTGACAAAGCAGATACTGTTGAGTTTTCTGACTATCCAAGAGAAGGCTAAGCATTTATATAAAGAATTATTAGAAAAAGCTTGCATTGCAAACACAGAAAGTGCATTTAAAGCCAGATAGCTCAAATGATTCACAAAGCATGTATTGTTGCTGTGTGCTTATACAGCAACAAAGTCTTGGATGAGGAAATACATGTAGATACTGATGCTACATTTAAAATGTATATGATCACAAAATCTAGTCTAGACATGTTTGTGAGATGCTGATCATAACATTGTCAAAATGACAACTCAGGTGACCCCAACTACTCTCGGGCTTCAACATCGAGGAGAAGAGAATTTGCCAGAGAATAGCATTTCTTTTCACAACCAAACATTCCAGTGAACACTCTGCCATTACACAACCAAATTAGCTGTAGTAAGACAGTTTTTATTATTTGAAAAGCATTATTTCAGTTTATTTTTTATCCTCTTTTATATATATTTCATATTTATTTTAAAATTATATATTTTATTTTCAAGTAAATACCCTTGCATAACATTTCATTCATAAAATAATACAACAGCAGTAAAAATTAAAGGAATAACTATAAAAATATGCTTCACGTTAATTCTCACAAGTCCCAAAAGAAAGGCAGCTAGATTGGTAGCTTGAAGTTAATATTATTATCTAATCCAGTGGCATTCACTTTGATACACAGAAATATGAAAATCTGGCCACCCATTTTTTCAATGCATATGAAAGGAGTGCAAAACGGATGATTCAGATTGTAAGTGCAAGAATTCTGCACAGAGCAGAGAG
This sequence comes from Stegodyphus mimosarum, assembly GCA_000611955.2. Taxonomy (NCBI): domain Eukaryota; kingdom Metazoa; phylum Arthropoda; class Arachnida; order Araneae; family Eresidae; genus Stegodyphus; species Stegodyphus mimosarum. The sequence continues at coordinate 152,204 of KK120910.1, read as the reverse complement.
ATAAAATTTATGTGTGCAAACGATGGAATTTGTTGTTAAGAAGACATTTGATGGACTATAAAAATAGCATGTGATTGGGAGAATAGAGGCATGAAGCAAGATCTAAAGATTATAAAAGCATCATGTCAAGACACTGCAAATGGTTTAAAGACAGCAGTGAAGTATGCAGACAGTCAGGCTGAGCTAAAAAGCATGCCATAACAGACTCTCAGCACAGTACTTGGCAATGATTGCTAAAAGAATTACATAACTGATAACACTTGATTATCCAAATATACTGAGAATGAGAGGCTGCAAAAAACATGGTTGTATGCAAAGTAAACCATGATTTGTGTCCCCATCATGACCAGAAAACCATTAATTGCAGCCATATTCTTCTTATGAGGCTCATTTTGTTTGGCGAGTAATTCCAAATGTGTTAGAATCTGGAGGGAATAAAGCACATATCCAAAAAGATGAATACATCCACAAAAGATATCTGTCAACATAGATTATATATATATATATTATTTTTACTTATCTTTTA